>JANJGN010001122.1:0-190515 GCA_026770705.1 Isurus oxyrinchus
GTGGGATTAGTTTGGGGATTGACACAGAGCTATGGGGAGAGAGTGGGGCAGTGAGATTAGTTTGGGGATTGATACAGGGCTATGGGGAGAGAGAGGGGCAGTGGGATTAGTTCGGGTATTGATACAGGGCTATCGGGAGAGAGTGGGATCAGTTTGGGGATTGCTACAGGGCTATGGGGAGATAACAGGGCAGTGGGATTAGTTTGGGGATTGATACAGGCCTACGGGGAGACAGCGGGGCAGTGGGATTAGTTTGGGGATTGACACAGAGCTATGGGGAGAGAGTGGGGCAGTGAGATTAGTTTGGGGATTGATACAGGGCTATGGGGAGAGAGAGGGGCAGTGGGATTAGTTCGGGGATTGATACAGGGCTATCGGGAGAGAGTGGGATCAGTTTGGGGATTGCTACAGGGCTATGGGGAGATAATAGGGCAGTGGGATTAGTTTGGGGATTGATACAGGGCTATGGGGAGAAGTGGGATTAGTTGGGGATTGATACAGGGCTATGGGGAGAGAGCGGGGAAGTGGGATTAGTTTGGGGATTGATACAGGGCTATGGGGAGAGAGCAGGGCTGTGGGATTAGTTTGGGATTGATACAGAGCTATGGGGAGAGAGCGGGACAGTGGGATTAATTTGAGGATTGATACAAGGCTATGGGGAGAGAGTGGGGCAGTGGGATTAGTTTGGGTATTGATACAGGGCTATGGGGAGAGAGAGAGCGGGGCAGTGGGATTAGTTTGGGATTGATACAGGGCTATGGGGAGAGAGGACAGTGGGATTAGTTTGGGGACTGATACAGGGCTATGTGGAGAGAGCGGAGCAGTGCGATTAGTTTGGATTGATACAGGGCTACGGGGAGATAACAGGGCAGTGGGATTAGTTTGGGGATTGATACATGGCTATGGGGAGAAGTGGGGCAGTGGGATTAGTTTGGGGATTGATACAGGGCTATGGGGAGAGAGCGGGGCAGTGGGATTAGTTTGGGGATTGATACAGAGCTATGGGGAGAGAGCGGGGCAGTGGGATTAGTTTGGGGATTGATACAGGGCTATGGGCAGACAGTGGGATTAGTTTGGGGATTGATACAGGGCGATGGGCAGACAGTGGGATTAATTTGGGGATTGATACAGGGCTATGGGAAGAGAGCGGGACAGTGGGATTATTTTGAGGATTGATACAGGGCTGTGGGGCAGTGTAATTAGTTTGGGTATTGATACAGGGCTATGGGGAGAGAGAGCGGGGCAGTGGGATTAGTTTGGGATTGATACAGGGCTATGGGGAGAGAGCGGGGCAGTGTGATTAGATTGGGGATTGATACAGGGCTATGGGGAGAGAGAGAGCGGGGCAGTGGAATTAGTTTGGGGACTGATACAGGACGATGGGGAGAGAGCAGGGCAGTGGGATTAGTTTGGAGACTGATACAGGGCTATGTGGAGAGAGCGGAGCAGTGGGATTAGTTTGGATTGATACAGGGCTATGGGGAGAGAACAGGGCAGTGGGAATAATTTGGGGATTGATACAGGGCTATGGGGAGAGAGTGGGGCAGTGGGATTAGTTTGGAGATTGATACAGGGCTATGGGGAGAGAGCAGGGCATTGGGATTAGGTTGGGGACTGATACAGGGCTATGGGGAGAGAGTGAGACAGTGGGATTAGTTTGGAGACTGATACAGGGCTATGGGGAGAGAACAGGGCAGTGGGATTAGTTTGGGGATTGAAACAGGGCTATGGGGAGAGAGCGGGGCTGTGGCATTAGTTTGGGGATTGATACAGGGCTATGGGGAGAGAGCGGGGGCAGTGGGATTAGTTTGGAGATTGATACAGTGCTAAGGGGAGAGAGCGGGGCAGTGGGATTAGTTTGGGGGTTGATACAGGGCTATGGGGACAGAGCTGGGGCAGTGGGGTTAGTTTGGGGATTGATACAGTGCTGTGCGGCAGTTGGATTATTTTGGGGATTGATACAGAGCTATGGGGAGACAGCGGGGCAGTGGGATTAGTTTGGGGATTGATACAGAGCTATGGGGAGAGAGTGGGGCAGTGAGATTAGTTTGGGGATTGATACAGGGCTATCGGGAGAGAGCGGAGCAGTGGGATTAGTTTGGATTGATACAGGGCTATGGGGAGAGAACAGGGCAGTGGGAATAATTTGGGGATTGATACAGGGCTATGGGGAGAGAGTGGGGGCAGTGGGATTAGTTTGGAGATTGATACAGGGCTATGGGGAGAGAGCAGGGCATTGGGATTAGGTTGGGGACTGATACAGGGCTATGGGGAGAGAGTGAGACAGTGGGATTAGTTTGGAGACTGATACAGGGCTATGGGGAGAGAACAGGGCAGTGGGATTAGTTTGGGGATTGAAACAGGGCTATGGGGAGAGAGCGGGGCTGTGGCATTAGTTTGGGGATTGATACAGGGCTATGGGGAGAGAGCGGGGGCAGTGGGATTAGTTTGGAGATTGATACAGTGCTAAGGGGAGAGAGCGGGGCAGTGGGATTAGTTTGGGGGTTGATACAGGGCTATGGGGACAGAGCTGGGGCAGTGGGGTTAGTTTGGGGATTGATACAGTGCTGTGCGGCAGTTGGATTATTTTGGGGATTGATACAGAGCTATGGGGAGACAGCGGGGCAGTGGGATTAGTTTGGGGATTGATACAGAGCTATGGGGAGAGAGTGGGGCAGTGAGATTAGTTTGGAGATTGATACAGGGCTATCGGGAGAGAGTGGGATCAGTTTGGGGATTGCTACAGGGCTATGGGGAGATAACAGGGCAGTGGGATTAGTTTGGGGATTGATACAGGGCTATGGGGAGAAGTGGGGCAGTGGGATTAGTTTGGGGATTGATACAGAGCTATGGGGAGAGAGCGGGGCAGTGGGATTAGTTTGGGGATTGATACAGAGCTATGGGGAGAGAGCGGGGCAGTGGGATTAGTTTGGGGATTGATACAGGGCTATGGGGAGAGAGCGGGGCAGTGGGATTAGTTTGGGGATTGATACAGGGCTATGGGCAGACAGTGGGATTAGTTTGGGGATTGATACAGGGCGATGGGCAGACAGTGGGATTAGTTGGGATTGATACAGGGCTATGGGGAGAGAGCGGGGAAGTGGGATTAGTTTGGGGATTGATACAGGGCTATGGGGAGAGAGCGGGGCTGTGGGATTAGTTTGGGATTGATACAGAGCTATGGGGAGAGAGCGGGACAGTGGGATTAATTTGAGGATTGATACAGGGCTATGGGGAGAGAGTGGGGCAGTGGGATTAGTTGGGTATTGATACAGGGCTGTGGGGCAGTGTAATTAGTTTGGGGATTGATACAGGGCTATGGGGACAGAGCGGGGGCAGTGGGGTTAGTTTGGGGATTGATACAGTGCTGTGCGGTAGTTGGATTATTTTGGGGATTGATACAGGCCTACGGGGAGACAGCGGGGCAGTGGGATTAGTTTGGGGATTGACACAGAGCTATGGGGAGAGAGTGGGGCAGTGAGATTAGTTTGGGGATTGATACAGGGCTATGGGGAGAGAGAGGGGCAGTGGGATTAGTTCGGGTATTGATACAGGGCTATCGGGAGAGAGTGGGATCAGTTTGGGGATTGCTACAGGGCTATGGGGAGATAACAGGGCAGTGGGATTAGTTTGGGGATTGATACAGGCCTACGGGGAGACAGCGGGGCAGTGGGATTAGTTTGGGGATTGACACAGAGCTATGGGGAGAGAGTGGGGCAGTGAGATTAGTTTGGGGATTGATACAGGGCTATGGGGAGAGAGAGGGGCAGTGGGATTAGTTCGGGGATTGATACAGGGCTATCGGGAGAGAGTGGGATCAGTTTGGGGATTGCTACAGGGCTATGGGGAGATAATAGGGCAGTGGGATTAGTTTGGGGATTGATACAGGGCTATGGGGAGAAGTGGGATTAGTTGGGGATTGATACAGGGCTATGGGGAGAGAGCGGGGAAGTGGGATTAGTTTGGGGATTGATACAGGGCTATGGGGAGAGAGCAGGGCTGTGGGATTAGTTTGGGATTGATACAGAGCTATGGGGAGAGAGCGGGACAGTGGGATTAATTTGAGGATTGATACAAGGCTATGGGGAGAGAGTGGGGCAGTGGGATTAGTTTGGGTATTGATACAGGGCTATGGGGAGAGAGAGAGCGGGGCAGTGGGATTAGTTTGGGATTGATACAGGGCTATGGGGAGAGAGGACAGTGGGATTAGTTTGGGGACTGATACAGGGCTATGTGGAGAGAGCGGAGCAGTGCGATTAGTTTGGATTGATACAGGGCTACGGGGAGATAACAGGGCAGTGGGATTAGTTTGGGGATTGATACATGGCTATGGGGAGAAGTGGGGCAGTGGGATTAGTTTGGGGATTGATACAGGGCTATGGGGAGAGAGCGGGGCAGTGGGATTAGTTTGGGGATTGATACAGAGCTATGGGGAGAGAGCGGGGCAGTGGGATTAGTTTGGGGATTGATACAGGGCTATGGGCAGACAGTGGGATTAGTTTGGGGATTGATACAGGGCGATGGGCAGACAGTGGGATTAATTTGGGGATTGATACAGGGCTATGGGAAGAGAGCGGGACAGTGGGATTATTTTGAGGATTGATACAGGGCTGTGGGGCAGTGTAATTAGTTTGGGTATTGATACAGGGCTATGGGGAGAGAGAGCGGGGCAGTGGGATTAGTTTGGGATTGATACAGGGCTATGGGGAGAGAGCGGGGCAGTGTGATTAGATTGGGGATTGATACAGGGCTATGGGGAGAGAGAGAGCGGGGCAGTGGAATTAGTTTGGGGACTGATACAGGACGATGGGGAGAGAGCAGGGCAGTGGGATTAGTTTGGAGACTGATACAGGGCTATGTGGAGAGAGCGGAGCAGTGGGATTAGTTTGGATTGATACAGGGCTATGGGGAGAGAACAGGGCAGTGGGAATAATTTGGGGATTGATACAGGGCTATGGGGAGAGAGTGGGGCAGTGGGATTAGTTTGGAGATTGATACAGGGCTATGGGGAGAGAGCAGGGCATTGGGATTAGGTTGGGGACTGATACAGGGCTATGGGGAGAGAGTGAGACAGTGGGATTAGTTTGGAGACTGATACAGGGCTATGGGGAGAGAACAGGGCAGTGGGATTAGTTTGGGGATTGAAACAGGGCTATGGGGAGAGAGCGGGGCTGTGGCATTAGTTTGGGGATTGATACAGGGCTATGGGGAGAGAGCGGGGGCAGTGGGATTAGTTTGGAGATTGATACAGTGCTAAGGGGAGAGAGCGGGGCAGTGGGATTAGTTTGGGGGTTGATACAGGGCTATGGGGACAGAGCTGGGGCAGTGGGGTTAGTTTGGGGATTGATACAGTGCTGTGCGGCAGTTGGATTATTTTGGGGATTGATACAGAGCTATGGGGAGACAGCGGGGCAGTGGGATTAGTTTGGGGATTGATACAGAGCTATGGGGAGAGAGTGGGGCAGTGAGATTAGTTTGGGGATTGATACAGGGCTATCGGGAGAGAGTGGGATCAGTTTGGGGATTGCTACAGGGCTATGGGGAGATAACAGGGCAGTGGGATTAGTTTGGGGATTGATACAGGGCTATGGGGAGAAGTGGGGCAGTGGGATTAGTTTGGGGATTGATACAGAGCTATGGGGAGAGAGCGGGGCAGTGGGATTAGTTTGGGGATTGATACAGAGCTATGGGGAGAGAGCGGGGCAGTGGGATTAGTTTGGGGATTGATACAGGGCTATGGGGAGAGAGCGGGGCAGTGGGATTAGTTTGGGGATTGATACAGGGCTATGGGCAGACAGTGGGATTAGTTTGGGGATTGATACAGGGCGATGGGCAGACAGTGGGATTAGTTGGGATTGATACAGGGCTATGGGGAGAGAGCGGGGAAGTGGGATTAGTTTGGGGATTGATACAGGGCTATGGGGAGAGAGCGGGGCTGTGGGATTAGTTTGGGATTGATACAGAGCTATGGGGAGAGAGCGGGACAGTGGGATTAATTTGAGGATTGATACAGGGCTATGGGGAGAGATTGGGGCAGTGGGATTAGTTGGGTATTGATACAGGGCTGTGGGGCAGTGTAATTAGTTTGGGGATTGATACAGGGCTATGGGGACAGAGCGGGGGCAGTGGGGTTAGTTTGGGGATTGATACAGTGCTGTGCGGTAGTTGGATTATTTTGGGGATTGATACAGGCCTACGGGGAGACAGCGGGGCAGTGGGATTAGTTTGGGGATTGACACAGAGCTATGGGGAGAGAGTGGGGCAGTGAGATTAGTTTGGGGATTGATACAGGGCTATGGGGAGAGAGAGGGGCAGTGGGATTAGTTCGGGTATTGATACAGGGCTATCGGGAGAGAGTGGGATCAGTTTGGGGATTGCTACAGGGCTATGGGGAGATAACAGGGCAGTGGGATTAGTTTGGGGATTGATACAGGCCTACGGGGAGACAGCGGGGCAGTGGGATTAGTTTGGGGATTGACACAGAGCTATGGGGAGAGAGTGGGGCAGTGAGATTAGTTTGGGGATTGATACAGGGCTATGGGGAGAGAGAGGGGCAGTGGGATTAGTTCGGGTATTGATACAGGGCTATCGGGAGAGAGTGGGATCAGTTTGGGGATTGCTACAGGGCTATGGGGAGAAGTGGGGCATGTGGGATTAGTTTGGGGATTGATACAGGGCTATGGGGAGAGAGCGGGGCAGTGGGATTAGTTTGGGGATTGATACAGAGCTATGGGGAGAGAGCGGGGCAGTGGGATGAGTTTGGGGATTGATACAGGGCTATGGGCAGACAGTGGGATTAGTTTGGGGATTGATACAGGGCTATGGGCAGACAGTGGGATTAGTTGGGAATTGATACAGGGCTATGGGGAGAGAGCGGGGAAGTGGGATTAGTTTGGGGATTGATACAGGGCTATGGGGAGAGAGCGGGGCTGTGGGATTAGTTTGGGATTGATACAGAGCTATGGGGAGAGAGCGGGACAGTGGGATTAATTTGAGGATTGATACAAGGCTATGGGGAGAGAGTGGGGCAGTGGGATTAGTTTGGGTATTGATACAGGGCTATGGGGAGAGAGAGAGCGGGGCAGTGGGATTAGTTTGGGATTGATACAGGGCTATGGGGAGAGAGAGGACAGTGGGATTAGTTTGGGGACTGATACAGGGCTATGTGGAGAGAGCGGAGCAGTGTGATTAGTTTGGATTGATACAGGGCTACGGGGAGAGAGCGGGGCAGTGGGATTAATTTGGGGATTGATACAGGGCTATGGGGAGAGAGCGGGACAGTGGGATTATTTTGAGGATTGATACAGGGGTGTGGGGCAGTGTAATTAGTTTGGGTATTGATACAGGGCTATGGGGAGAGAGAGCGGGGCAGTGGGATTAGATTGGGGATTGATACAGAGCTATGGGGAGAGAGAGAGCGGGGCAGTGGAATTAGTTTGGGGATTGATCCAGGGCTATGGGGAGAGAGCAGGGCAGTGGGATTAGTTTGGAGACTGATACAGGGCTATGTGGAGAGAGCGGAGCAGTGGGATTAGTTTGGATTGATACAGGGCTATGGGGAGAGAGCGGGGCAGTGGGATTAATTTGGGGATTGATACAGGGCTATGGGGAGAGAGTGGGGCAGTGGGATTAGTTTCGGGACGGATACAGGGCTATGGGGAGAGAGTGAGGCAGTGGGATCAGTTTGGGCATTGATACAGGGCTATGGGGAGAAACCGGGGCTGTGGCATAAGTTTGGGGATTGATACAGGGCTATGGGGAGAGAGCGGGGGCAGTGGGATTAGTTTGGAGATTGATACAGTGCTATGGGGAGAGAGCGGGGCAGTGGGATTAGTTTGGGGATTGATACAGGGCTATGGGGACAGAGCAGGGGCAGTGGCATTAGTTTGGGGATTGATACAGGGCTATGGGGACAGAGCGGGGGCAGTGGGGTTAGTTTGGGGATTGATACAGTGCTGTGCGGCAGTTGGATTATTTTGGGGATTGATACAGGGCTACGGGGAGACAGCGGGGCAGTGGGATTAGTTTGGGGATTGATACAGAGCTATGGGGAGAGAGTGGGGCAGTGAGATTAGTTTGGGGATTGATACAGGGCTATGGGGACAGAGAGGGGCAGTGGGATTAGTTCGGGGATTGATACAGGGCTATCGGGAGAGAGTGGGTTCAGTTTGGGGATTGCTACAGGGCTATGGGGAGATAACAGGGCAGTGGGATTAGTTTGGGGATTGATACAGGGCTATGGGGAGAAGTGGGGCAGTGGGATTAGTTTGGGGATTGATACAGGGCTATAGGGAGAGAGCGGGGCAGTGGGATTAGTTTGGGGATTGATACAGAGCTATGGGGAGAGAGCGGGGCAGTGGGATTAGTTTGGGGATTGATACAGGGCTATGGGCAGACAGTGGGATTAGTTTGGGGATTGATACAGGGCGATGGGCAGACAGTGGGATTAGTTGGGATTGATACAGGGCTATGGGGAGAGAGCGGGGAAGTGGGATTAGTTTGGGGATTGATACAGGGCTGTGGGGCAGTGTAATTAGTTTGGGTATTGATACAGGGCTATGGGGAGAGAGAGCGGGGCAGTGGGATTAGTTTGGGATTGATACAGGGCTATGGGGAGAGAGAGGACAGTGGGATTAGTTTGGGGACTGATACAGGGGTATGTGGAGAGAGCGGAGCAGTGCGATTTGTTTGGATTGATACAGGGCTATGGGGAGAGAGAGAGCGGGGCAGTGGGATTAGTTTGGGGATTGATACAGGGCTATGGGGAGAGAGAGGACAGTGGGATTAGTTTGGGGACTGATACAGGGCTATGAGGAGAGAGCGGAGCAGTGGGATTAGTTTGGATTGATACAGGGCTATGGGGAGAGAGCGGGGCAGTGGGATTAATTTGGGGATTGATACAGGGCTATGGGGAGAGAGTGGGGCAGTGGGATTAGTTTGTAGATTGATACAGGGCTATGGGGAGAGAGCAGGGCATTGGGATTAGTTTGGGGACTGATACAGGGCTATGGGGAGAGAGTGAGGCAGTGGGATTAGTTTGGAGATTGATGCAGGGCTATGGGGAGAAAGCGGGGCAGTGGCATTAGTTTGGGGATTGATACAGGGCTATGGGGACAGAGCGGGGGCAGTGGGGTTATTTTGGGGATTGATACAGTGCTGTGCGGCAGTTGGATTATTTTGGGGATTGATACAGGGCTACGGGGAGACAGCGGGGCAGTGGGATTAGTTTGGGGATTGATACAGGGCTATGGGGAGAAAGTGGGGCAGTGTGATTAGTTTGGGTATTGATACAGGGCTATGGGGAGAGAGAGAGCAAGGCAGTGGGATTAGTTTGGGATTGATACAGGGCTATGTGGAGAGAGAGAGCAAGGCAGTGGGATTAGTTTGGGATTGATACAGGGCTATGGGGAGAGAGGGAGCGGGGCAGTGGGATTAGCTTGGGGATTGATACAGGGCTATGGGGAGAGAGAGGGCAGTGGGATTAGTTTGGGGACTGATACAGGGCTATGTGGAGAGAGCGGAGCAGTGGGATTAGTTTGGATTGACACAGGGCTATGGGGAGAGAGTTGGGCAGTGGGATTAGTTTGGAGATTGATACAGGGCTATGGGGAGAGAGGGGGGCATTGGGATTAGTTTGGGGACTGATACAGGGCTATGGGGAGAGAGTGAGGCAGTGGGATCAGTTTGGGGATTGATACAGGGCTATGGGGAGAAAGCGGGGCTGTGGGATTAGTTTGGGGATTGATACAGGGCTATGGGGAGAAAGCGGGGCTGTGTGATTAGATTGGGGATTGATGCAGGGCTATGGGGAGAGAGCGGGGGCAGTGGGATTAGTTTGGGGATTGATACAGTGCTATGGGGAGAGAGCGGGGCAGTGGGATTAGTTTGGGGATTGATACAGTGCTATGGGGAGAGAGCGGGGCAGTGGGATTAGTTTGGGGATTGATACAGGGCTATGGGGACAGAGCGGGGGCAGTGGGGTTAGTTTGGGGATTGATACAGTGCTATGGGGAGAGAGTGAGGCAGTGGGATCAGTTTGGGAATTGATACAGTGCTGTGCGGCAGTTGGATTATTTTGGGGATTGATACAGGGCTACGGGGAGACAGCGGGGCAATGGGATTAGTTTGGGGATTGATACAGAGCTATGGGGAGAGAGTGGGGCAGTGAGATTACTTTGGGGATTGATACAGGGCTATGGGAAGAGAGAGGGGCAGTGGGATTAGTTTGGGGATTGATACAGGGCTACGGGGAGACAGTGGGGCAGTGGGATTAGTTTGGGGATTGATACAGAGCTATGGGGAGAGAGTGGGGCAGTGGGATTCGTTCGGGGATTGATACAGGGCTATCAGGAGAGAGTGGGATCAGTTTGGGGATTGCTACAGGTCTATGGGGAGAGAACAGGTGAGTGGGATTAGTTGGGATTGATACAGGGCGAAGGACAGAGAGCGGGACAGTGGGATTAGTTTGGGATTGATACAGGGCTATGGGGGGGAATTGGGATTAGTTTGGGTGTTGATACAGGGTTTTTGGGAGAGATCCGGGCAGTGGGATTATTTTGGGGATTGATACAGGGCTATGGGGAGAGAGCGGGGCAGTGGGATTAGTTTGAGGATTGATACAGGGCTATGGGGAGAGAGCGGGGCAGTGGGATTAGTTTGGGGATTGATACAGGGCTATGGGGAGAGAGCGGGGCAGTGGGATTAGTTTGAGGATTGATACAGGGCTATGGGGAGAAAGTGAGGCAGTGGGATTAGTTTGGGGATTGATACAGGGCCAAGGGGAGAGAGAGAGCGGGGCAGTGGGATTAGTTTGGGATTGATACAGGAATATGGGGAGAGAGAAGTGGGAATACTTTGGGGATTCATACAGGGCCATGGGGAGAGTGTGGGATTGTTTGGGATTGAGACTGGGCTATGGAGAGAGAGCGGGGAAGTGGGATTAGTTTGGGATCGATACAGGGCTATGGGGGGGAAGTGGGATTAGTTTGGGGGTTGATACAGGGTTTTCGGGAGAGAGCGGGGCAGTGGGATTAGTTTGGGGATTGATACAGGGCTATGGGCAGACAGTGGGATTAGTTTGGGGATTGATACAGCGCTATGGGGAGACAGTGGGGCAGTGGGATTAGTTTGGGGATTGATACAGCGCTATGGGGAGACAGTGGGACAGTGGGATTAGTTTGGGGATTGATACAGGGCTATGGGGAGAGAGCGGGGCAGTGGGATTAATTTGGGGATTGATACAGGGCTATGGGGAGAGAGTGGGGCAGTGGGATTAGTTTGGAGATTGATACAGGCCTATGGGGAGAGAGCAGGGCATTGGAATTAGTTTGGGGACTGATACAGGGCTATGGGGAGAGAGTGAGGCAGTGGGATTAGTTTGGAGATTGATACAGGGCTATGGGGAGAGAGCGGCGCAGTGGGATTAGTTTGGGGATTGATACAGGGCTACGGGGAGAGAGTGGGGCAGTGGGATTAGTTTGGGGATTGATACAGTGCTATGGGGAGAGAGTTGGGCAGTGGGATTAGTTTGGGGATTGATACAGGGCTATGGGGACAGAGCGGGGGCAGTGGGGTTAGTTTGGGGATTGATACAGTGCTGTGCGGCAGTTGGATTATTTTGGGGATTGATACAGGGCTACGGGGAGGCAGTGGGATCAGTTTGGGGATTGCTACAGGGCTATGGGGAGATAACAGGGCAGTGGGATTAGTTTGGGGATTGATACAGGGCTATGGGGAGAAGTGGGGCAGTGGGATTAGTTTGGGGATTCATACAGGGCTATGGGGAGAGAGCGGGGCAGTGGGATTAGTTTGGAGATTGATACAGAGCTATGGGGAGAGAGCGGGGCAGTGGGATTAGTTTGGGGATTGATACAGGGCTATGGGGAGAGAGCGGCGCAGTGGGATTAGTTTGGGGATTGAAACAGGGCTATGGGGAGAGAGCGGGGCAGTGGGATCAGTTTGGGGATTGATACAGGGCTATGGGGAGAAAGCGGGGCTGTGGCATTAGTTTGGGGATTGATACAGGGCTATGGGGAGAGAGCGGGGCAGTGGGATTAATTTGGGGATTGATACAGGGCTATGGGGAGAGAGTGGGGCAGTGGGATTAGTTTGGAGATTGATACAGGCCTATGGGGAGAGAGCAGGGCATTGGGATTAGTTTGGGGACTGATACAGGGCTATGGGGAGAGAGTGAGGCAGTGGGATTAGTTTGGAGATTGATACAGGGCTATGGGGAGAGAGCGGCGCAGTGGGATTAGTTTGGGGATTGATACAGGGCTACGGGGACAGAGCGGGGGCAGTGGGGTTAGTTTGGGGATTGATACAGTGCTGTGCGGCAGTTGGATTATTTTGGGGATTGATACAGGGCTACGGGGAGGCAGTGGGATCAGTTTGGGGATTGCTACAGGGCTATGGGGAGATAACAGGGCAGTGGGATTAGTTTGGGGATTGATACAGGGCTATGGGGAGAAGTGGGGCAGTGGGATTAGTTTGGGGATTCATACAGGGCTATGGGGAGAGAGCGGGGCAGTGGGATTAGTTTGGAGATTGATACAGAGCTATGGGGAGAGAGCGGGGCAGTGGGATTAGTTTGGGGATTGATACAGGGCTATGGGGAGAAAGCGGGGCTGTGGCATTAGTTTGGGGATTGCTACAGGGCTATGGGGAGAGAGCGGGGCAGTGGGATTAGTTTGGGGATTGATACAGGGCTATGGGGACAGAGCGGGGCAGTGGGGTTAGTTTGGGGATTGATACACTGCTGTGCGGCAGTTGGATTATTTTGGGGATTGATACAGGGCTACGGGGAGACAGTGGGGCAGTGGGATTAGTTTGGGGATTGATACAGAGCTATGGGGAGAGAGAGGGGCAGTGGGATTAGTTCGGGGATTGATACAGGGCTATCGGGAGAGAGTGGGATCAGTTTGGGGATTGCTACAGGGCTATGGGGAGATAATAGGGCAGTGGGATTAGTTTGGGGATTGATACAGGGCTATGGGGAGAAGTGGGATTAGTTGGGGATTGATACAGGGCTATGGGGAGAGAGCGGGGAAGTGGGATTAGTTTGGGGACTGATACAGGGCTATGAGGAGAGAGCGGAGCAGTGGGATTAGTTTGGATTGATACAGGGCTATGGGGAGAGAGCGGGGCAGTGGGATTAATTTGGGGATTGATACAGGGCTACGGGGAGAGAGTGGGGCAGTGGGATTAGTTTGTAGATTGATACAGGGCTATGGGGAGAGAGCAGGGCATTGGGATTAGTTTGGGGACTGATACAGGGCTATGGGGAGAGAGTGAGGCAGTGGGATTAGTTTGGAGATTGATACAGGGCTATGGGGAGAGAGCGGCGCAGTGGGATTAGTTTGGGGATTGATACAGGGCTATGGGGAGAGAGCGGTGCAGTGGGATTAGTTTGGGGATTGATACAGGGCTATGGGGACAGAGCGGGGGCAGTGGGGTTAGTTTGGGGATTGATACAGTGCTGTGCGGCAGTTGGATTATTTTGGGGATTGATACAGGGCTACGGGGAGACAGCGGGGCAGTGGGATTAGTTTGGGGATTGATACAGGGCTATGGGGAGAGAGAGAGCAAGGCAGTGGGATTAGTTTGGGATTGATACAGGGCTATGTGGAGAGAGAGAGCAAGGCAGTGGGATTAGTTTGGGATTGATACAGGGCTATGGGGATAGAGGGAGCGGGGCAGTGGGATTAGCTTGGGGACTAATACAGGGCAATGGGGTGAGAGCAGGGCAGTGGGATTTGTTTGGGGACTGATACAGGGCTATGTGGAGAGAGCGGAGCAGTGGGATTAGTTTGGATTGATACAGGGCTATGGGGAGAGAGTTGGGCAGTGGGATTAGTTTGGAGATTGATACAGGGCTATGGGGAGAGAGGGGGGCATTGGGATTAGTTTGGGGACTGATACAGGGCTATGGGGAGAGAGTGAGGCAGTGGGATCAGTTTGGGGATTGATACAGGGCTATGGGGAGAAAGCGGGGCTGTGGGATTAGTTTGGGGATTGATACAGGGCTATGGGGAGAAAGCGGGGCTGTGTGATTAGATTGGGGATTGATGCAGGGCTATGGGGAGAGAGCGGGGGCAGTGGGATTAGTTTGGGGATTGATACAGGGCTATGGGGAGAGAGCGGGGGCAGTGGGATTAGTTTGGGGATTGATACAGTGCTATGGGGAGAGAGCGGGGCAGTGGGATTAGTTTGGGGATTGATACAGGGCTATGGGGACAGAGCGGGGGCAGTGGGGTTAGTTTGGGGATTGATACAGTGCTATGGGGAGAGAGTGAGGCAGTGGGATCAGTTTGGGAATTGATACAGTGCTGTGCGGCAGTTGGATTATTTTGGGGATTGATACAGGGCTACGGGGAGACAGCGGGGCAATGGGATTATTTTGGGGATTGATACAGAGCTATGGGGAGAGAGTGGGGCAGTGAGATTACTTTGGGGATTGATACAGGGCTATGGGAAGAGAGAGGGGCAGTGGGATTAGTTTGGGGATTGATACAGGGCTACGGGGAGACAGTGGGGCAGTGGGATTAGTTTGGGGATTGATACAGAGCTATGGGGAGAGAGTGGGGCAGTGGGATTCGTTCGGGGATTGATACAGGGCTATCAGGAGAGAGTGGGATCAGTTTGGGGATTGCTACAGGGCTATGGGGAGAGAACAAGGCAGTGGGATTAGTTGGGATTGATACAGGGCGAAGGACAGAGAGCGGGACAGTGGGATTAGTTTGGGATTGATACAGGGCTATGGGGGGGAATTGGGATTAGTTTGGGTGTTGATACAGGGTTTTTGGGAGAGATCCGGGCAGTGGGATTATTTTGGGGATTGATACAGGGCTATGGGGAGAGAGCGGGGCAGTGGGATTAGTTTGGGGATTGATACAGGGCTATGGGGAGAGAGCGGGGCAGTGGGATTAGTTTGAGGATTGATACAGGGCTATGGGGAGAGAGCAGGGCAGTGGGATTAGTTTGAGGATTGATACAGGGCTATGGGGAGAAAGTGAGGCAGTGGGATTAGTTTGGGGATTGATACAGGGCCAAGGGGAGAGAGAGAGCGGGGCAGTGGGATTAGTTTGGGATTGATACAGGAATATGGGGAGAGAGAAGTGGGAATACTTTGGGGATTCATACAGGGCCATGGGGAGAGTGTGGGATTGTTTGGGATTGAGACTGGGCTATGGAGAGAGAGCGGGGAAGTGGGATTAGTTTGGGATCGATACAGGGCTATGGGGGGGAAGTGGGATTAGTTTGGGGGTTGATACAGGGTTTTCGGGAGAGAGCGGGGCAGTGGGATTAGTTTGGGGATTGATACAGGGCTATGGGCAGACAGTGGGATTAGTTTGGGGATTGATACAGCGCTATGGGGAGACAGTGGGGCAGTGGGATTAGTTTGAGGATTGATACAGGGCTATGGGGAGAGAGCGGGGCAGTGGGATTAATTTGGGGATTGATACAGGGCTATGGGGAGAGAGTGGGGCAGTGGGATTAGTTTGGAGATTGATACAGGCCTATGGGGAGAGAGCAGGGCATTGGAATTAGTTTGGGGACTGATACAGGGCTATGGGGAGAGAGTGAGGCAGTGGGATTAGTTTGGAGATTGATACAGGGCTATGGGGAGAGAGCGGCGCAGTGGGATTAGTTTGGGGATTGATACAGGGCTACGGGGAGAGAGTGGGGCAGTGGGATTAGTTTAGGGATTGATACAGTGCTATGGGGAGAGAGTTGGGCAGTGGGATTAGTTTGGGGATTGATACAGGGCTATGGGGACAGAGCGGGGGCAGTGGGGTTAGTTTGGGGATTGATACAGTGCTGTGCGGCAGTTGGATTATTTTGGGGATTGATACAGGGCTACGGGGAGGCAGTGGGATCAGTTGGGGGATTGCTACAGGGCTATGGGGAGATAACAGGGCAGTGGGATTAGTTTGGGGATTGATACAGGGCTATGGGGAGAAGTGGGGCAGTGGGATTAGTTTGGGGATTCATACAGGGCTATGGAGAGAGAGCGGGGCAGTGGGATTAGTTTGGAGATTGATACAGAGCTATGGGGAGAGAGCGGGGCAGTGGGATTAGTTTGGGGATTGATACAGGGCTATGGGCAGACAGTGGGATTAGTTTGGGGATTGATACAGGGCTATGGGGAGAGAGCGGCGCAGTGGGATTAGTTTGGGGATTGAAACAGGGCTATGGGGAGATAGCGGGGCAGTGGGATCAGTTTGGGGATTGATACAGGGCTATGGGGAGAAAGCGGGGCTGTGGCATTAGTTTGGGGATTGATACAGGGCTATGGGGAGAGAGCGGGGCAGTGGGATTAATTTGGGGATTGATACAGGGCTATGGGGAGAGAGTGGGGCAGTGGGATTAGTTTGGGGACTGATACAGGGCTATGGGGAGAGAGTGAGGCAGTGGGATTAGTTTGGAGATTGATACAGGGCTATGGGGAGAGAGCGGCGCAGTGGGATTAGTTTGGGGATTGATACAGGGCTACGGGGACAGAGCGGGGGCAGTGGGGTTAGTTTGGGGATTGATACAGGGCTACGGGGAGGCAGTGGGATCAGTTTGGGGATTGCTACAGGGCTATGGGGAGATAACAGGGCAGTGGGATTAGTTTGGGGATTGATACAGGGCTATGGGGAGAAGTGGGGCAGTGGGATTAGTTTGGGGATTCATACAGGGCTATGGGGAGAGAGCGGGGCAGTGGGATTAGTTTGGAGATTGATACAGAGCTATGGGGAGAGAGCGGGGCAGTGGGATTAGTTTGGGGATTGATACAGGGCTATGGGGAGAGAGCGGCGCAGTGGGATTAGTTTGGGGATTGAAACAGGGCTATGGGGAGAGAGCGGGGCAGTGGGATCAGTTTGGGGATTGATACAGGGCTATGGGGAGAGAGCAGGGCAGTGGGATTAATTTGGGGATTGATACAGGGCTATGGGGAGAGAGTGGGGCAGTGGGATTAGTTTGGAGATTGATACAGGCCTATGGGGAGAGAGCAGGGCATTGGGATTAGTTTGGGGACTGATACAGGGCTATGGGGAGAGAGTGAGGCAGTGGGATTAGTTTGGAGATTGATACAGGGCTATGGGGAGAGAGCGGCGCAGTGGGATTAGTTTGGGGATTGATACAGGGCTACGGGGACAGAGCGGGGGCAGTGGGGTTAGTTTGGGGATTGATACAGGGCTACGGGGAGGCAGTGGGATCAGTTTGGGGATTGCTACAGGGCTATGGGGAGATAACAGGGCAGTGGGATTAGTTTGGGGATTGATACAGGGCTATGGGGAGAAGTGGGGCAGTGGGATTAGTTTGGGGATTCATACAGGGCTATGGGGAGAGAGCGGGGCAGTGGGATTAGTTTGGAGATTGATACAGAGCTATGGGGAGAGAGCGGGGCAGTGGGATTAGTTTGGGGATTGATACAGGGCTATGGGGAGAGAGCGGCGCAGTGGGATTAGTTTGGGGATTGAAACAGGGCTATGGGGAGAGAGCGGGGCAGTGGGATCAGTTTGGGGATTGATACAGGGCTATGGGGAGAGAGCAGGGCAGTGGGATCAGTTTGGGGATTGATACAGGGCTATGGGGAGAGAGCAGGGCAGTGGGATCAGTTTGGGGATTGATACAGGGCTATGGGGATAGAGCAGGGCAGTGGGATTAGTTTGGGAATTGATACAGGGCTATGGGGAGAAAGCGGGGCTGTGGCATTAGTTTGGGGATTGATACAGGGCTATGGGGAGAGAGCGGGGCAGTGGGATTAGTTTGGGGATTGATACAGGGCTATGGGGACAGAGCGGGGGCAGTGGGGTTAGTTTGGGGATTGATACACTGCTGTGCGGCAGTTGGATTATTTTGGGGATTGATACAGGGCTACGGGGAGACAGTGGGGCAGTGGGATTAGTTTGGGGATTGATACAGAGCTATGGGGAGAGAGAGGGGCAGTGGGATTAGTTCGGGGATTGATACAGGGCTATCGGGAGAGAGTGGGATCAGTTTGGGGATTGCTACAGGGCTATGGGGAGATAATAGGGCAGTGGGATTAGTTTGGGGATTGATACAGGGCTATGGGGAGAAGTGGGATTAGTTGGGGATTGATACAGGGCTATGGGGAGAGAGCGGGGAAGTGGGATTAGTTTGGGGATTGATACAGGGCTATGGGGAGAGAGCAGGGCTGTGGGATTAGTTTGGGATTGATACAGAGCTATGGGGAGAGAGCGGGACAGTGGGATTAATTTGAGGATTGATACAAGGCTATGGGGAGAGAGTGGGGCAGTGGGATTAGTTTGGGTATTGATACAGGGCTATGGGGAGAGAGAGAGCGGGGCAGTGGGATTAGTTTGGGATTGATACAGGGCTATGGGGAGAGAGGACAGTGGGATTAGTTTGGGGACTGATACAGGGCTATGTGGAGAGAGCGGAGCAGTGCGATTAGTTTGGGGATTGATACAGGGCTACGGGGAGATAACAGGGCAGTGGGATTAGTTTGGGGATTGATACATGGCTATGGGGAGAAGTGGGGCAGTGGGATTAGTTTGGGGATTGATACAGGGCTATGGGGAGAGAGCGGGGCAGTGGGATTAGTTTGGGGATTGATACAGAGCTATGGGGAGAGAGCGGGGCAGTGGGATTAGTTTGGGGATTGATACAGGGCTATGGGCAGACAGTGGGATTAGTTTGGGGATTGATACAGGGCGATGGGCAGACAGTGGGATTAATTTGGGGATTGATACAGGGCTATGGGAAGAGAGCGGGACAGTGGGATTATTTTGAGGATTGATACAGGGCTGTGGGGCAGTGTAATTAGTTTGGGTATTGATACAGGGCTATGGGGAGAGAGAGCGGGGCAGTGGGATTAGTTTGGGATTGATACAGGGCTATGGGGAGAGAGCGGGGCAGTGTGATTAGATTGGGGATTGATACAGGGCTATGGGGAGAGAGAGAGCGGGGCAGTGGAATTAGTTTGGGGACTGATACAGGGCGATGGGGAGAGAGCAGGGCAGTGGGATTAGTTTGGAGACTGATACAGGGCTATGTGGAGAGAGCGGAGCAGTGGGATTAGTTTGGATTGATACAGGGCTATGGGGAGAGAACAGGGCAGTGGGAATAATTTGGGGATTGATACAGGGCTATGGGGAGAGAGTGGGGCAGTGGGATTAGTTTGGAGATTGATACAGGGCTATGGGGAGAGGGCAGGGCATTGGGATTAGGTTGGGGACTGATACAGGGCTATGGGGAGAGAGTGAGACAGTGGGATTAGTTTGGAGACTGATACAGGGCTATGGGGAGAGAACAGGGCAGTGGGATTAGTTTGGGGATTGAAACAGGGCTATGGGGAGAGAGCGGGGCTGTGGCATTAGTTTGGGGATTGATACAGGGCTATGGGGAGAGAGCGGGGGCAGTGGGATTAGTTTGGAGATTGATACAGTGCTAAGGGGAGAGAGCGGGGCAGTGGGATTAGTTTGGGGGTTGATACAGGGCTATGGGGACAGAGCTGGGGCAGTGGGGTTAGTTTGGGGATTGATACAGTGCTGTGCGGCAGTTGGATTATTTTGGGGATTGATACAGAGCTATGGGGAGACAGCGGGGCAGTGGGATTAGTTTGGGGATTGATACAGAGCTATGGGGAGAGAGTGGGGCAGTGAGATTAGTTTGGGGATTGATACAGGGCTATGGGGAGAGAGAGGGGCAGTGGGATTAGTTCGGGGATTGATACAGGGCTATCGGGAGAGAGTGGGATCAGTTTGGGGATTGCTACAGGGCTATGGGGAGATAACAGGGCAGTGGGATTAGTTTGGGGATTGATACAGGGCTATGGGGAGAAGTGGGGCAGTGGGATTAGTTTGGGGATTGATACAGAGCTATGGGGAGAGAGCGGGGCAGTGGGATTAGTTTGGGGATTGATACAGAGCTATGGGGAGAGAGCGGGGCAGTGGGATTAGTTTGGGGATTGATACAGGGCTATGGGGAGAGAGCGGGGCAGTGGGATTAGTTTGGGGATTGATACAGGGCTATGGGCAGACAGTGGGATTAGTTTGGGGATTGATACAGGGCGATGGGCAGACAGTGGGATTAGTTGGGATTGATACAGGGCTATGGGGAGAGAGCGGGGAAGTGGGATTAGTTTGGGGATTGATACAGGGCTATGGGGAGAGAGAGGGGCAGTGGGATTAGTTCGGGGATTGATACAGGGCTATCGGGAGAGAGTGGGATCAGTTTGGGGATTGCTACAGGGCTATGGGGAGATAACAGGGCAGTGGGATTAGTTTGGGGATTGATACAGGGCTATGGGGAGAGAGCGGGGCTGTGGGATTAGTTTGGGATTGATACAGAGCTATGGGGAGAGAGCGGGACAGTGGGATTAATTTGAGGATTGATACAGGGCTATGGGGAGAGAGTGGGGCAGTGGGATTAGTTGGTTATTGATACAGGGCTGTGGGGCAGTGTAATTAGTTTGGGGATTGATACAGGGCTATGGGGACAGAGCGGGGGCAGTGGGGTTAGTTTGGGGATTGATACAGTGCTGTGCGGTAGTTGGATTATTTTGGGGATTGATACAGGCCTACGGGGAGACAGCGGGGCAGTGGGATTAGTTTGGGGATTGACACAGAGCTATGGGGAGAGAGTGGGGCAGTGAGATTAGTTTGGGGATTGATACAGGGCTATGGGGAGAGAGAGGGGCAGTGGGATTAGTTCGGGTATTGATACAGGGCTATCGGGAGAGAGTGGGATCAGTTTGGGGATTGCTACAGGGCTATGGGGAGATAACAGGGCAGTGGGATTAGTTTGGGGATTGATACAGGCCTACGGGGAGACAGCGGGGCAGTGGGATTAGTTTGGGGATTGACACAGAGCTATGGGGAGAGAGTGGGGCAGTGAGATTAGTTTGGGGATTGATACAGGGCTATGGGGAGAGAGAGGGGCAGTGGGATTAGTTCGGGTATTGATACAGGGTTATCGGGAGAGAGTGGGATCAGTTTGGGGATTGCTACAGGGCTATGGGGAGAAGTGGGGCATGTGGGATTAGTTTGGGGATTGATACAGGGCTATGGGGAGAGAGCGGGGCAGTGGGATTAGTTTGGGGATTGATACAGAGCTATGGGGAGAGAGCGGGGCAGTGGGATGAGTTTGGGGATTGATACAGGGCTATGGGCAGACAGTGGGATTAGTTTGGGGATTGATACAGGGCTATGGGCAGACAGTGGGATTAGTTGGGAATTGATACAGGGCTATGGGGAGAGAGCGGGGAAGTGGGATTAGTTTGGGGATTGATACAGGGCTATGGGGAGAGAGCGGGGCTGTGGGATTAGTTTGGGATTGATACAGAGCTATGGGGAGAGAGCGGGACAGTGGGATTAATTTGAGGATTGATACAAGGCTATGGGGAGAGAGTGGGGCAGTGGGATTAGTTTGGGTATTGATACAGGGCTATGGGGAGAGAGAGAGCGGGGCAGTGGGATTAGTTTGGGATTGATACAGGGCTATGGGGAGAGAGAGGACAGTGGGATTAGTTTGGGGACTGATACAGGGCTATGTGGAGAGAGCGGAGCAGTGTGATTAGTTTGGATTGATACAGGGCTACGGGGAGAGAGCGGGGCAGTGGGATTAATTTGGGGATTGATACAGGGCTATGGGGAGAGAGCGGGACAGTGGGATTATTTTGAGGATTGATACAGGGGTGTGGGGCAGTGTAATTAGTTTGGGTATTGATACAGGGCTATGGGGAGAGAGAGCGGGGCAGTGGGATTAGATTGGGGATTGATACAGAGCTATGGGGAGAGAGAGAGCGGGGCAGTGGAATTAGTTTGGGGATTGATCCAGGGCTATGGGGAGAGAGCAGGGCAGTGGGATTAGTTTGGAGACTGATACAGGGCTATGTGGAGAGAGCGGAGCAGTGGGATTAGTTTGGATTGATACAGGGCTATGGGGAGAGAGCGGGGCAGTGGGATTAATTTGGGGATTGATACAGGGCTATGGGGAGAGAGTGGGGCAGTGGGATTAGTTTGGAGATTGATACAGGGCTATGGGGAGAGAGCAGGGCATTGGGATTAGTTTCGGGACGGATACAGGGCTATGGGGAGAGAGTGAGGCAGTGGGATCAGTTTGGGCATTGATACAGGGCTATGGGGAGAAACCGGGGCTGTGGCATAAGTTTGGGGATTGATACAGGGCTATGGGGAGAGAGCGGGGGCAGTGGGATTAGTTTGGAGATTGATACAGTGCTATGGGGAGAGAGCGGGGCAGTGGGATTAGTTTGGGGATTGATACAGGGCTATGGGGACAGAGCGGGGGCAGTGGCATTAGTTTGGGGATTGATACAGGGCTATGGGGACAGAGCGGGGGCAGTGGGGTTAGTTTGGGGATTGATACAGTGCTGTGCGGCAGTTGGATTATTTTGGGGATTGATACAGGGCTACGGGGAGACAGTGGGGCAGTGGGATTAGTTTGGGGATTGATACAGAGCTATGGGGAGAGAGTGGGGCAGTGAGATTAGTTTGGGGATTGATACAGGGCTATGGGGACAGAGAGGGGCAGTGGGATTAGTTCGGGGATTGATACAGGGCTATCGGGAGAGAGTGGGTTCAGTTTGGGGATTGCTACAGGGCTATGGGGAGATAACAGGGCAGTGGGATTAGTTTGGGGATTGATACAGGGCTATGGGGAGAAGTGGGGCAGTGGGATTAGTTTGGGGATTGATACAGGGCTATAGGGAGAGAGCGGGGCAGTGGGATTAGTTTGGGGATTGATACAGAGCTATGGGGAGAGAGCGGGGCAGTGGGATTAGTTTGGGGATTGATACAGGGCTATGGGCAGACAGTGGGATTAGTTTGGGGATTGATACAGGGCGATGGGCAGACAGTGGGATTAGTTGGGATTGATACAGGGCTATGGGGAGAGAGCGGGGAAGTGGGATTAGTTTGGGGATTGATACAGGGCTGTGGGGCAGTGTAATTAGTTTGGGTATTGATACAGGGCTATGGGGAGAGAGAGCGGGGCAGTGGGATTAGTTTGGGATTGATACAGGGCTATGGGGAGAGAGAGGACAGTGGGATTAGTTTGGGGACTGATACAGGGCTATGTGGAGAGAGCGGAGCAGTGCGATTTGTTTGGATTGATACAGGGCTATGGGGAGAGAGAGAGCGGGGCAGTGGGATTAGTTTGGGGATTGATACAGGGCTATGAGGAGAGAGAGGACAGTGGGATTAGTTTGGGGACTGATACAGGGCTATGAGGAGAGAGCGGAGCAGTGGGATTAGTTTGGATTGATACAGGGCTATGGGGAGAGAGCGGGGCAGTGGGATTAATTTGGGGATTGATACAGGGCTATGGGGAGAGAGTGGGGCAGTGGGATTAGTTTGTAGATTGATACAGGGCTATGGGGAGAGAGCAGGGCATTGGGATTAGTTTGGGGACTGATACAGGGCTATGGGGAGAGAGTGAGGCAGTGGGATTAGTTTGGAGATTGATACAGGGCTATGGGGAGAGAGCGGCGCAGTGGGATTAGTTTGGGGATTGATACAGGGCTATGGGGAGAGAGCGGGGCAGTGGGATCAGTTTGGGGATTGATACAGGGCTATGGGGAGAAAGCGGGGCAGTGGCATTAGTTTGGGGATTGATACAGGGCTATGGGGACAGAACGGGGGCAGTGGGGTTAGTTTGGGGATTGATACAGTGCTGTGCGGCAGTTGGATTATTTTGGGGATTGATACAGGGCTACGGGGAGACAGCGGGGCAGTGGGATTAGTTTGGGGATTGATACAGGGCTATGGGGAGAAAGTGGGGCAGTGTGATTAGTTTGGGTATTGATACAGGGCTATGGGGAGAGAGAGAGCAAGGCAGTGGGATTAGTTTGGGATTGATACAGGGCTATGTGGAGAGAGAGAGCAAGGCAGTGGGATTAGTTTGGGATTGATACAGGGCTATGGGGAGAGAGGGAGCGGGGCAGTGGGATTAGCTTGGGGACTGATACAGGGCTATGTGGAGAGAGCGGAGCAGTGGGATTAGTTTGGATTGATACAGGGCTATGGGGAGAGAGTTGGGAAGTGGGATTAGTTTGGAGATTGATACAGGGCTATGGGGAGAGAGGGGGGCATTGGGATTAGTTTGGGGACTGATACAGGGCTATGGGGAGAGAGTGAGGCAGTGGGATCAGTTTGGGGATTGATACAGGGCTATGGGGAGAAAGCGGGGCTGTGGGATTAGTTTGGGGATTGATACAGGGCTATGGGGAGAAAGCGGGGCTGTGTGATTAGATTGGGGATTGATGCAGGGCTATGGGGAGAGAGCGGGGCAGTGGGATTAGTTTGGGGATTGATACAGGGCTATGGGGAGAGAGCGGGGGCAGTGGGATTAGTTTGGGGATTGATAGAGTGCTATGGGGAGAGAGCGGGGCAGTGGGATTAGTTTGGGGATTGATACAGGGCTATGGGGACAGAGCGGGGGCAGTGGGGTTAGTTTGGGGATTGATACAGTGCTATGGGGAGAGAGTGAGGCAGTGGGATCAGTTTGGGAATTGATACAGTGCTGTGCGGCAGTTGGATTATTTTGGGGATTGATACAGGGCTACGGGGAGACAGCGGGGCAATGGGATTAGTTTGGGGATTGATACAGAGCTATGGGGAGAGAGTGGGGCAGTGAGATTACTTTGGGGATTGATACAGGGCTATGGGAAGAGAGAGGGGCAGTGGGATTAGTTTGGGGATTGATACAGGGCTACGGGGAGACAGTGGGGCAGTGGGATTAGTTTGGGGATTGATACAGAGCTATGGGGAGAGAGTGGGGCAGTGGGATTCGTTCGGGGATTGATACAGGGCTATCAGGAGAGAGTGGGATCAGTTTGGGGATTGCTACAGGGCTATGGGGAGAGAACAAGGCAGTGGGATTAGTTGGGATTGATACAGGGCGAAGGACAGAGAGCGGGACAGTGGGATTAGTTTGGGATTGATACAGGGCTATGGGGGGGAATTGGGATTAGTTTGGGTGTTGATACAGGGTTTTTGGGAGAGATCCGGGCAGTGGGATTATTTTGGGGATTGATACAGGGCTATGGGGAGAGAGCGGGGCAGTGGGATTAGTTTGGGGATTGATACAGGGCTATGGGGAGAGAGCGGGGCAGTGGGATTAGTTTGAGGATTGATACAGGGCTATGGGGAGAAAGTGAGGCGGTGGGATTAGTTTGGGGATTGATACAGGGCCAAGGGGAGAGAGAGAGCGGGGCAGTGGGATTAGTTTGGGATTGATACAGGAATATGGGGAGAGAGAAGTGGGAATACTTTGGGGATTCATACAGGGCCATGGGGAGAGTGTGGGATTGTTTGGGATTGAGACTGGGCTATGGAGAGAGAGCGGGGAAGTGGGATTAGTTTGGGATCGATACAGGGCTATGGGGTGGAAGTGGGATTAGTTTGGGGGTTGATACAGGGTTTTCGGGAGAGAGCGGGGCAGTGGGATTAGTTTGGGGATTGATACAGGGCTATGGGCAGACAGTGGGATTAGTTTGGGGATTGATACAGCGCTATGGGGAGACAGTGGGGCAGTGGGATTAGTTTGAGGATTGATACATGGCTATGGGGAGAGAGCGGGGCAGTGGGATTAATTTGGGGATTGATACAGGGCTATGGGGAGAGAGTGGGGCAGTGGGATTAGTTTGGAGATTGATACAGGCCTATGGGGAGAGAGCAGGGCAGTGGGATTAGTTTGGGGATTGATACAGGGCTATGGGGAGAAGTGGGGCAGTGGGATTAGTTTGGGGATTCATACAGGGCTATGGGGAGAGAGCGGGGCAGTGGGATTAGTTTGGAGATTGATACAGAGCTATGGGGAGAGAGCGGGGCAGTGGGATTAGTTTGGGGATTGATACAGGGCTATGGGGAGAGAGCGGCGCAGTGGGATTAGTTTGGGGATTGAAACAGGGCTATGGGGAGAGAGCGGGGCAGTGGGATCAGTTTGGGGATTGATACAGGGCTATGGGGAGAAAGCGGGGCTGTGGCATTAGTTTGGGGATTGATACAGGGCTATGGGGAGAGAGCGGGGCAGTGGGATTAGTTTGGGGATTGATACAGGGCTATGGGGAGAGAGCGGGGCAGTGGGATTAATTTGGGGATTGATACAGGGCTATGGGGAGAGAGTGGGGCAGTGGGATTAGTTTGGAGATTGATACAGGCCTATGGGGAGAGAGCAGGGCATTGGGATTAGTTTGGGGACTGATACAGGGCTATGGGGAGAGAGTGAGGCAGTGGGATTAGTTTGGAGATGGATACAGGGCTATGGGGAGAGAGCGGCGCAGTGGGATTAGTTTGGGGATTGATACAGGGCTACGGGGACAGAGCGGGGGCAGTGGGGTTAGTTTGGGGATTGATACAGTGCCGTGCGGCAGTTGGATTATTTTGGGGATTGATACAGGGCTACGGGGAGGCAGTGGGATCAGTTTGGGGATTGCTACAGGGCTATGGGGAGATAACAGGGCAGTGGGATTAGTTTGGGGATTGATACAGGGCTATGGGGAGAAGTGGGGCAGTGGGATTAGTTTGGGGATTCATACAGGGCTATGGGGAGAGAGCGGGGCAGTGGGATTAGTTTGGAGATTGATACAGAGCTATGGGGAGAGAGCGGGGCAGTGGGATTAGTTTGGGGATTGATACAGGGCTATGGGGAGATAGCGGCGCAGTGGGATTAGTTTGGGGATTGAAACAGGGCTATGGGGAGAGAGCGGGGCAGTGGGATCAGTTTGGGGATTGATACAGGGCTATGGGGAGAAAGCGGGGCTGTGGCATTAGTTTGGGGATTGATACAGGGCTATGGGGAGAGAGCGGGGCAGTGGGATTAGTTTGGGGATTGATACAGGGCTATGGGGAGAGAGAGGGGCAGTGGGATTAGTTCGGGGATTGATACAGGGCTATCGGGAGAGAGTGGGATCAGTTTGGGGATTGCTACAGGGCTATGGGGAGATAATAGGGCAGTGGGATTAGTTTGGGGATTGATACAGGGCTATGGGGAGAAGTGGGATTAGTTGGGGATTGATACAGGGCTATGGGGAGAGAGCGGGGAAGTGGGATTAGTTTGGGGATTGATACAGGGCTATGGGGAGAGAGCAGGGCTGTGGGATTAGTTTGGGATTGATACAGAGCTATGGGGAGAGAGCGGGACAGTGGGATTAATTTGAGGATTGATACAAGGCTATGGGGAGAGAGTGGGGCAGTGGGATTAGTTTGGGTATTGATACAGGGCTATGGGGAGAGAGAGAGCGGGGCAGTGGGATTAGTTTGGGATTGATACCGGGCTATGGGGAGAGAGGACAGTGGGATTAGTTTGGGGACTGATACAGGGCTATGTGGAGAGAGCGGAGCAGTGCGATTAGTTTGGATTGATACAGGGCTACGGGGAGATAACAGGGCAGTGGGATTAGTTTGGGGATTGATACATGGCTATGGGGAGAAGTGGGGCAGTGGGATTAGTTTGGGGATTGATACAGGGCTATGGGGAGAGAGCGGGGCAGTGGGATTAGTTTGGGGATTGATACAGAGCTATGGGGAGAGAGCGGGGCAGTGGGATTAGTTTGGGGATTGATACAGGGCTATGGGCAGACAGTGGGATTAGTTTGGGGATTGATACAGGGCGATGGGCAGACAGTGGGATTAATTTGGGGATTGATACAGGGCTATGGGAAGAGAGCGGGACAGTGGGATTATTTTGAGGATTGATACAGGGCTGTGGGGCAGTGTAATTAGTTTGGGTATTGATACAGGGCTATGGGGAGAGAGAGCGGGGCAGTGGGATTAGTTTGGGATTGATACAGGGCTATGGGGAGAGAGCGGGGCAGTGTGATTAGATTGGGGATTGATACAGGGCTATGGGGAGAGAGAGAGCGGGGCAGTGGAATTAGTTTGGGGACTGATACAGGGCGATGGGGAGAGAGCAGGGCAGTGGGATTAGTTTGGAGACTGATACAGGGCTATGTGGAGAGAGCGGAGCAGTGGGATTAGTTTGGATTGATACAGGGCTATGGGGAGAGAACAGGGCAGTGGGAATAATTTGGGGATTGATACAGGGCTATGGGGAGAGAGTGGGGCAGTGGGATTAGTTTGGAGATTGATACAGGGCTATGGGGAGAGGGCAGGGCATTGGGATTAGGTTGGGGACTGATACAGGGCTATGGGGAGAGAGTGAGACAGTGGGATTAGTTTGGAGACTGATACAGGGCTATGGGGAGAGAACAGGGCAGTGGGATTAGTTTGGGGATTGAAACAGGGCTATGGGGAGAGAGCGGGGCTGTGGCATTAGTTTGGGGATTGATACAGGGCTATGGGGAGAGAGTGGGGGCAGTGGGATTAGTTTGGAGATTGATACAGTGCTAAGGGGAGAGAGCGGGGCAGTGGGATTAGTTTGGGGGTTGATACAGGGCTATGGGGACAGAGCTGGGGCAGTGGGGTTAGTTTGGGGATTGATACAGTGCTGTGCGGCAGTTGGATTATTTTGGGGATTGATACAGAGCTATGGGGAGACAGCGGGGCAGTGGGATTAGTTTGGGGATTGATACAGAGCTATGGGGAGAGAGTGGGGCAGTGAGATTAGTTTGGGGATTGATACAGGGCTATGGGGAGAGAGAGGGGCAGTGGGATTAGTTCGGGGATTGATACAGGGCTATCGGGAGAGAGTGGGATCAGTTTGGGGATTGCTACAGGGCTATGGGGAGATAACAGGGCAGTGGGATTAGTTTGGGGATTGATACAGGGCTATGGGGAGAAGTGGGGCAGTGGGATTAGTTTGGGGATTGATACAGAGCTATGGGGAGAGAGCGGGGCAGTGGGATTAGTTTGGGGATTGATACAGAGCTATGGGGAGAGAGCGGGGCAGTGGGATTAGTTTGGGGATTGATACAGGGCTATGGGGAGAGAGCGGGGCAGTGGGATTAGTTTGGGGATTGATACAGGGCTATGGGCAGACAGTGGGATTAGTTTGGGGATTGATACAGGGCGATGGGCAGACAGTGGGATTAGTTGGGATTGATACAGGGCTATGGGGAGAGAGCGGGGAAGTGGGATTAGTTTGGGGATTGATACAGGGCTATGGGGAGAGAGAGGGGCAGTGGGATTAGTTCGGGGATTGATACAGGGCTATCGGGAGAGAGTGGGATCAGTTTGGGGATTGCTACAGGGCTATGGGGAGATAACAGGGCAGTGGGATTAGTTTGGGGATTGATACAGGGCTATGGGGAGAGAGCGGGGCTGTGGGATTAGTTTGGGATTGATACAGAGCTATGGGGAGAGAGCGGGACAGTGGGATTAATTTGAGGATTGATACAGGGCTATGGGGAGAGAGTGGGGCAGTGGGATTAGTTGGGTATTGATACAGGGCTGTGGGGCAGTGTAATTAGTTTGGGGATTGATACAGGGCTATGGGGACAGAGCGGGGGCAGTGGGGTTAGTTTGGGGATTGATACAGTGCTGTGCGGTAGTTGGATTATTTTGGGGATTGATACAGGCCTACGGGGAGACAGCGGGGCAGTGGGATTAGTTTGGGGATTGACACAGAGCTATGGGGAGAGAGTGGGGCAGTGAGATTAGTTTGGGGATTGATACAGGGCTATGGGGAGAGAGAGGGGCAGTGGGATTAGTTCGGGTATTGATACAGGGCTATCGGGAGAGAGTGGGATCAGTTTGGGGATTGCTACAGGGCTATGGGGAGATAACAGGGCAGTGGGATTAGTTTGGGGATTGATACAGGCCTACGGGGAGACAGCGGGGCAGTGGGATTAGTTTGGGGATTGACACAGAGCTATGGGGAGAGAGTGGGGCAGTGAGATTAGTTTGGGGATTGATACAGGGCTATGGGGAGAGAGAGGGGCAGTGGGATTAGTTCGGGTATTGATACAGGGCTATCGGGAGAGAGTGGGATCAGTTTGGGGATTGCTACAGGGCTATGGGGAGAAGTGGGGCATGTGGGATTAGTTTGGGGATTGATACAGGGCTATGGGGAGAGAGCGGGGCAGTGGGATTAGTTTGGGGATTGATACAGAGTTATGGGGAGAGAGCGGGGCAGTGGGATGAGTTTGGGGATTGATACAGGGCTATGGGCAGACAGTGGGATTAGTTTGGGGATTGATACAGGGCTATGGGCAGACAGTGGGATTAGTTGGGAATTGATACAGGGCTATGGGGAGAGAGCGGGGAAGTGGGATTAGTTTGGGGATTGATACAGGGCTATGGGGAGAGAGCGGGGCTGTGGGATTAGTTTGGGATTGATACAGAGCTATGGGGAGAGAGCGGGACAGTGGGATTAATTTGAGGATTGATACAAGGCTATGGGGAGAGAGTGGGGCAGTGGGATTAGTTTGGGTATTGATACAGGGCTATGGGGAGAGAGAGAGCGGGGCAGTGGGATTAGTTTGGGATTGATACAGGGCTATGGGGAGAGAGAGGACAGTGGGATTAGTTTGGGGACTGATACAGGGCTATGTGGAGAGAGCGGAGCAGTGTGATTAGTTTGGATTGATACAGGGCTACGGGGAGAGAGCGGGGCAGTGGGATTAATTTGGGGATTGATACAGGGCTATGGGGAGAGAGCGGGACAGTGGGATTATTTTGAGGATTGATACAGGGCTGTGGGGCAGTGTAATTAGTTTGGGGATTGATACAGGGCTATGGGGACAGAGAGGGGCAGTGGGATTAGTTCGGGGATTGATACAGGGCTATCGGGAGAGAGTGGGTTCAGTTTGGGGATTGCTACAGGGCTATGGGGAGATAACAGGGCAGTGGGATTAGTTTGGGGATTGATACAGGGCTATGGGGAGAAGTGGGGCAGTGGGATTAGTTTGGGGATTGATACAGGGCTATAGGGAGAGAGCGGGGCAGTGGGATTAGTTTGGGGATTGATACAGAGCTATGGGGAGAGAAGCGGGGCAGTGGGATTAGTTTGGGGATTGATACAGGGCTATGGGCAGACAGTGGGATTAGTTTGGGGATTGATACAGGGCGATGGGCAGACAGTGGGATTAGTTGGGATTGATACAGGGCTATGGGGAGAGAGCGGGGAAGTGGGATTAGTTTGGGGATTGATACAGGGCTATGGGGAGAGAGCGGGGCTGTGGGATTAGTTTGGGATTGATACAGAGCTATGGGGAGAGAGCGGGACAGTGGGATTAATTTGAGGATTGATACAGGGCTATGGGGAGAGAGTGGGGCAGTGGGATTAGTTTGGGTATTGATACAGGGCTGTGGGGCAGTGTAATTAGTTTGGGTATTGATACAGGGCTATGGGGAGAGAGAGCGGGGCAGTGGGATTAGTTTGGGATTGATACAGGGCTATGGGGAGAGAGAGGACAGTGGGATTAGTTTGGGGACTGATACAGGGCTATGTGGAGAGAGCGGAGCAGTGCGATTTGTTTGGATTGATACAGGGCTATGGGGAGAGAGAGAGCGGGGCAGTGGGATTAGTTTGGGGATTGATACAGGGCTATGAGGAGAGAGAGGACAGTGGGATTAGTTTGGGGACTGATACAGGGCTATGTGGAGAGAGCGGAGCAGTGGGATTAGTTTGGATTGATACAGGGCTATGGGGAGAGAGCGGGGCAGTGGGATTAATTTGGGGATTGATACAGGGCTATGGGGAGAGAGTGGGGCAGTGGGATTAGTTTGTAGATTGATACAGGGCTATGGGGAGAGAGCAGGGCATTGGGATTAGTTTGGGGACTGATACAGGGCTATGGGGAGAGAGTGAGGCAGTGGGATTAGTTTGGAGATTGATACAGGGCTATGGGGAGAGAGCGGCGCAGTGGGATTAGTTTGGGGATTGATACAGGGCTATGGGGAGAGAGCGGGGCAGTGGGATCAGTTTGGGGATTGATACAGGGCTATGGGGAGAAAGCGGGGCAGTGGCATTAGTTTGGGGATTGATACAGGGCTATGGGGACAGAGCGGGGGCAGTGGGGTTAGTTTGGGGATTGATACAGTGCTGTGCGGCAGTTGGATTATTTTGGGGATTGATACAGGGCTACGGGGAGACAGCGGGGCAGTGGGATTAGTTTGGGGATTGATACAGGGCTATGGGGAGAGAGTGGGACAGTGTGATTAGTTTGGGTATTGATACAGGGCTATGGGGAGAGAGAGAGCAAGGCAGTGGGATTAGTTTGGGATTGATACAGGGCTATGGGGAGAGAGGGAGCGGGGCAGTGGGATTAGCTTGGGGACTGATACAGGGCAATGGGGAGAGAGCAGGGCAGTGGGATTAGTTTGGGGACTGATACAGGGCTATGTGGAGAGAGCGGAGCAGTGGGATTAGTTTGGATTGATACAGGGCTATGGGGAGAGAGTTGGGCAGTGGGATTAGTTTGGAGATTGATACAGGGCTATGGGGAGAGAGGGGGGCATTGGGATTAGTTTGGGGACTGATACAGGGCTATGGGGAGAGAGTGAGGCAGTGGGATCAGTTTGGGGATTGATACAGGGCTATGGGGAGAAAGCGGGGCTGTGGGATTAGTTTGGGGATTGATACAGGGCTATGGGGAGAAAGCGGGGCTGTGTGATTAGATTGGGGATTGATGCAGGGCTATGGGGAGAGAGCGGGGGCAGTGGGATTAGTTTGGGGATTGATACAGGGCTATGGGGAGAGAGCGGGGGCAGTGGGATTAGTTTGGGGATTGATACAGTGCTATGGGGAGTGAGCGGGGCAGTGGGATTAGTTTGGGGATTGATACAGGGCTATGGGGACAGAGCGGGGGCAGTGGGGTTAGTTTGGGGATTGATACAGTGCTATGGGGAGAGAGTGAGGCAGTGGGATCAGTTTGGGAATTGATACAGTGCTGTGCGGCAGTTGGATTATTTTGGGGATTGATACAGGGCTACGGGGAGACAGCGGGGCAATGGGATTAGTTTGGGGATTGATACAGAGCTATGGGGAGAGAGTGGGGCAGTGAGATTACTTTGGGGATTGATACAGGGCTATGGGAAGAGAGAGGGGCAGTGGGATTAGTTTGGGGTTTGATACAGGGCTACGGGGAGACAGTGGGGCAGTGGGATTAGTTTGGGGATTGATACAGAGCTATGGGGAGAGAGTGGGGCAGTGGGATTCGTTCGGGGATTGATACAGGGCTATCAGGAGAGAGTGGGATCAGTTTGGGGATTGCTACAGGGCTATGGGGAGAGAACAAGGCAGTGGGATTAGTTTGGGGATTGATACAGTGCTATGGGGAGAGAGCGGGGCAGTGGGATTAATTTGGTGATTGATACAGGGCTATCGGGAGAGAGTGGGATCAGATTGGGGATTGCTACAGGGCTATGGGGAGAGAACAGGGCAGTGGGATTAGTTTGAGGATTGATACAGGGCTATGGGGAGAAAGTGAGGCAGTGGGATTAGTTTGAGGATTGATACAGGGCTATGGGGAGAGAGCGGGGGCAGTGGGATTAGTTTGGGGATTGATACAGGGCCAAGGGGAGAGAGAGAGCGGGGCAGTGGGATTAGTTTGGGATTGATACAGGAATATGGGGAGAGAGAAGTGGGATTACTTTGGGGATTCATACAGGGCCATGGGGAGAGTGTGGGATTGTTTGGGATTGAGACAGGGCTATGGAGAGAGAGCGGGGCAGTGGGATTAGTTTGGGGATTGATACAGTGCTATGGGCAGACAGCGGGGCAGTGGGATCAGTTTAGGGATTGCTACAGGTCTATGGGGAGAGAACAGGTGAGTGGGATTAGTTGGGATTGATACAGGGCGAAGGACAGAGAGCGGGACAGTGGGATTAGTTTGGGATTGATACAGGGCTATGGCGGGGAAGTGGGATTAGTTTGGAGTTTGATGCAGGGTTTTTGGGAGACAGCGGGGCAGTGGGATTAATTTGGGGATTGATACAGGGCTATCGGGAGAGAGTGGGATCAGATTGGGGATTGCTACAGGGCTATGGGGAGATAATAGGGCAGTGGGATTAGTTTGGGGATTGATACAGGGCGAAGGACAGAGAGCGGGACAGTGGGATTAGTTTGGGATTGATACAGGGCTATGGGGGGGAATTGGGAATAGTTTGGGTGTTGATACAGGGTTTTCGGGAGAGATCGGGGCAGTGGGAATAGTTTGGGTTTGATACAGTTCTGTGGGGCAGTGGGATTATTTTGGGGATTGATACAGGGCTATGGGCAGACAGTGGGATTAGTTTGGGAATTGATACAGGGCTATGGGGAGAGAGTGAGGCAGTGGGATCAGTTTGGGGATTGATACAGGGCTATGGGGAGAAAGCGGGGCTGTGGGATTAGTTTGGGGATTGATACAGGGCTATGGGGAGAGAGCAGGGGCAGTGGGATTAGTTTGGGGATTGATACAGGGCTATGGGGAGAGAGTGGGGCAGTGGGATTAGTTTGGGGATTGATACAGGGCTATGGGGAGAGAGAGGGGCAGTGGGATTAGTTTGGGGATTGATACAGGGCTATGGGGAGAGAGTGGGGCAGTGGAATTATTTTGGGATTGATACAGGGCCATGGGGAGAGAGTGGGGCAGTGGGATTAGTTTGGGGATTGATACAGAGCTATGGGGAGAGAGTGGGGCAGTGGAATTATTTTGGGATTGATACAGGGCCATGGGGAGAGAGTGGGGCAGTGGGATTAGTTTGGGGATTGATACAGAGCTATGGGGAGAGAGTGGGGCAGTGGAATTATTTTGGGATTGATACAGGGCCATGGGGAGAGAGTGGGGCAGTGGGATTAGTTTGGGGATTGATACAGGGCTATCGGGAGAGAGTGGGATCAGTTTGGGGATTGCTACAGGGCTATGGGGAGAGAACAGGGCAGTGGGATTAGTTGGGATTGATACAGGGCGAAGGACAGAGAGCGGGACAGTGGGATTAGTTTGGGATTGATACAGAGCTATGGAGGGGGAAGTGGGATTAGTTTGGAGTTTGATGCAGGGTTTTTGGGAGACAGCGGGGCAGTGGGATTAATTTGGGGATTGATACAGGGCTATCGGGAGAGAGTGGGATCAGATTGGGGATTGCTACAGGGCTATGGGGAGACAACAGGGCAGTGGGATTAGTTTGGGGATTGATACAGGGCTATGGGGAGAGAACAGGGCAGTGGGATTAGTTTGGGGATTGATACAGGAATATGGGGAGAGAGAAGTGGGATTACTTTGGGGATTCATACAGGGCCATGGGGAGAGTGTGGGATTGTTTGGGATTGAGACAGGGCTATGGAGAGAGAGCGGGGCTGTGGGATTAGTTTGGGATTGGTACAGGGCTATGGGGAGAGAGTGGGACAGTGGGATTAGTGTGGGGATTGATACAGGGCTATGGGGAGACAGCGGGGCAGCGGGATTAATTTGGGGATTGATACAGGGCTATGGGGAGAGAGCAGGGCAGTGGGATTAGTGTGGGGATTGATACAGGGCTGTGGGGCAGCGGGATTAATTTGGGGATTGATACAGGGCTATGGGTAGAGAGTGGGGCAGTGGGATTAGTTTGGAGATTGATACAGGTTTATGGGGAGAGAGCAGGGCAGTGGGATTAGTTTGGGGATTGATACAGGGCTATGGAGACAGAGCGGGGCAGTGGGATTAGTTTGGGGAGTGATACAGTGCTATGGGGAGAGAGTGAGGCAGTGGGATCAGTTTGGAGATTGATACAGGGCTATGGGGAGAGAGCGGGGCAGTGGGATTAGTTTGGGGATTGATACAGGGCTATGGGGAGAGAGCGGGGGCAGTGGGATTAGTTTGGGGATTGATACAGGTCTGTGGGGCAATGGGATTATTTTGGGGATTGGTACAGGGCTACAGGAGACAGCGGGGCAGTGGGATTAGTTTGGGGATTGATACAGAGCTATGGGGAGAGTGCGGGGTAGTGGGATTAGTTTGGGTATTGATACAGGGCTATGGGGAGAAGTGGGGCAGTGGGATTAGTTTGGGGATTGATACAGGGCTATGGGGAGAGAGCGGGGCTGTGGGATTAGTTTGGGGACTGATACAGGGCTTTCGGGAGAAAGCGGGGCTGTGGGATTAGTTTGGGGATTGATACAGGGCTATGGGGAGAGAGCGGGGGCAGTGGGATTAGTTTGGGGATTGATACAGTGCTGTGGGGAGAGAGCGGGGCAGTGGGATTAGTTTGGGGATTGATACAGGGCTATGGGGAGAGAGCGGGGGAAATGGGATTAGTTTGGGGATTGATACAGTGCTATGGGGAGAGAGCGGGGCAGTGGGATTAGTTTGGGGATTGATACAGGGCTATGGGGACAGAGCGGGGGCAGTGGTGTTAGTTTGGGGATTGATACAGTGCTGTGCGGCAGTTGGATTATTTGGGGATTGATACAGGGCTACGGGGAGACAGCGGGGCAATGGGATTAGTTTGGGGATTGATATAGAGCTATGGGGAGAGAGTGGGGCAGTGAGATTAGTTTGGGGATTGATACAGGGCTATGGGGAGAGAGGGGCAGTGGGATTAGTTCGGGGATTGATACAGGGCTATCGGGAGAGAGTGGGATCAGTTTGGGGATTGCGACAGGGCTATGGGGAGAGAACAGGGCAGTGGGAGTAGTTTGGGGATTGATACAGGGCGAAGGACAGAGAGCGGGACAGTGGGATTAGTTTGGGATTGATACAGGGCTATTGGGGGGAAGTGGGATTAGTTTGGAGTTTGATACAGGGTTTTTGGGACAGAGCGGGGCAGTGGGATTAGTTTGGGGATTGATACAGCGCTATGGGGAGACTCTGGGGCAGTGGGATTAATTTGGGGATTGATACAGGGCTATCGGGAGAGAGTGGGATTATTTTGGGGATTGCTATAGGGCTATTGGGAGAGAACAGGGCAGTGGGATTAGTTTGGGGATTGATACAGGGCGAAGGACAGAGAGCGGGACAGTGGGATTAGTTTGGGATTGATAGAGGGTTATGGGGGGAATTGGGAATAGTTTGGGTGTTGATACAGGGTTTTCGGGAGAGATCGGGGCACAGGGAATAGTTTGGGTTTGATACAGTTCTGTGGGGCAGTGGGATTATTTTGGGGATTGATACAGCGCTATGGGGAGACAGTGGGGCAGTGGGATTAATTTGAGGATTGATACAGGGCTATGTGGAGAGAGGACAGTGGGATTAGTTTGGGGACTGATACAGGGCTATGTGGAGAGAGCGGAGCAGTGGGATTAGTTTGGATTGATACAGGGCTATGGGGAGAGAGCGGGGCAGTGGGATTAGTTTGGGGATTGATACAGGGCTATGGGGAGAGAGTGGGGCAGTGGGATTAGTTTGGAGATTGATACAGGGCTATGGGGAGAGAGCGGGGCATTGGGATTAGTTTGGGGACTGATACAGGGCTATGGGGAGAGAGTGAGGCAGTGGGATCAGTTTGGGGATTGATACAGGGCTATGGGGAGAAAGCGGGGCAGTGGGATTAAGTTTGGGGATTGATACTGGGCTATGGGGAGAGAGCGGGGGCAGTGGGATTAGTTTGGGGATTGATACAGGGCTATGGGGAGAGAGCGGGGGCAGTGGGGTTAGTTTGGGGATTGATACAGTGCTGTGCGGCAGTTGGATTATTTTGGGGATTGATACAGGGCTACGGGGAGACAGCGGGGCAATGGGATTAGTTTGGGGATTGATACAGAGCTATGGGGAGAGAGTGGGGCAGTGAGATTAGTTCGGGGATTGATACAGGGCTATCGGGAGAGAGTGGGATCAGTTTGGGGATTGCTACAGGGCTACGGGGAGAGAACAGGGCAGTGGTATTAGTTGGGATTGATACAGGGCGAAGGACAGAGAGCAGGACAGTGGGATTAGTTTGGGATTGATACAGGGCTATGGGGGGGAAGTGGGATTAGTTTGGAGTTTGATACAGGGTTTTTGGGAGAGAGCAAGGCAGTGGGATTAGTTTGGGGATTGATACAGGGCTATCGGGAGAGAGTGGGATCAGATTGGGGATTGCTACAGGGCTATGGGGGGGAATTGGGATTAGTTTGGGTGTTGATACAGGGTTTTTGGGAGAGATCGGGGCAGTGGGATTATTTTGGGGATTGATACAGGGCTATGGGGAGATAGCGGGGCAGTGGGATTAGTTTGGGGATTGATACAGGGCTATGGGGAGAGAGCAGGGCAGTGGGATTAGTTTGGGGATTTATACAGAGCTATGGGGAGAGACCGGGGTAGTGGGATTAGTTTGGGTATTGATACAGCGCTATGGGGAGAGAGCGGGGCAGTGGGATTAATTTGGGGATTGATACAGGGCTATGGGGAGAGAGTGGGGCAGTGGGATTAGTTTGGAGATTGATACAGGGCTATGGGGAGAGAGAGGGGCATTGAGATTAGTTTGGGGACTGATACAGGGCTATGGGGAGAAAGCGGGGCTGTGGGATTAGTTTGGGGATTGATACAGGGCTATGGGGAGAGAGCGGGGGAAATGCGATTAGTTTGGGGTTTGATACAGTGCTATGGGGAGAGAGTGGGGCAGTGGGATTAGTTTGGAGATTGATACAGGGCTATGGGGAGAGAGAGGGGCATTGAGATTAGTTTGGGGACTGATACAGGGCTATGGGGAGAAAGCGGGGCTGTGGGATTAGTTTGGGGATTGATACAGGGCTATGGGGAGAGAGCGGGGGAAATGCGATTAGTTTGGGGATTGATACAGTGCTATGGGGAGTGAGCGGGGCAGTGGGATTAGTTTGGGGATTGATACAGGGCTATGGGGACAGAGCGGGGGCAGTGGGGTTAGTTTGGCGATTGATACAGTGCTGTGCGGCAGTTGGATTATTTTGGGGATTGATACAGGGCTACGGGGAGACAGCGGGGCTATGGGATTAGTTTGGCGATTGATATAGAGCTATGGGGAGAGAGTGGGGCAGTGAGATTAGTTTGGGGATTGATACAGGACTATGGGGAGAGAGGGGCAGTGGGATTAGTTCGGGGATTGATACAGGGCTATCGGGAGAGAGTGGGATCAGTTTGGGGATTGCGACAGGGCTATGGGGAGAGAACAGGGCAGTGGGAGTAGTTTGGGGATTGATACAGGGCGAAGGACAGAGAGCGGGACAGTGGGATTAGTTTGGGATTGATACAGGGCTATTGGGGGGAAGTGGGATTAGTTTGGAGTTTGATACAGGGTTTTTGGGACAGAGCGGGGCAGTGGGATTAGTTTGGGGATTGATACAGCGCTATGGGGAGACTTTGGGGCATTGGGATTAATTTGGGGATTGGTACAGTGCTATAGGGAGAGAGCGGGGGCAGTGGGATTAGTTTGGGGATTGATACAGGGCTATGGGGGGGAAGTGGGATGAGTTTGGGGGTTGATACAGGGTTTTCGGGAGAGAGCGGGGCAGTGGGATTAGTTTGGGGATTGATACAGGGCTATGGGCAGACAGTGGGATTAGTTTGGGGATTGATACAGGGCTATGGGGAGAAAGTGGGGCAGTGTGATTAGTTTGGGTATTGATACAGGGCTATGGGCGAGAGAGAGCAAGGCAGTGGGATTAGTTTGGGATTGATACAGGGCTATGTGGAGAGAGGGAGCAAGGCAGTGGGATTAGTTTGGGATTGATACAGGGCTATGGGGAGAGAGGGAGCGGGGCAGTGGGATTAGCTTGGGGACTGATACAGGGCTATGGGGAGAGAGCAGGGCAGTGGGATTAGTTTGGGGACTGATACAGGGCTATGTGGAGAGAGCGGAGCAGTGGGATTAGTTTGGATTGATACAGGGCTATGGGGAGAGAGCGGGGCAGTGGGATTAGTTTGGGGATTGATACAGGGCTATGGGGAGAGAGTTGGGCAGTGGGATTAGTTTGGAGATTGATACAGGGCTATGGGGAGATAGCGGGGCATTGGGATTAGTTTGGGGACTGATACAGGGCTATGGGGAGAGAGTGAGGCAGTGGGATCCGTTTGGGGATTGATACAGGGCTATGGGGAGAAAGCGGGGCTGTGGGATTAGTTTGGGGATTGATACAGGGCTATGGGGAGAAGTGGGGCAGTGGGATTAGTTTGGGGATTGATACAGGGCTATGGGGAGAGAGCGGGGCTGTGGGATTAGTTTGGGGATTGATACAGGGCTATGGGGAGAGAGCAGGGCTGTGGGATTAGTTTGGGGATTGATACAGGGCTATGGGGAGAGAGAGGGGCAGTGGGATTAGTTTGGGGACTGATACAGGGCTATCGGGAGAGAGAGAGCAGGGCAGTGGGATTAGTTTGGGGATTGATACAGGGCTATGGGGAGAGAGAGGACAGTGGGATTAGTTTGGGGACTGATACAGGGCTATGTGGAGAGTGCGGAGCAGTGGGATTAGTTTGGATTGATACAGGGCTATGGGGAGAGAGCGGGGCAGTGGGATTAATTTGGGGATTGATACAGGGCTATGGGGAGAGAGTGGGGCAGTGGGATTAGTTTGGAGATTGATACAGGGCTATGGGGAGAGAGAGGGGCATTGAGATTAGTTTGGGGACTGATACAGGGCTATGGGGAGAAAGCGGGGCTGTGGGATTAGTTTGGGGATTGATACAGGGCTATGGGGAGAGAGCGGGGGAAATGGGATTAGTTTGGGGATTGATACAGTGCTATGGGGAGTGAGCGGGACAGTGGGATTAGTTTGGGGATTGATACAGGGCTATGGGGACAGAGCGGGGGCAGTGGGGTTAGTTTGGGGATTGATACAGTGCTGTGCGGCAGTTGGATTATTTTGGGGATTGATACAGGGCTACGGGGAGACAGCGGGGCAATGGGATTAGTTTGGGGATTGATATAGAGCTATGGGGAGAGAGTGGGGCAGTGAGATTAGTTTGGGGATTGATACAGGACTATGGGGAGAGAGGGGCAGTGGGATTAGTTCGGGGATTGATACAGGGCTATCGGGAGAGAGTGGGATCAGTTTGGGGATTGCGACAGGGTTTTCGGGAGAGAGCGGGGGAAATGGGATTAGTTTGGGGATTGATACAGTGCTATGGGGAGTGAGCGGGGCAGTGGGATTAGTTTGGGGATTGATACAGGGCTATGGGGACAGAGCGGGGGCAGTGGGGTTAGTTTGGGGATTGATACAGTGCTGTGCGGCAGTTGGATTATTTTGGGGATTGATACAGGGCTACGGGGAGACAGCGGGGCAATGGGATTAGTTTGGGGATTGATATAGAGCTATGGGGAGAGAGTGGGGCAGTGAGATTAGTTTGGGGATTGATACAGGACTATGGGGAGAGAGGGGCAGTGGGATTAGTTCGGGGATTGATACAGGGCTATCGGGAGAGAGTGGGATCAGTTTGGGGATTGCGACAGGGCTATGGGGAGAGAACAGGGCAGTGGGAGTAGTTTGGGGATTGATACAGGGCGAAGGACAGAGAGCGGGGCAGTGGGATTAGTTTGGGATTGATACAGGGCTATTGGGGGGAAGTGGGATTAGTTTGGAGTTTGATACAGGGTTTTTGGGACAGAGCGGGGCAGTGGGATTAGTTTGGGGATTGATACAGCGCTATGGGGAGACTTTGGGGCATTGGGATTAATTTGGGGATTGGTACAGGGCTATAGGGAGAGAGCGGGGGCAGTGGGATTAGTTTGGGGATTGATACAGGGCTATGGGGGGGAAGTGGGATGAGTTTGGGGGTTGATACAGGGTTTTCGGGAGAGAGCGGGGCAGTGGGATTAGTTTGGGGATTGATACAGGGCTATGGGCAGACAGTGGGATTAGTTTGGGGATTGATACAGGGCTATGGGGAGAAAGTGGGGCAGTGTGATTAGTTTGGGTATTGATACAGGGCTATGGGGCGAGAGAGAGCAAGGCAGTGGGATTAGTTTGGGATTGATACAGGGCTATGTGGAGATAGAGAGCAAGGCAGTGGGATTAGTTTGGGATTGATACAGGGCTATGGGGAGAGAGGGAGCGGGGCAGTGGGATTAGCTTGGGGACTGATACAGGGCTATGGGGAGAGAGCAGGGCAATGGGATTAGTTTGGGGACTGATACAGGGCTATGTGGAGAGAGCGGAGCAGTGGGATTAGTTTGGATTGATACAGGGCTATGGGGAGAGAGCGGGGCAGTGGGATTAGATTGGGGATTGATACAGGGCTATGGGGAGAGAGTGGGGCAGTGGGATTAGTTTGGAGATTGATACAGGGCTATGGGGAGAGAGCGGGGCATTGGGATTAGTTTGGGGACTGATACAGGGCTATGGGGAGAGAGTGAGGCAGTGGGATCAGTTTGGGGATTGATACAGGGCTATGGGGAGAAAGCGGGGCTGTGGGATTAGTTTGGGGATTGATACAGGGCTATGGGGAGAGAGCGGGGGCAGTGGGATTAGTTTGGGGATTGATACAGGGCTATGGGGAGAGAGCAGGGCAGTGGGATTAGTTTGGGGATTGATACTGGGCTATGGGGAGAGAGCGGGACAGTGGGATTAGTTTGGGTATTGATACAGGGCTATGGGGAGAGAGCGGGACAGTGGGATTAGTTTGGGGATTGATACAGGGCTATGGGGAGAGAGCGGGGCAGTGGGATTAGTTTGGGGATTGATACAGGGCTATGGGGAGAGAGCGGGGCAGTGGGATTAGTTTGGTTATTGATACAGGGCTATGGGGAGAGAGCAGGACAGTGGGATTAGTTTGGGGATTGATACAGGGCTATGGGGAGAGAGCGGGGCAGTGGGATTAGTTTGGGGATTGATACAGGGCTATGGGGACAGAGCGGCGCAGTGGGATTAGTTTGGGATTGATACAGGGCTATGGGGAGAGAGCGGGGCAGTGGGATTAGTTTGGGGATTGATACAGGGCTATGGGGACAGAGCGGGGGCAGTGGGGTTAGTTTGGGGATTGATACAGTGCTATGGGGAGAGAGTGAGGCAGTGGGATCAGTTTGGGAATTGATACAGTGCTGTGCGGCAGTTGGATTATTTTGGGGATTGATACAGGGCTACGGGGAGACAGCGGGGCAATGGGATTAGTTTGGGGATTGATACAGAGCTATGGGGAGAGAGTGGGGCAGTGAGATTACTTTGGGGATTGATACAGGGCTATGGGAAGAGAGAGGGGCAGTGGGATTCGTTCGGGGATTGATACAGGGCTATCGGGAGAGAGTGGGATCAGTTTGGGGATTGCTACAGGGCTATGGGGAGAGAACAGGGCAGTGGGATTAGTTTGGGGATTGATACAGGGCGAAGGACAGAGAGCGGGACAGTGGGATTAGTTTGGGATTGATACAGGGCTATGGGGGGGAAGTGGGATTAGTTTGGAGTTTGATACAGGGTTTTTGGGAGACAGCGGGGCAGTGGGATTAATTTGGGGATTGATACAGGGCTATCGGGAGAGAGTGGGATCAGATTGGGGATTGCTACAGGGCTATGGGGAGAGAACAGGGCAGTGGGATTAGTTTGGGGATTGATACAGGGCTATGGGAAGAGAGAGGGGCAGTGGGATTCGTTCGGGGATTGATACAGGGCTATCGGGAGAGAGTGGGATCAGTTTGGGGATTGCTACAGGGCTATGGGGAGAGAACAGGGCAGTGGGATTAGTTGGGATTGATACAGGGCGAAGGACAGAGAGCGGGACAGTGGGATTAGTTTGGGATTGATACAGGGCTATGGGGGGGAATTGGGATTAGTTTGGGTTTTGATACAGGGTTTTTGGGAGAGATCCGGGCAGTGGGATTATTTTGGGGATTGATACAGGGCTATGGGGAGAGAGCGGGGCAGTGGGATTAGTTTGGGGATCGATACAGGGCTATGGGGAGAGAGTGGGGTAGTGGGATTCATTTGGGGATTGATACAGCGCTATGGGGAGACAGTGGGGCAGTGGGATTAGTTTGAGGATTGATACAGGGCTATGGGGAGAAAGTGAGGCAGTGGGATTAGTTTGGGGATTGATACAGGGCCAAGGGGAGAGAGAGAGCGGGGCAGTGGGATTAGTTTGGGATTGATACAGGAATATGGGGAGAGAGAAGTGGGCATACTTTGGGGATTCATACAGGGCCATGGGGAGAGTGTGGGATTGTTTGGGATTGAGACAGGGCTATGGAGAGAGAGCGGGGAAGTTGGATTATTTTGGGAACGATACAGGGCAATGGGGGGGAAGTGGGATTAGTTTGGGGGTTGATACAGGGTTTTCGGGAGAGAGCGGGGCAGTTGGATTAGTTTGGGGATTGATACAGCGCTATGGGGAGACAGTGGGGCAGTGGGATTAGTTTGAGGATTGATACAGGGCTATGGGGAGAAAGTGAGGCAGTGGGATTAGATTGGGGATTGATACAGGGCCAAGGGGAGAGAGAGAGCGGGGCAGTGGGATTAGTTTGGGATTGATACAGGACTATGGGGAGAGAGCAGTGGGATTACTTTGGGGATTGATACAGGGCCATGGGGAGAGTGTGGGATTGTTTGGGATTGAGACAGGGCTATGGAGAGAGAACGGGGAAGTGGGATTAGTTTGGGATCGATACAGGGCTATGGGGAGAGAGCGGGGCAGTGGGATTAGTTTGGGGAGTGATACAGGGCTATGGGGAGAGAGCGGGGGCATTGGGATTAGTTTGGGGATTGATACAGTGCTATGGGGAGAGAGCGGGGCAGTGGGATTAGTTTGGGGATTGATACAGGGCCATGGGGAGAGTGTGGGATTGTTTGGGATTGAGACAGGGCTATGGAGAGAGAACGGGGAAGTGGGATTAGTTTGGGATCGATACAGGGCTATGGGGAGAGAGCGGGGCAGTGGGATTAGTTTGGGGAGTGATACAGGGCTATGGGGAGAGAGTGAGGCAGTGGGATCAGTTTGGGGATTGATACAGGGCTATGGGGTGAGAGCGGGGCAGTGGGATTAGTTTGGGGATTGATACAGGGCTATGGGGAGAGAGCGGGGGCAGTGGGATTAGTTTGGGGATTGATACAGGTCTGTGGGGCAATGGGATTATTTTGGGGATTGATACAGGGCTACAGGAGAGAGCGGGGCAGTGGGAATAGTTTGGGGATTGATACAGAGCTATGGGGAGAGAGCGGGGTAGTGGGATTAGTTTGGGTATTGATACAGGGCTATGGGGAGAAGTGGGGCAGTGGGATTAGTTTGGGGATTGATACAGGGCTATGGGGAGAGAGTGGGGCTGTGGGATTAGTTTGGGGATTGATACAGGGCTATGGGGAGAGAGAGGGGCAGTGGGATTAGTTTGGGGACTGATACAGGGCTTTCGGGAGAAAGCGGGGCTGTGGGATTAGTTTGGGGATTGATACAGGGCTATGGGGAGAGAGCGGGGGCATTGGGATTAGTTTGGGGATTGATAGAGTGCTATGGGGAGAGAGCGGGGCAGTGGGATTAGTTTGGGGATTGATACAGGGCTATGGGGAGAGAGCGGGGGCATTGGGATTAGTTTGGGGATTGATACAGTGCTATGGGGAGAGAGCGGGGCAGTGGGGTTAGTTTGGGGATTGATACAGTGCTGTGCGGCAGTTGGATTATTTTGGGGATTGATACAGGGCTGCGGGGAGACAGCGGGGCAATGGGATTATTTTGGGGATTGATACAGGGCTATGGGGAGAGAGGGGCAGTGGGATTAGTTCGGGGATTGATAGAGGGCTATCGGGAGAGAGTGGGATCAGTTTGGGGATTGCTACAGGGCTATGGGGAGAGAACAGGGCAGTGGGATAAGTTTGGGGATTGATACAGGGCGAAGGACAGAGAGCAGGACAGTGGGATTAGTTTGGGATTGATACAGGGCTATGGGGGGGAAGTGGGATTAGTTTGGAGTTTGATACAGGGTTTTTGGGACAGAGCGGGGCAGTGGGATTAGTTTGGGGATTGATACAGCGCTATGGGGAGACTTTGGGGCAGTGGGATTAATTTGGGGATTGATACAGGGCTATCGGGAGAGAGTGGGATTATTTTGTGGATTGCTACAGGGCTATGGGGAGAGAACAGGGCAGTGTGATTAGTTTGTGGATTGATACAGGGCGAAGGACAGAGATCGGGACAGTGGGATTAGTTTGGGATTGATACAGGGCTATGGGGGGAATTGGGAATAGTTTGGGTGTTGATACAGGGTTTTCGGGAGAGATCGGGGCAGTGGGAGTAGTTTGGGTTTGATACAGTTCTGTGGGGCAGTGGGATTATTTTGGGGATTGATACAGGGCTATGGGGAGAGAGCGGGGGCAGTGGGATTAGTTTGGGGATTGATACAGGGCTATGGGCAGACAGTGGGATTAGTTTGGGGATTGATACAGCGCTATGGGGAGACAGTGGGGCAGTGGGATTAATTTGAGGATTGATACAGGGCTATGGGGAGAAAGTGGGGCTGTGAGATTAGTATGGGTATTGATACAGGGCTATGGGGAGAGAGAGCGGGGCAGTGGGATTAGTTTGGGATTGATGCAGGGCAATGTGGAGAGAGGACAGTGGGATTAGTTTGGGGACTGATACAGGGCTATGTGGAGAGAGCGGAGCAGTGGGATTAGTTTGGATTGATACAGGGCTATAGGGAGAGAGCGGGGCAGTGGGATTAGTTTGGGGATTGATACAGGGCTATGGGGAGAGAGTGGGGCATTGGGATTAGTTTGGAGATTGATACAGGGCTATGGGGAGAGAGTGGGGCATTGGGATTAGTTTGGGGACTGATACAGGGCTATGGGGAGAGAGTGAGGCAGTGGGATCAGTTTGGGGATTGATACAGGGCTATGGGGAGAAAGCGGGGCTGTGGGATTAAGTTTGGGGATTGATACAGGGCTATGGGGAGAGAGCGGGGGCAGTGGGATTAGTTTGGGGATTGATACATGGCTATGGGGACAGAGCGGGGGCAGTGGGGTTAGTTTGGGGATTGATACAGTGCTGTGCGGCAGTTGGATTATTTTGGGGATTGATACAGGGCTACGGGGAGACAGCGGGGCAATGGGATTAGTTTGGGGATTGATACAGAGCTATGGGGAGAGAGTGGGGCAGTGGGATTAGTTCGGGGATTGATACAGGGCTATCGGGAGAGAGTGGGATCAGTTTGGGGATTGCTACAGGGCTATGGGGAGAGAACAGGGCAGTGGGATTAGTTGGGATTGATACAGGGCGAAGGACAGAGAGCGGGACAGTGGGATTAGTTTGGGATTGATACAGGGCTATGGGGGGGAAGTGGGATTAGTTTGGAGTTTGATACAGGGTTTTTGGGAGAGAGCAGGGCAGTGGGATTAGTTTGGGGATTGATACAGGGCTATCGGGAGAGAGTGGGATCAGATTGGGGATAGCTACAGGGCTATGGGGAGAGAACAGGGCAGTGGGATTTGTTTGGGGATTGATACAGGTCGAAGGACTGAGAGCGGGACAGTGGGATTAGTTTGGGATTGATACAGGGCTATGGGGGGAATTGGGATTAGTTTGGGTGTTGATACAGGGTTTTCGGGAGAGATCGGGGCAGTGGGATTATTTTGGGGATTGATACAGGGCTATGGGGAGAGAGCGGGGCAGTGGGATTAGTTTGGGGATTGATACAGGGCTATGGGGAGAGAGCGGGGGCAGTGGGATTAGTTTGGGGATTGATACAGGTCTGTGGGGCAATGGGATTATTTTGGGGATTGATACAGGGCTACAGGAGACAGCGGGGCAGTGGGATTAGTTTGGGGATTTATACAGAGCTATGGGGAGAGAGCGGGGTAGTGGGATTAGTTTGGGTATTGATACAAGGCTATGGGGAGAAGTGGGGCAGTGGGATTAGTTTGGGGATTGATATAGGGCTATGGGGAGAGAGAGGGGCAGTGGGATTAGTTTGGGGACTGATACAGGGCTATCGGGAGAGACAGAGCGGGGCAGTGGGATTAGTTTGGGATTGATACAGGGCTATGGGGAGAGAGAGGACAGTGGGATTAGTTTGGGGACTGATACAGGGCTATGTGGAGAGAGCGGAGCAGTGGGATTAGTTTGGATTGATACAGGGCTATGGGGAGAGAGCGGGGCAGTGGGATTAATTTGGGGATTGATCCAGGGCTATGGGGAGAGAGTAGGGCAGTGGGATTAGTTTGGAGATTGATACAGCGCTATGGGGAGAGAGAGGGGCATTGGGATTAGTTTGGGGACTGATACAGGGCTATGGGGAGAAAGCGGGGCTGTGGGATTAGTTTGGGGATTGATACAGCGCTATGGGGAGACTTTGGGGTATTGGGATTAATTTGGGGATTGATACAGGGCTATCGGGAGAGAGTGGGATCAGATTGGGGATTGCTACAGGGCTATGGGGAGAGAACAGGGCAGTGGGATTAGTTTGGGGATTGATACAGGGCGAAGGACAGAGAGCGGCACAGTGGGATTAGTTTGGGATTGATACAGGGCTATGGGGAGAGAGTGGGGCAGTGGGATTAGTTTGGAGATTGATACAGGGCTATGGGGAGAGAGCGGGGCATTGGGATTAGTTTGGGGACTGATACAGGGCTATGGGGAGAGAGTGAGGCAGTGGGATCAGTTTGGGGATTGATACAGGGCTATGGGGAGAAAGCGGGGCTGTGGGATTAGTTTGGGGATTGATACAGGGCTATGGGGAGAGAGTGAGGCAGTGGGATCAGTTTGGGGATTGATACAGGGCTATGGGGAGAAAGCGGGGCTGTGGGATTAGTTTGGGGATTGATACAGGGCTATGGGAAGAGAGCGGGGGCAGTGGGATTAGTTTGGGGATTGATACAGTGCTATGGGGAGAGAGCGGGGCAGTGGGATTAGTTTGGGGATTGATACAGGGCTATGGGGACAGAGCGGGGGCAGTGGGGATAGTTTGGGGATTGATACAGTGCTATGGGTAGAGAGTGAGGCAGTGGGATCAGTTTGGGAATTGATACAGTGCTGTGCGGCAGTTGGATTATTTTGGGGATTGATACAGGGCTACGGGGAGACAGCGGGGCAATGGGATTAGTTTGGGGATTGATACAGAGCTATGGGGAGAGAGTGGGGCAGTGAGATTAGTTTGGGGATTGATACAGGGCTATGGGGAGAGAGTGGGGCATTGGGATTAGTTTGGGATTGATACAGGGCTATGGGGAGAGAGCGGGACAGTGGGATTAGTTCAGGGATTGATACAGGGCTATCGGGAGAGAGTGGGATCAGATTGGGGATTGCTGCAGGGCTATGGGGAGAGAACAGGGCAGTGGGAGTAGTTTGGGGACTGATACAGGGCGAAGGACAGAGAGCGGGACAGTGGGATTAGTTTGGGATTGATACAGGGCTATGGGGGGGAAGTGGGATTAGTTTGGAGTTTGATACAGGGTTTTTGGGAGACAGCGGGGCAGTGGGATTAATTTGGGGATTGATACAGGGCTATCGGGAGAGAGTGGGATCAGATTGGGGATTGCTACAGGGCTATGGGGAGAGAACAGGGCAGTGGGATTAGTTTGGGGATTGATACAGGGCTATGGGGAGAGAGCGGGACAGTGGGATTAGTTTGGGGATTGATACAGGGCTATCGGGAGAGAGTGGGATCAGATTGGGGATTGCTACAGGGCTATGGGGAGAGAACAGGGCAGTGGGATTAGTTTGGGGATTGCTACAGGGCGAAGGACAGAGATCGGGACAGTGGGATTAGTTTGGGATTGATACAGGGCTATGGGGGGGAATTGGGATTAGTTTGGGTGTTGATACAGGGTTTTTGGGAGAGATCGGGGCAGTGGGATTATTTTGGGGATTGATACAGGGCTATGGGGAGAGAGCGATGCAGTGGGATTAGTTTGGGGATTGATACAGGGCTATGGGGAGAGAGCAGGGCAGTGGGATTAGTTTTGGGATTGATACAGGGCTATGGGGAGAGCGGGGCAGTGGGATTAGTTTGGGGATTGATACAGGGCTATGGGGAGAGAGCGGACAGTGGCATTAGTTTGAGGATTGATACAGGGCTATGGGGAGAGAGCAGGGCAGTGGGATTAGTTTGAGGATCGATACAGGGCTATGGGGAGAAAGTGAGGCAGTGGGATTAGTTTGGGGATTGATACAGGGCCAAGGGGAGAGAGAGAGCGGGGCAGTGGGATTAGTTTGGGATTGATACAGGAATATGGGGAGAGAGAAGTGGGATTACTTTGGGGATTCATACAGGGCCATGGGGAGAGTGTGGGATTGTTTGGGATTGAGACAGGGCTATGGAGAGAGAGCGGGGAAGTGGGATTAGTTTGGGATCGATACAGGGCTATGGGGCGGAAGTGGGATTAGTTTGGGGGTTGATACAGGGTTTTCGGGAGAGAGCGGGGCAGTGGGATTAGTTTGAGGATTGATACAGGGCTATGGGGAGAAAGTGAGGCAGTGGGATTAGTTTGGGGATTGATACAGGGCCAAGGGTAGAGAGAGAGCGGGGCAGTGGGATTAGTTTGGGATTGATACAGGACTATGGGGAGAGAGCAGTGGGATTACTTTGGGGATTGATACAGGGCCATGGGGAGAGTGTGGGATTGTTTGGGATTGAGACAGGGCTATGGAGAGAGCGGGGAAGTGGGATTAGTTTGGGATCGATACCGGGCTATGGGGAGAGAGCAGGGCAGTGGGATTAGTTTTGGGATTTCTACAGGGCTATGGGTAGAGAGCGGGGCAGTGGGATTAGTTTGGGATTGGTACAGGGCTATGGGGAGAGAGTGGGACAGTGGGATTAGTGTGGGGATTGATACAGGGCTATGGGGAGACAGCGGGGCAGCGGGATTAATTTGGGGATTGATACAGGGCTATGGGGAGAGGACAGGGCAGTGGGATTAGTGTGGGGATTGATACAGGGCTGTGGGGCAGCGGGATTAATTTGGGGATTGATACAGGGCTATGGGTAGAGAGTGGGGCAGTGGGATTAGTTTGGAGATTGATACAGGGTTATGGGGAGAGAGCAGGGCAGTGGGATTAGTTTGGGGATTGATACAGAGCTATGGGGAGAGAGCGGGGTAGTGGGATTAGTTTGGGTATTGATACAGGGCTATGGGGAGAAGTGGGGCAGTGGGATTAGTTTGGGGATTGATACAGGGCTATGGGGAGAGAGAGGGGCAGTGGGATTAGTTTGGGGACTGATACAGGGCTTTCGGGAGAGAGTGGGGCAGTGGGGTTAGTTTGGGGATTGATACAGTGCTGTGCGGCAGTTGGATTATTTTGGGGATTGATACAGGGCTATGGGGAGAGAGTGGGACATTGGGATTAGTTTGGGGATTGATACAGGGCTGCGGGGAGACAGCGGGGCAATGGGATTAGTTTGGGGATTGATACAGGGCTATGGGGAGAGAGGGGCAGTGGGATTAGTTCGGGGATTGATAGAGGGCTATCGGGAGAGAGTGGGACCAGTTTGGGGATTGCTACAGGGCTATGGGGAGAGAACAGGGCAGTGGGATAAGTTTGGGGATTGATACAGGGCGAAGGACAGAGAGCAGGACAGTGGGATTAGTTTGGGATTGATACAGGGCTATGGGGGGGAAGTGGGATTAGTTTGGAGTTTGATACAGGGTTTTTGGGACAGAGCGGGCAGTGGGATTAGTTTGGGGATTGATACAGCGCTATGGGGAGACTTTGGGGCAGTGGGATTAATTTGGGGATTGATACAGGGCTATCGGGAGAGAGTGGGATTATTTTGGGGATTGCTACAGGGCTATGGGGAGAGAACAGGGCAGTGGGATTAGTTTGGGGATTGATACAGGGCGAAGGACAGAGAGCGGGACAGTGGGATTAGTTTGGGATTGATACAGGGCTATGGGGGGAATTGGGAATAGTTTGGGTGTTGATACAGGGTTTTCGGGAGAGATCGGGGCAGTGGGAATAGTTTGGGTTTGATACAGTTCTGTGGGGCAGTGGGATTAATTTGGGGATTGATACAGGGCTGTGGGGCAGCGGGATTAATTTGGGGATTGATACAGGGCTATGGGTAGAGCGTGGGGCAGTGGGAATATTTTGGGGATTGATACAGGGCTATGGGGAGAGAGCGGGGGCAGTGGGATTAGTTTGGGGATTGATACAGGGCTATGGGCAGACAGTGGGATTAGTTTGGGGATTGATACAGCGCTATGGGGAGACAGTGGGGCAGTGGGATTAATTTGAGGATTGATACAGGGCTATGGGGAGAAAGTGGGGCTGTGAGATTAGTTTGGGGATTGATACATGGCCAAGGGTAGAGAGAGAGCGGGGCAGTGGGATTAGTTTGGGATTGATACAGGACTATGGGGAGAGAGCAGTGGGATTACTTTGGGGATTGATACAGGGCCATGGGGAGAGTGTGGGATTGTTTGGGATTGAGACAGGGCTATGGAGAGAGAGCGGGGAAGTGGGATTAGTTTGGGATCGATACAGGGCTATGGGGAGAGAGCAGGGCAGTGGGATTAGTTTTGGGATTTCTACAGGGCTATGGGGAGACAGCGGGGCAGCGGGATTAATTTGGGGATTGATACAGGGCTATGGGGAGAGAGCAGGGCAGTGGGATTAGTGTGGGGATTGATACAGGGCTGTGGGGCAGCGGGATTAATTTGGGGATTGATACAGGGCTATGGGTAGAAAGTGGGGCAGTGGGATTAGTTTGGAGATTGATACAGGGTTATGGGGAGAGAGCAGGGCAGTGGGATTAGTTTGGGGATTGATACAGAGCTATGGGGAGAGAGCGGGGTAGTGGGATTAGTTTGGGTATTGATACAGGGCTATGGGGAGAAGTGGGGCAGTGGGATTAGTTTGGGGATTGATACAGGGCTATGGGGAGAGAGCGGGGCTGTGGGATTAGTTTGGGGATTGATACAGGGCTATGGGGAGAGCGAGGTGCAGTGGGATTAGTTTGGGGACTGATACAGGGCTTTCGGGAGAAAGCTGGCCTGTGGGATTAGTTTGGGGATTGATACAGGGCTATGGGGAGAGAGCGGGGGCAGTGGGATTAGTTTGGGGATTGATACAGTGCTATGGGGAGAGAGCGGGGCAGTGGGATTAGTTTGGAGATTGATACAGGGCTATGGGGAGAGAGCGGGGCATTGGGATTAGTTTGGGGACTGATACAGGTCTATGGGGAGAGAGTGAGGCAGTGGAATCAGTTTGGGGATTGATACAGGGCTATGGGGAGAAAGCGGGGCTGTGGGATTAAGTTTGGGGATTGATACAGGGCTATGGGGAGAGAGCGGGGGCAGTGGGATTAGTTTGGGGATTGATACAGGGCTATGGGGACAGAGCGGGGACAGTGGGGTTAGTTTGGGGATTGATACAGTGCTGTGCGGCAGTTGGATTATTTTGCGGATTGATACAGGGCTACGGGGAGACAGCGGGGCAATGGGATTAGTTTGGGGATTGATACAGAGCTATGGGAAGAGAGTGGGGCAGTGAGATTAGTTCGGGGATTGATACAGGGCTATCGGGAGAGAGTGGGATCAGTTTGGGGATTGCTACAGGGCTATGGGGAGAGAACAGGGCAGTGGGATTAGTTGGGATTGATACAGGGCGAAGGACAGAGAGCGGGACAGTGGGATTAGTTTGGGATTGATACAGGGCTATGGGGGGGAAGTGGGATTAGATTGGGGGTTGATACAGGGTTTTCGGGAGAGAGCGGGGCAGTGGGATTAGTTTGGGGATTGATACAGGGCTATGGGCAGACAGGGGGGCAGTGGGATTAGTTTGAGGATTGATACAGGGCTATGGGGAGAGAGCGGGGCAGTGGGATTCGTTTGGGGATTGATACAGGGCTATGGGGAGAAAGTGAGGCAGTGGGATTAGTTTGGGGATTGATACATGGCCAAGGGTAGAGAGAGAGCGGGGCAGTGGGATTAGTTTGGGATTGATACAGGACTATGGGGAGAGAGCAGTGGGATTACTTTGGGGATTGATACAGGGCCATGGGGAGAGTGTGGGATTGTTTGGGATTGAGACAGGGCTATGGAGAGAGAGCAGGGAAGTGGGATTAGTTTGGGATCGATACAGGGCTATGGGGAGAGAGCAGGGCAGTGGGATTAGTTTTGGGATTTCTACAGGGCTATGGGGAGACAGCGGGGCAGCGGGATTAATTTGGGGATTGATACAGGGCTATGGGGAGAGAGCAGGGCAGTGGGATTAGTGTGGGGATTGATACAGGGCTGTGGGGCAGCGGGATTAATTTGGGGATTGATACAGGGCTATGGGTAGAAAGTGGGGCAGTGGGATTAGTTTGGAGATTGATACAGGGTTATGGGGAGAGAGCAGGGCAGTGGGATTAGTTTGGGGATTGATACAGGGCTATGGGGAGAAGTGGGGCAGTGGGATTAGTTTGGGGATTGATACAGGGCTATGGGGAGAGAGCGGGGCTGTGGGATTAGTTTGGGGATTGATACAGGGCTATGGGGAGAGAGAGGTGCAGTGGGATTAGTTTGGGGACTGATACAGGGCTTTCGGGAGAAAGCTGGCCTGTGGGATTAGTTTGGGGATTGATACAGGGCTATGGGGAGAGAGCGGGGGCAGTGGGATTAGTTTGGGGATTGATACAGTGCTATGGGGAGAGAGCGGGGCAGTGGGATTAGTTTGGGGATTGATACAGGGCTATGGGGACAGAGCGGGGGCAGTGGGGTTAGTTTGGGGATTGATACAGTGCTGTGCGGCAGTTGGATTATTTTGGGGATTGATACAGGGCTGCGGGGAGACAGCGGGGCAATGGGATTAGTTTGGGGATTGATACAGGGCTATGGGGAGAGAGGGGCAGTGGGATTAGTTCGGGGATTGATAGAGGGCTATCGGGAGAGAGTGGGATCAGTTTGGGGATTGCTACAGGGCTATGGGGAGAGAACAGGGCAGTGGGATTAGTTTGGGGATTGATACAGGGCGAAGGACAGAGAGCAGGACAGTGGGATTAGTTTGGGATTGATACAGGGCTATGGGGGGGAAGTGGGATTAGTTTGGAGTTTGATACAGGGTTTTTGGGACAGAGCGGGGCAGTGGGATTAGTTTGGGGATTGATACAGCGCTATGGGGAGACTTTGGGGCAGTGGGATTAATTTGGGGATTGATACAGGGCTATCGGGAGAGAGTGGGATTATTTTGGGGATTGCTACAGGGCTATGGGGAGAGAACAGGGCAGTGGGATTAGTTTGGGGATTGATACAGGGCGAAGGACAGAGAGCGGGACAGTGGGATTAGTTTGGGATTGATACAGGGCTATGGGGGGAATTGGGAATAGTTTGGGTGTTGATACAGGGTTTTCGGGAGAGATCGGGGCAGTGGGAATAGTTTGGGTTTGATACAGTTCTGTGGGGCAGTGGGATTAATTTGGGGATTGATACAGGGCTGTGGGGCAGCGGGATTAATTTGGGGATTGATACAGGGCTATGGGTAGAGAGTGGGGCAGTGGGATTATTTTGGGGATTGATACAGGGCTATGGGGAGAGAGCGGGGGCAGTGGGATTAGTTTGGGGATTGATACAGGGCTATGGGCAGACAGTGGGATTAGTTTGGGGATTGATACAGCGCTATGGGGAGACAGTGGGGCAGTGGGATTAATTTGAGGATTGATACAGGGCTATGGGGAGAAAGTGGGGCTGTGAGATTAGTTTGGGGATTGATACAGTGCTATGGGGAGAGAGTGGGGTAGTGGGATTAGTTTGGGTATTGATACAGGGCTATGGGGAGAGAGAGAGCGGGGCAGTGGGATTAGTTTGGGATTGATACAGGGCTTTGTGGAGAGAGGACAGTGGGATTAGTTTGGGGACTGATACAGGGCTATGTGGAGAGAGCGGAGCAGTGGGATCAGTTTGGGGATTGCTACAGGGCTATGGGGAGAGAACAGGGCAGTGGTATTTGTTGGGATTGATACAGGGCTATGGGGGGGAAGTGGGATTAGTTTGGAGTTTGATACAGGGTTTTTGGGAGAGAGCAGGGCAGTGGGATTAGTTTGGGGATTGATACAGGGCTATCGGGAGAGCGTGGGATCAGATTGGGGATTGCTACAGGGCTATGGGAAGAGAACAGGGCAGTGGGGTTTGTTTGGGGATTGATACAGGGCGAAGGACAGAGAGCGGGACAGTGGGATTAGTTTGGGATTGATACAGGGCAATGGGGGGCAATTGGGATTAATTTGGGTGTTGATACAGGGTTTTCGGGAGAGATCGGGGCAGTGGGATTATTTTGGGGATTGATACAGGGCTATGGGGAGAGTGCAGGGCAGTGGGATTAGTTTGGGGATCGATACAGGGCTATGGGGAGAGAGTGGGGTAGTGGGATTCGTTTGGGGATTGATACAGCGCTGTGGGGAGACAGTGGGGCAGTGGGATTAGTTTGAGGATTGATACAGGGCTATGGGGAGAAAGTGAGGCAGTGTGATTAGTTTGGGGATTGATACAGGGCCAAGGGGAGAGAGCAGTGGGATTACTTTGGGGATTGATACAGGGCCATGGGGAGAGTGTGGGATTGTTTGGGATTGAGACAGGGCTATGGAGAGAGAGCGCGGAAGTGGGATTAGTTTGGGATCGATACAGGGCTATGGGGAGAGAGCGGGGCAGTGGGATTAGTTTGGGGATCGATACAGGGCTATGGGGAGAGAGCGGGGCAGTGGGATTAGTTTTGGGATTTCTACAGGGTTATGGGTAGAGAGCGGGGCAGTGGGATTAGTTTGGGATTGGTACAGGGCTATGGGGAGAGAGAGAGCGGGGCAGTGGGATTAGCTTGGGGACTGATACAGGGCTATGGGGAGAGAGCAGGGCAGTGGGATTAGTTTGGGGACTGATACAGGGCTATGTGGAGAGAGCGGAGCAGTGGGATTAGTTTGGATTGATACAGGGCTATGGGGAGAGAGCGGGGCAGTGGGATTAGTTTGGGGATTGATACAGGGCTATGGGGAGAGAGTTGGGCAGTGGGATTAGTTTGGAGATTGATACAGGGCTATGGGGAGAAAGCGGGGCATTGGGATTAGTTTGGGGACTGATACAGGGCTATGGGGAGAGAGTGAGGCAGTGGGATCAGTTTGGGGATTGATACAGGGCTATGGGGAGAGAGCGGGGCAGTGGGATTAGTTTGGGGATTGATACAGGGCTATGGGGAGAAAGCAGGGCTGTGGGATTAGTTTGGGGATTGATACAGGGCTATGGAGACAGAGCGGGGCAGTGGGATTAGTTTTGGGATTTCTACAGGGTTATGGGTAGAGAGCGGGGCAGTGGGATTAGTTTGGGATTGGTACAGGGCTATGGGGAGAGAGTGGGAAAGTGGGATTAGTGTGGGGATTGATACAGGGCTATGGGGAGACAGCGGAGCAGCGGGATTAATTTGGGGATTGATACAGGGCTATGGGGAGAGAGCAGGGCAGTGGGATTAGTTTGGGGATTGATACAGGGCTGTGGGGCAGCGGGATTAATTTGGGGATCGATACAGGGCTATGGGTAGAGAGTGGGGCAGTGGGATTAGTTTGGCGATTGATACAGGGTTATGGGGAGAGAGCAGGGCAGTGGGATTAGTTTGGGGATTGATACAGGGCTATGGAGACAGAGCGGGGCAGTGGGATTAGCTTGGGGAGTGATACAGGGCTATGGGGAGAGAGTGAGGCAGTGGGATAAGTTTGGGGATTGATACAGGGATATGGGGAGAGAGCGGGGCAGTGGGATTAGTTTGGGGATTGATACAGGGCTATGGGGAGAGAGCGGGGGCAGTGGGATTAGTTTGGGGATTGATACAGGTCTGTGGGGCAATGGGATTATTTTGGGGATTGATACAGGGCTACAGGAGAGAGAGGGGCAGTGGGATTAGTTTGGGGATTTATACAGAGCTATGGAGAGAGAGTGGGGTAGTGGGATTAGTTTGGGTATTGATACAGGGCTATGGGGAGAAGTGGGGCAGTGGGATTAGTTTGGGGATTGATACAGGGCTTTGGGGAGAGAGCAGGGCTGTGGGATTAGTTTGGGGATTGATACAGGGCTATGGGGAGAGAGAGGGGCAGTGGGATTAGTTTGGGGACTGATACAAGGCTATCGGGAGAGAGAGAGCGGGGCAGTGGGATTAGTTTGGGATTGATACAGGGCTATGGGGAGAGAGAGGACAGTGGGATTAGTTTGGGGACTGATACAGGGCTCTGTGGAGAGAGCGGAGCAGTGGGATTAGTTTGGATTGATACAGGGCTATGGGGAGAGAGCGGGGCAGTGGGATTAGTTTGGGGATTGATACAGGGCTATGGGGAGAGAGTGGGGCAGTGGGATTAGTTTGGAGATTGATACAGGGCTCTGGGGAGAGAGCGGGGCATTGGGTTAGTTTGGGGACTGATACAGGGCTATGGGGAGAGAGTGAGGCAGTGGGATCAGTTTGGGGATTGATACAGGGCTATGGGGAGAAAGCGGGGCTGTGGGATTAGTTTGGGGATTGATACAGGGCTATGGGGACAGAGTGAGGCAGTGGGATCAGTTTGGGGATTGATACAGGGCTATGGGGAGAAAGCGGGGCTGTGGGATTAGTTTGGGGATTGATACAGGGCTATGGGGAGAGAGCGGGGGCAGTGGGATTAGTTTGGGGATTGATACAGTGCTATGGGGAGAGAGCGGGGCAGTGGGATTAGTTTGGGGATTGATACAGGGCTATGGGGACAGAGCGGGGGCAATGGGGTTAGTTTGGGGATTGATACAGTGCTATGGGTAGAGAGTGAGGCAGTGGGATCAGTTTGGGAATTGATACAGTGCTGTGCGGCAGTTGGATTATTTTGGGGATTGATACAGGGCTACGGGGAGACAGCGGGGCAATGGGATTAGTTTGGGGATTGATACAGAGCTATGGGGAGAGAGTGGGGCAGTGAGATTACTTTGGGGATTGATACAGGGCTATGGGAAGAGAGAGGGGCAGTGGGATTCGTTCGGGGATTGATACAGGGCTATCGGGAGAGAGTGGGATCAGTTTGGGGATTGCTACAGGGCTATGGGGAGAGAACCGGCAGTGGGATTAGTTGGGATTGATACAGGGCGAAGGACAGAGAGCGGGACAGTGGGATTAGTTTGGGATTGATACAGGGCTATGGGGTGGAAGTGGGATTAGTTTGGAGTTTGATACAGGGTTGTTGGGAGACAGCGGGTCAGTGGGATTAATTTGGGGATTGATACAGGGCTATCGGGAGAGAGTGGGATCAGATTGGGGATTGCTACAGGGCGAAGGACAGAGATCGGGACAGTGGGATTAGTTTGGGGACTGATACAGGGCTATGGGGAGAGCGGGGCAGTGGGATTAGTTTGGGGATTGATACAGGGCTATGGGGAGAGAGCGAGGCAGTGGGATTAGTTTGGGGATTGATACAGGGCTATGGGGAGAGAGCAGGGCAGTGGGATTAGTTTGGGGATCGATACAGGTCTATGGGGAGAGAGTGGGGTAGTGGGATTCGTTTGGGGATTGATACAGCGCTATGGGGAGACAGTGGGGCAGTGGGATTAGTTTGAGGATTGATACAGGGCTATGGGGAGAAAGTGAGGCAGTGGGATTAGTTTGGGGATTGATACAGGGCCAAGGGGAGAGAGAGAGCGGGGCAGTGGGATTAGTTTGGGATTGATACAGGAATATGGGGAGAGAGAAGTGGGATTACTTTGGGGATTCATACAGGGCCATGGGGAGAGTGTGGGATTGTTTGGGATTGAGACAGGGCTATGGAGAGAGAGCGGGGAAGTGGGATTAGTTTGGGATCGATACAGGGCTATGGGGGGGAAGTGGGATTAGATTGGGGGTTGATACAGGGTTTTCGGGAGAGAGCGGGGCAGTGGGATTAGTTTGGGGATTGATACAGGGCTATGGGCAGACAGTGGGATTAGTTTGGGGATTGATACAGCGCTATGGTGAGACAGTGGGGCAGTGGGATTAGTTTGGGGATTGATACAGGGCTGTGGGGAGAGAGTGGGGTAGTGGGATTCATTTGGGGATTGATACAGCGCTATGGGGAGACAGTGGGGCAGTGGGATTAGTTTGAGGATTGATACAGGGCTATGGGGAGAAAGTGAGGCAGTGGGATTAGTTTGGGGATTGATACAGGGCCAAGGGTAGAGAGAGAGCGGGGCAGTGGGATTAGTTTGGGATTGATACAGGACTATGGGGAGAGAGCAGTGGGATTACTTTGGGGATTGATACAGGGCCATGGGGAGAGTGTGGGATTGTTTGGGATTGAGACAGGGCTATGGAGAGAGAGCGGGGAAGTGGGATTAGTTTGGGATCGATACAGGGCTATGGGGAGAGAGCGGGGCAGTGGGATTAGTTTGAGGATTGATCTAGGGTTATGGGGAGAGAGCGGGGTAGTGGGATTAGTTTGGGATTGGTAAAAGGCTGTGGGGAGAGAGCGGGACAGTGGGATTAGTTTGGGGACTGATACAGGCCTCTGGGGAGAGAGTGGAGCAGTGGGATTAGTTTGGGATTGATACAGGATTATGGGGAGAGAGCGGGGCAGTGGGATTAGTTTGGGGATTGATACAGGTCTTTGGGGAGAAAGCAGGGCAGAGGGATTAGTTTGGGGATTGATACAGAGCTATGTAGAGAGAGCTGGGCAGTGGGATTAGTTAGGGGATTGATACAGGTTCCTGGGGAGAGAGCGGGGCAGTGGGATTAATTTGGGGATTGATACAGGGCTATGGGGTGAGAGTGGGGCAGTGGGATTAGTTTGGAGATTGATACAGGGCTATGGGGAGAGAGTGGGGCTGTGGGATTAGTTTGGAGATTGATACAGCGCTACGGGGAGAGAGCAGGGCGGTAGGATTAGTTTGGGGATTGATACAGAGCTATGGAGAGAGAGCGGGGCAGTGGTATTAATTTGGGGATTGATTCAGGGCTATGGGGAGACAGTGGGATTAGTTTGGAGATTGATACAGCGCTATGGGGAGTGAGCAGGGCAGTGGGATTAGTTTGGGGATTGATACAGGGTTATGGGGAGAGAGCGGGGCAGTGGTATTAATTTGGGGATTGATACAGTGCGATGGGGAGAGAGTGGGGCAGTGGGATTAGTTTGGAGATTGATACAGGGATACGGGGAGAGAGCAAGGCGGTGGGTTTAGTTTTGGGATTTATACAGGGCTATATGGATAGAGCGGGGCAGTGGGATTAGTTTGGGGATTGATACAGGGCTATGGGGAGAGAGTGGGGCAGTGGGATTAGTTTGCGGATTGATACAGGGCTATCGGGAGAGAGCGGGGCAGTGGGATTAGTTTGGGGATTGATGCAGGGCTATCGGGAGTGAGCGGGGCAGTGGGATTAGTTTGGGGATTGATACAGGTCTATGGGGAGAGATGGGGGCAGTGGGATTAGTTTGGGATTGATACAGGGCGATGGGGGGGGAAGTGGGATTATTTTGGGGATTGATACAAGGTTTTCGGTAGAGAGCAGGGTAGTGGGATTAGTTTGGGGATTGATACAGGGCTATGGGGAGAGAGCGGGGCAGTTGGATTAGTTTGGGGATTGATACAGGACAATGGGGAGAGAGCGGGGCAGCGGGATTAGTTTGGGATTGATACAGGGCTATGGGGAGGGAGCGGGACAGTGGGATTAGTTTGGGGATTGATACAGGGCTATCGGGAGAGAGCAGGGCAGTTGCATTAGTTTGGGGATTGATACAGGGCTATGGGGAGAGAGCAGTGGGATTAGTTTGGGTGTTGATACAGGGCCATGGGGAGAGTGTGGGTTTACTTTTGGATTGAGACAGGGCTATGGAGCGAGAGCGGGGAAGTGGGATTAGTTTGGGATTGATACAGGGCTATGGGGAGAGAGAGCGGGGCAGTGGGATTAGTTTGGTGATTTGTACAGGGCTATGGGGAGAGAGCAGGACAGTGCGATTAGTTTGGGGATTGATACAGGGCCATGGGCAGAGTGTGGGTTTACTTTGGGATTGAGACAGGGCTATGGAGAGAGAGCGGGGAAGCGGGATTAGTTTGGGATTGATAGAGGGCTATGGGGAGAGAGCGGGGCAGTGGGATTAGTTTGAGGATTGATATAGGGTTATGGGGAGAGAGCGGGGTATTGGGATTAGTTTGGGATTGGTAAAAGGCTATGGGGAGAGAGCGGGACAGTGGGATTAGTTTGGGGACTGATACAGGCCTATGGGGAGAGATCGGGGCAGTGGGATTATTTTGGGATTGATACAGGGCTATGGGGAGAGAGCAGGGCAGTGGGATTAGTTTGAGGATTGATATAGGGTTATGGGGAGAGAGCGGGGTATTGGGATTAGTTTGGGATTGGTAAAAGGCTATGGGGAGAGAGCAGGACAGTGGGATTAGTTTGGGGACTGATACAGGCCTTTGGGGAGAGAGCGGAGCAGTGGGATTAGTTTGGGATTGTTACAGGGCTATGGGGAGAGATCGGGGCAGTGGGATTAGTTTGGGGATTGGTACAGGGCTATGGGGAGAGAGCGGGGCAGTGGGATTAGTTAGGGGATTGATACAGGGTTATGGGGAAAGAGTGGGGCAGTGGGATTAGTTTGGAGATTGATACAGGGCTATGGGGAGAGAGTGGGGCAGTCGAATTAGTTTGGGGATTGATACGGGGCTATGTGGAGAGAGCAGGGCAGTGGGATCAGTTTGGGGATTGATACAGGTCTATGGGGAGAGAGTGGGGCAGTGGGATTAGTTTGGGGATTGATACAGGGCTATGGGGAGAGAGCGGGGCAGTGGGATTAGTTTGGGGATTGATACAGGTCTATCGGGAGAGAGTGGGGCAGTGGGATCAGTTTGGGGATTGATACAGGGCTATGGGGAGAGTGGGGCAGTGGGATTATTTTCGGAATTGATACAGGGCAATGGAGAGAGTGCGGGACAGGGTTATGGGTGGGAAGTGGGATTAGTTTGGGGGTTGATACAGGGTTTTCGGGAGAGAGCAGGGCATTGGGATTAGTTAGGGGATTGATACAGGGCTATGGGGAAAGAGTGGGGCAGTGGGATTAGTTTGGAGATTGATACAGGGCTATGGGGAGAGAGTGGGGCAGTCGAATTAGTTTGGGGATTGATACGGGGCTATGGGGAGAGAGCAGGGCAGTGGGATCAGTTTGGGGATTGATACAGGTCTATGGGGAGAGAGCGGGGCAGTGAGATTAGTTTGGGGATTGATACAGGGCTATGGAGAGAGACCGGGGCAGTGGGATTAGTTTGGGGATTGATACAGGTCTATCGGGAGAGAGTGGGGCAGTGGGATCAGTTTGGGGATTGATACAGGGCTATGGGGAGAGTGCGGGACAGGGTAATGGGTGGGAAGTAGGATTAGTTTGGGGGTTGATACAGGGTGTTCGGGAGAGAGCGGGGCATTGGGATTAGTTTCGGGATTGATACAGGGCTATGGGGATAGAGTGGGGTATTGGGATTTGTTTGGGATTGACACAGGGCTATGGGGAGAGAGTGTGGCTGTGGGATTAGTTTGGGGATTGATACTGGGCTATGGGGAGGGAGCAGGGTAGTGGGATTAGTTTGGGGATTGATGCAGGGCTATCGGGAGAGAGCGGGGCATTGGGATTAGTTTGGGGATTGGTACAGGGCTATGGGGAGAGAGCGGGACAGTGGGATTAGTTTGGGATTGACAAGGGCTATGGGGAGGGAGCAGGACAGTGGGATTAGTTTGGGGATTGATACAGGGCTATGGGGAGAGATGGGGGCAGTGGGAATAGTTTCGGATTGATACAGGGCTATGGGGAGAGAGTGGGACAGTGGGATTAGTTTGGGGATTGATGCAGGGCTATCGGGAGAGAGCGGGGCAGTGGGATTAGTTTGGGGATTGATACCGGGCTATGGGGAGAGAGTGTGACAGTGGGATTAGTTTGTGGATTGATACAGGGCTATGGGGAGAGATGGGGGCAGTGGGATTAGTTTGGGGATTGATACAGAACTATGGGGAGAGAACAGGACAGTGGGATTAGTTTCGGGATTGATACAGGGCTATGGGGAGAGAGCAGTGGGATTAGTTTGGGGGTTGATACAGGGCAATGGGGAGAGTGTGGGTTTACTTTGGGATTGAGACAGGGTTTTCGGGAGAGAGCAGGGTAGTGGGATTAGTTTGCGGATTGATACAGAGCTATGGGTAGAGAGCGGGGCAGTGGGATTAGTTTGGGATTGATACAGGGCTGTGGGGAGAGAGCGGGATAGTGGGATTAGTTTGGGGAGTGATACAGGGCTATGGGGAGAGAGCAAGGCATTGGGATTAGTTTGGGATTGATACTGGGCTATGGGGAGAGACCGGGGCAGTGGGATTAGTTTGGGTATTGATACAGGGCTATGGGGAGAAGTGGGACAGTGGGATTAGTTTAGGATTGATACAGGGCTATGGGGAGAGAGCGGGACAATGGGATTAGTTTGGGGACTGATACAGGGCTATGGGGAGAGAGCGGGGCTGTGGGATTAGTTTGGGGATTGATACAGGACTATGGGGAGAGAGTGGGACAGTGGGATTAGTTTGGGGATTGATACAGGGCTATGGGGAGAAATAGTGGGAGTGGGATTAGTTTGGGATTGATACAGGGCTATGGGGAGAGAGCGGGGCAGTTGGATTTGTTTAGGGATTGATACAGGATTTTGAGGGGAGAGCGGAACAGTGGGATCAGTATTGGGATTGATACAGGGCCATGGGGAGGGAGTGGGACATTGGGATTAGTTTGGGATTGATAAAGGGCTATGGGGAGAGTGCGGGACAGTGGGATTAGTTTGGGATTGATACAGGGAAATCGGGAGGGAGCGGGACAGTGGGATTAGTTTGGGAATTGATATAGGGCTATGGGGAGAGAACAGGACAGTGTGATTAGTTTGGGGATTGATACAGGGCTATGGGGAGAGAGAGGGGCAGTGGGATTAGTTTGGGGGTTGATACAGGGCAATGGGGAGAGTGTGGGTTTACTTTGGGATTGAGACAGGGCTCTGGAGAGAGAGCGGCAAAGTGGGATTAGTGTGGGATTAATACAGAGCTATGGGGAGAGAGCGGGGCAGTGGGATTATTTTGAGGATTGATATAGGGTTATGGGGAGAGAGCGGGGTAGTGGGAATAGTTTGGGATTGGTAAAAGGCTATGGGGAGAGAGCGGGACAGTGGGATTAGTTTGGGGACTGATACAGGTCTTTGGGGAGAGAGCAGGGCAGTGGGATTAGTTTGGGGATTGATACAGAGCTATGGAGAGAGAGCAGGGCAGTGGGATTAGTTAGGGAATTGATGCAGGTTTATGGGGAGAGAGCGGGGCAGTGGGATTAATTTGGGGATTGATACAGGGCTATGGGGAGAGAGTGCGGCAGTGGGATTAGTTTGGAGATTGATACAGGGCTATGGGGAGAGAGTGGGGCTGTGGGATTAGTTTGGGGATTGATACAGAGCTATGGAGAGAGAGCGGAGCAGTGGGATTAGTTTGGGGATTGATACAGGGCTATGGGGTGAGAGCGGGGCAGTGGTATTAATTTCAGGATTGATACAGTGCTATGGGGAGAGAGTGGGGCAGTGGGATTAGTTTGGAGATTGATACAGGACAATGGGGAGAGAGTCGAACAGAGGGATTAGTTTGGAGCTTGATACAGGGCTACGGGGAAAGAGCGGGGCAGTGGGATTAGTTTGGGGATTGATACAGGGCTATGGGGAGAGAGAGAGCGGGGCAGTGGGATTAGTTTTGGATTGATACAGGGCTATGGGGAGAGAGCGGGGCAGTGGGATTAGTTTTGGATTGATACAGGGCTATGGGGAGAGAGTGGGGCAGTGGGATTAGTTTGGGGATTGATACAGGGCTATTGGGAGAGCGGGGAAGTGGGATTAGTTTGGGGATTGATACAGGGCTATCGGGAGTGAGCGGAGCAGTGGGATTAGTTTGGGGATTGATACAGGGCATTGGGGAGAGAACAGGACAGTGAGATTAGTTTGGGGATTGATACATGGCCATGGGGAGAGTGTGGGTTTACTTTGGGATTGAGACAGGGCTATGGAGAGAGAGCGGGGAAGTGGGATTAGTTTGGGATTGATACAGGGCTATGGGGAGAGAGAGAGCGGGGCTGTGGGATTAGTTTCGTGATTTGTACAGGGCTATGGGGAGAGAGCAGGACAGTGCTATTAGTTTGGGGATTGATACAGGGCTATCGGGAGTGAGCGGGGCTGTGGGATTAGTTTGGGGATTGATACAGGGCTATGGGGAGAGAGCGAGGCAGTGGGATTAGTTTGGAGATTGATACAGGGCTATGGGGAGAGAACAGGGCAGTGGGATTAGTTTGGGGATTGATACAGAGCTATGGGGAGAGAGCAGTGGGATTAGTTTGGGGATTGGTACAGGGCTATGGGGAGAGAGCGAGGCAGTGGGATTAGTTTGGGATTGATACAGAGCTATGGGGAGAGAGCGGGGCAGTGGGATTAGTTTGAGGATTGATATAGGGTTATGGGGAGAGAGCGGGGCAGAAGGATTTGTTTGGGATTGGTAAAAGGCTATGGGGAGAGAGCGGGACAGAGGGATTAGTTTGGGGATTGATACAGGGCTATGGGGAGAGAGTGGGGCAGTGGGATTAGATTGGGGTTGATACAGGGCAATGGGGAGAGAGCGGAGCAGTGGGATTAGTTTGGGATTGATACAGGGCTATGGGTAGAGAGCGGGGCAGTGGGATTAGTTTGGGGATTGATACAGAGTTATGGAGAGAGAGTGGGGCAGTGGGATTCGTTAGGGGATTGATACAGGGTTATGGGGAGAGAGCGGGGCAGTGGGATTAATTTGGGTATTGATACAGGGCTATGGGGAGAGAATGGGGCAGTGGGATTAATTTGGGGATTGATACAGGGCTATGGGGAGAGAGTGGGGCAGTGGGATTAGTTTGGAGATTGACACAGGGATTTAGGGAGACATTGGGGCAGTGGGATTAGTTTGGGGATTGATACAGGGCTACGGGGAGAGAGCAGGGCGATGGGAATAGTTTGGGGATTGATACAGGGCTATGGGGACAGAGCGGGGCAGTGGGATTAGTTTAGGGATTAATACAGGGTTATGGGGAGAGATCGGGGCATGGCATTAATTTGGGGTGGAGTTTATACTTTTATATGTATTGTACACTGTCACTGGGGGTGTTTATATATTTATATATATTGTACACGGTCACTGGTGCGTGTTCTATATTTATATATATTGTACATGGTCACTGGGGGTGTTTATATATTTATATATATTGTACACGGTCACTGGGGGGTGTTTATACATTTATATGTATTGTACAGGGTCACTGGGGGGTGTTTATATATTTATATATATTGTACACGCTCACTAGGGTGGGTTCTATATTTATATACATTGTACACGGTCACTGGGGGGTGTTTATATATTTATATATATTGTACACGGTCACTGGGGATGTTTATATATTTATATATATTGTACACGCTCACTGGGGGGGGTTTATACATTTATATGTATTGTACACGGTCACTGGGGTGTGTTTATATAAGTATATATATTGTACACGGTCACTGGGGGGGTTATATATTTATATACATTGTAAACGGTCACTAGGGGGGGTTTATATATTTATATATATTATACACGGTCACTGGGGGGGGTTTATATGTTTATATATATTGAACACGGTCACCTGGGGCGTTTATATATTTATGTATATTGTACACGGTCACTGGGGGGGTTTATATATTTATATATATTGTACACAGTCACTGCGGGGTGGTTATATATTTATATATATTGTACACGGTCACTGGGGGGGTTTGTATATTTATATATATTGTACACGGTCACTGAGGGTGTTTTATAGATTTATATATATTGTACACGGTCCCTGGTGGTGTTTATATATTTATATATATTGTACATGGTCACTGGAGGGTTCATATACACTTATATATTGTACACGGAACTGGGGGGTATATATATTTATATATATATTGTACACGGTCACTGGGTGTATTTATATATTTATATATATTGTACACGGTCACTGGGGGGGGGGTTTATATATTTATATATATTGTACACGGTTACTGGGGGTTTATATATTTATATATAATGCACGCGGTCAATGGGGGGGTTTATATATTTATATATATTGTACACGGTCACTGGGGGTGTTTATATATTTATATATATTGTACACGGTCACTGGGGGTGTTTATACATTTATATATATTGTACACGGTCACTGGGGGGGTTTATATATTTAAATATAATGTACACGGTCACTGCGGGTGTTTATATATTTATATATATAGTACACGATCACTGGGGGTGTTTATATATTTATATATATTGTACACAGTGACTGGGGGTGGTTTATATATTTATATATAATGTGCACGGTCACTGGGGGTGTTTATATATTTATATATATTGTCCACGGTCACTGGGGGGTTTATATATTTATATATAATGTACAGGGTCACTGGGGGTGTTTATATATTTTAATATATTGTACACGGTCACTGTGGGTGTTAACATATTTATATATATTGTACACGGTCACTGGGGGAGTTTATATATGTATATATATTGTACACGGGTCACTGGGGGGGGTTATATATTTATATACATTGTACACGGTCACTGGGGGGTTTATATATTTATATATATTGTACACGGTCACTGGGGGGGTTTATATATTTATATATATTGTACACGGTCACTGTGGGTGTTAACATATTTATATATATTGTACACGGTCACTGGGGGAGTTTATATATGTATATATATTGTACACGGGTCACTGGGGGGGGTTATATATTTATATACATTGTACACGGTCACTGGGGGGTTTATATATTTATATATATTGTACACGGTCACTGGGGGGTTTATATATTTATATATATTGTACACGGTCACTGTGGGGGTTTATATATTTATATATATTGTACACGGTCACTGCGGGTGTTTATATATTTATATATATTGTACACGCTCCCTGGGTGGGGTTTATACATTTATATGTATTGTACAGGGTCACTGGGGGGTGTTTATATATTTATATATATTGTACACAGTCACTCGGTGGGGTTATATATTTGTATACTTTGTACACGGTCACTGGGGGGTGTTTATATATTTATCTATATTGTACACGGTCACTGGGGATGTTCATATTTTTATATATATTGTACACGGTCACTGGGGGGGGGTTATATGTTTATATATATTGAACACGGTCACCTGGGGTATTTTTATATTTATGTATATGGTACACAGTCACTGGGGGGGGTTTATATATTTATATATATTGTACACGGTCACTGCGGGGCGGTTATATATTTATATATATTGTACACGGTCACTGGCGGGGTTTATATATTTATATATATTGTACAATGTCACTGGGGGGTTTATATATTTATATATAATGTACACGGTCACTGAGGGTGTTTATAGATTGATATATATTGTACACGGTCACTGGGGGTGTTTATATATTTATATATATTATACACGGTCACTGGGGGGTTTATATATTTATATATAATGTCCACGGTCACCGGGGGCGTTTATATATTTATATATATGGTACACGGTCACTGGGGGTGTTATTATATTTACATATATTGTACACGGTTACTGGGGGGTAATATATTTATATATATTGAACACGGTCACTGGGGCGGTTTATATATTTATATATATTGAACACGGTCACTGGGGGTTTTATATATTTATATATATTGTAGACGGTCACTGGGGGAGGTTATATATTTATCTATATTGTACACGGTCACTGGGGGGGGTTTATAGATTGATATATATTGTACACGGTCACTGGGGGTGTTTATATATTTATATATATTATACACGGTCACTGGGGGGTTTATATATTTATATATAATGTCCACGGTCACCGGGGGCGTTTATATATTTATATATATGGTACACGGTCACTGGGGGTGTTATTATATTTACATATATTGTACACGGTTACTGGGGGGTAATATATTTATATATATTGAACACGGTCACTGGGGCGGTTTATATATTTATATATATTGTACACGGTCACTGGGGGGTTTATATATTTATATATATTGTACACGGTCACTGTGGGGGTTTATATATTTATATATATTGTACACGGTCACTGGGGGTGTTTATATATTTATATATATTGTACACGGTCACTGGGGGGGGGTTTATATGTTTATATATATTGAACACGGTTACCTGGGGTGTTTTTATATTTATGTATATTGTACAGACACTGGCGGGGGGGGGTGGTTTATATATTTATATATATTTTACACGGTCACTGCGGGGTGGTTATATTTATATATATTGTACAATGTCACTGGGGGGTTTATATATTTATATATAATGTACACGGTCACTGAGGGTGTTTATAGATTTATATATATTGTACACTGTCACTGGGGGTGTTTATATATTTATATATATTTTACACGGTCACTGGGGGTGTTTATATATTTATATATATTGTACTCGGTCACTGGGGGAGTTATATATTTATAGATATTGTACACGATAACTGGGGTGTTTATATATTTATATATATTGTAAAAGGTCACTGGGGCGTTTATATATTTATACATATTGTACATGGTCACTGGGGTGGTTTATATATTTATATATATTGTACACGGTCACTGTGGGGTTTATATATTTATATATATTGAGCACGGTCACTGTGGGGTTTATATATTTATACATATTGTACACGGTCACTGCGGGTGTTTATATATTTATATATATTGAACACGGTCACTGGGGATATTTATATATTTATATATATTGTACACGGTCACTGTGGGGCTGTTTATATATTTATATATATTGTACATGGTCACTGTGGGGCTGTTTATATATTTATATATATTGTACACGGCCACTGGCGTTTATATAATTATATATATTGTACGCAGTCACTGGGGGGGTTTATATATTTATATATATTATACACTGTTACTTGGGTGTTTATATATTGATATATATTGTACACGGTCACTGGGGGGGTTTATACATTTATATATATTGTACACGGTCACTGAGGGGTGTTTATATATTTATATATTATACACGCACACTAGGGGGGGGGTTATATATTTATATACAATGTACAAGGTCACTTGTGGGTGTTTATATATTTATATATATTGTACAAGGTCACTGGGGCTGTTTATATATTTATATATATTGTACACAGTCACTGGGGGGGGGGGGTTTATACATTTATATGTAATGTACACGGTCACTGGTGGGTGTTTATATATTTATATATATTGTACAAGGTCACTGGGGGTGTTTATATTTATATATATTGTACACGGTCACTGTGGCGGGGGGGGGGGTTATACATTTATATGTATCGTGCACGGTCACTGGGGGGTGTTTATATATTTATAAATATATTGTACACGGTCACTGGGGGCTTTATATATTTATATGTATTGTACATGGTCACGGGGGGTGTTGATATATTTGTTTATATTGTACACGGTCTCTGGGTGTTTATATAATTATATGTATTGTACGCGGTCACTGTGGGGGTTTATATATTTATATATAATGTACACGGTCACCGGGGGTGTTATGATATTTACATATATTGTATACGGTCACTGGGGGTGTTTATATATTTATATATATTGTACACGGTCACGGGGGGTGTTTATATATTTATATATAATGTACATGGTCACTGGGGGTGGTTTATATATTTATATATGTTGTACACGGTCACTGGGGGTGTTTATATATTTATATATATTGTACACGGCACTGGGGGTGTTTATATATTTATATATATTGTACACGGTCACTGGGGGGGGGGGTTATATATTTATCTATATTATACACGGTCACTGGGTGGTGTTTATATGTTTATATATATGGAACACGGTCACCTGGGGCGTTCATATATTTATATATATTGTACAAGGTCACTGGGGGGTTTATATATTTATATATATTGTACACGGTCACTTCGGGGCTGTTTATATATTTATATATATTGTACACGGTCACTGTGGGGCTGTTTATATATTTATATATATTGTACACGGCCACTGGGGTTTATATAATTATATATATTGTACGCAGTCACTGGGGGGGTTGATATTTTTATATATATTATACACTGTTACTTGGGTGTTTATATATTTATATATATTGTACACGGTCACTGGGGGGATTTATACATTTATATATATTGTACACGGTCACTGAGGGGTGTTTATATATTTATATATTGTACACGCACACTAGGGGGGGGGTTATATATTTATATACAATGTACAAGGTCACTTGTGGGTGTTTATATATTTATATATATTGTACAAGGTCACTGGGGCTGTTTATATATTTATATATATTGTACACAGTCACTGGGGGGGGGGGGGTTTATACATTTATATATATTGTACACGGTCACTGGGGGGTGTTTATATATTTATATATACATTGTACAGGGTCATTAGTGGGGGTTACATATTTATATACATTGTACTCGGTCACTGGGGGGTGTTTATATATTTATATATATTATACACGGTCACTGGGTGGTGTTTATATGTTTATATGTATGGAACACGGTCACCTGGGGCGTTCATATATTTATATATATTGTACAGGGTCACTGGGGGGGTTTATATATTTATATATATCGTACACGGTCACTGCGGGGTGGTTATATATTTATATATATTGTACATGGTCACTGGGGGGGTTTATACATTTACATGTATTGTACACGGTCACTGAGGGGTGTTGAGATATTTATATATTGTACACTGTCACTAGGGGGGTTTAAATATTTATATACAATGTACATGGTCACTGGTGGGTGTTTATATATTTATATATATTGTAAACGGTCACTGGGGGGTTTATATATTTATATATATTGTACACGCTCCCCGGGTAGTGTTTATACATTTATATGTATTGTACAGGGTCACTGGGGGGTGTTTATATATTTATCTATATTGTACACGGTCACTGGGGGTGTTTATATATTTATATATATTGTACACGGTCACTGGGGGTGGGGTTTATCTGTTTATATATATTGAACACGGTTACCTGGGGTGTTTTTATATTTGTGTATATTGTACACAGACACTGGGCCGGGGGGGGTTTATATATTTATATATATTGTACACGGTCACTGCGGGGTGGTTATGTATTTATATATATTGTACACGGTCACTGGCGGGGTTTATATATTTATATATATTGTACAATGTCACTGGGGGGTTTATATATTTATATATAATGTACACGGTCACTGAGGGTGTTTATAGATTTATATATATTGTACACTGTCACTGGGGGTGTTTATATATTTAGATATATTTTACACGGTCACTGGGGTGTTTATATATTTATATATATTGTACTCGGTCACTGGGGGAGTTATATATTTATAGATATTGTACACGATAACTGGGGTGTTTATATATTTATATATATTGTAAAAGGTCACTGGGGCGTTTATATATTTATACATATTGTACATGGTCACTGGGGTGGTTTATATATTTATATATATTGTACACGGTCACTGTGGGGTTTATATATTTATATATATTGAACACGGTCACTGTGGGGTTTATATATTTTACATATTGTACACGGTCACTGCGGGTGTTTATATATTTATATATATTGAACATGGTCACTGGGGATATTTATATATTTATATATATTGTACACGGTCACTGTGGGGCTGTTTATATATTTATATATATTGTACACGGCCACTGGGGTTTACATAATTATATATATTGTACGCAGTCACTGGGGGGGTTTATATATTTATATATATTTTACACTGTTACTTGGGTGTTTATATATTTATGTATATTGTACATGGTCACTGGGGGGGTTTATACATTTAAATATATTGTACACGGTCACTGAGGGGTGTTTATATATTTATATATTGTACACGCACACTGGGGGGGGGGTTATATATTTATATACAATGTACAAGGTCACTTGTGGGTGTTTATATATTTATATATATTGTACAAGGTCACTGGGGCTGTTTATATATTTATATATATTGTACACAGTCACTGGGGGGGATTTATACATTTATATGTATTGTACACGGTCACTGGGGGGTGTTTATATATTTATATATACATTGTACAGGGTCATTAGTGGGGGTTACATATTTATATACATTGTACTCGGTCACTGGGGGGTGTTTATATATTTATATATATTATACACGGTCACTGGGTGGTGATTATATGTTTATATGTATGGAACACGGTCACCTGGGGCGTTCATATATTTATATATATTGTACAGGGTCACTGGGGGGGTTTATATATTTATATATATCGTACACGGTCACTGCGGGGTGGTTATATATTTATATATATTGTACATGGTCACTGGGGGGGTTTATACATTTATATGTATTGTACACGGTCACTGGGGGGGTTTATATATTTATATATATTGTACACGGTCACTGGGGGTTTTATATATTTATATATAATGTACACGGTCACTGGAGGTGTTTATATATTTATATATATTGTACACGGACACTGGAGGTGTTTATATATTTATATATATTGTACACGGTCACTGGGGGTGCTTATATATTTATGAATATTGTACAGGGTCACTGGGGGGGTTATATATTTATATATATTGAAAACGGTCACTGGGGGGTTTATATATTTATATATATTGTACACAGTCACTGGGGGGGGGATTATATATTTATATATATTGAAAACGGTCACTGGGGGGTTTATATATTTATATATATTGTACACAGTCACTGGGGGGGTTTATATATTTATATATTGTACACTGTTACTGGGGGGAGTTTATATATTAATATATATTGTACACGGTCTCTCGGGGGGGTTTATACATTTATATGTATTGTACACGGTCACTGAGGGGTGTTTATATATTTATATATTGTACATGGTCACTAGGGGGGGTTATATATTTATATACAATGTACACGGTCACTTGTGGGTGTTTATATATTTATATATATTTTGCAAGGTCACTGGGGGTGTTTATATATTTATATATATTGTACACAGTCACTGGGGGTGGGTTTATACATTTGTATGTATTGTACACGGTCACTGGGGGGTGTTTATATATTTATATATATATTGTACACGGTCACTAGGGTGGGTTACATATTTATATAAATTGTACTCGGTCACTGGGGGGTGTTTATATATTTATATATATTATACACGGTCACTGGGTGGTGTTTATATGTTTATATATATGGAACACGGTCACCTGGGGCGTTCATATATTTATATATATTTTACAAGGTCACTGGGGGGGTTTATATTTTTATATATATTGTACACGGTCACTGCGGGGTGGTTATATATTTATATATATTGTACACGGTCACTGGGGGGGGTTTATACATTTATATGTATTGTACACGGTCACTGAGGGGTGCTTATATATTTATATATTGTACACGGTCACTAGGGGGGGGTTTATATATTTATATACAATGTACACGGTCAATGGTGAGTGTTTATATAGTTATATATATTGTACAATGTCACTGGGGGTGTTTATATATTTATATATATTGTACACGGTCACTGGGGGGTTTATATATTTATATGTATTGTACACGGTCACGGGGGGTTTTGATATATTTATATATATTGTACACGGTCACTGGGGGTTTATATAATTATATATGTTGTACGCGGTCACTGTGGGGGTTTATATATTTATATATATTGTACACGGTCACTGGGGGTTTTATATATTTATTTATAATGTACATGGTCACTGGGGGTGTTTATATATTTAAATATATTGTACACGGACACTGGAGGTGTTTATAAATTTAAATATATTGTACAGGGTCACTGGGGGTGTTTATATATTTATATATATTGTACAGGGTCACTGGGGGGGGGTTTATATATTTATATATATTGAACACGGTCACTGGAGGGTTTATATAATTATATATGTTGTACGCGGTCACTGTGGGGGTTTATATATTTATATATATTGTACATGGTCACTGGGGGTGTTTATATATTTATATATATTGTACACGGACACTGGAGGAGTTTATAAATTTAAATATATTGTACACGGTCACTGGGGGTGTTTGTATATTTATATATATTGTACAGGGTCACTGGGGGGGGGTTTAAATATTTATATATATTGAACACGGTCACTGGGGGGTTTATATATTTATATATATTGTACACGGTCACTGGGGGGGTTTATATATTTATATATTGTACACGGTCACTAGGGTGGTTATATATTTATATACAATGTACACGGTCACTGGTGGGTGTTTATATATGTATATATATTGTACAAGATCACTGGGGGTGTTTATATATTTATATATATTGTACACGGTCACTGTGGGGCGGGGTTTATACATTTATATGTATTGTACACGGTCACTGGGGGGTGTTTATATATTTATATATGTATTGTACCCAGTCACTAGGGGGGGGGTTATATATTTATATAAATTGTACTCGGTCACTGGGGGGTGTTTATATATTTATATTTATTATACACGGTCACTGGGTGGTGTTTATATGTTTATATATAAGGAACACGGTCACCTGGGGCGTTCATATATTTATATATATTGTACAACGTCACTGTGGGGGTTTATATATTTATATATATTGTACACGGTCACTGCGGGGTGGTTATATATTTATGTATATTGTACACGGTCACTGGGGGTGTTTATATATTTATATATATTGAACACGGTCACTGGGGGGTTTATACATTTATATATATTGTACACGGTCACTGGGGGGTTTATATATTTATATGTATTGTACACGGTCACGGGGGGTGTTGATATATTTATATATATTGTACACGGTCACTGGGGGTTTATATATTTATATGTATTGTACACGGTCACGGGGGGTGTTGATATATTTATATATAATGTACACGGTCACTGAGGGTGTTTATAGAATTATATATATTGTACACGGTCACTGGGGGTGTTTATATATTTATATATTGTACACGGTCACTGGGGGAGTTATATGTTTATATATATTGTACACAATAACTGGGGGGTTTATATATTTATATATATTGTACACGGTCACTGGGGGCTTTTATATATTTATATATATTGTACACGGTCACTGGGGGGGTTTATATATTTACACATATTGTACATGGTCACTGGGGTGGTTTATATATTTATATACATTGTACAAGGTCACTGTGGGGTTTATATATTTATGTATATGGTACACGGTCACTGTGGGTGTTTATATATTTATATATATTGTACACGGTCACTGTGGCTGTTTATATATTTATATATATTGTACACGGTCACTGGGGGGGGTTATATATTTATATATATTGTACACGGTCACTGTGGGTGCTTATGTATGTATATATATTGTACACGGTCACTGGGGGTGTTTATATATTTATATATATTGTACAAGGTCACTGGGGGGGGTTATATATTTATATATATTGAACACGGTCACTTGGGTGGTTTCTATATTTATATATATTGTACACGGTCACTGGGGGGTTTATATATTTATATACATTGTACTTGGTCACTGGGGGGTGTTTATATATTTATATATATTATACACGGTCACTGGGTGGTGTTGAAATGTTTATATATATGGAACACGGTCACCTGGGGCGTTCATATATTTATATATATTGTACAAGGTCACTGGGGGGGTTTATATATTTATATATATTGTACTCGGTCACTGCGTGGTGGTTATATATTTATATATATTGCACACGGTCACTTGGGGGGGTTTATATATTTATATATATTATACACGGTCACTGGGGGGTTTATATATTTATATATAATGTACACAGTCACTGGGGCTGTTTACATATTTATATACATTGTACACGGTCACTGGGGGGGTTTATATATTTATATATATTGTACACGGTCACTGGGGGTTTTATATATTTATATATAATGTACATGGCCACTGGGGGTGTTTATATATTTATATATATTGTACACGGTCACTGGAGGTGTTTATATATTTATATATATTGTACAGGGTCACTGGGGGGGGGGGGGTTTATATATTTATATATATTGAACACGATCACTGGAGGTTTTATATATTTATATATATTGTACACGGTCACTGGGGGGGTTTATATGTTTATATATATTGTACCCGGTTCCTGGGGGAGTTTATATATTTATATATATTGTACAGGGTCACTGGGGGGAGTTTACACATTTATATGTATTGTACACGGTCACTGGGGGCGTTCATATATTTATATATATTGTACAACGTCACTGGGGGGGGTTTATATATTTATATATATTGTACACGGTCACTGAGGGTTCGTTATATATTTATAAATATTGTACACGGTCACTGGGGGTGTTTATATATTTATATATATTGAACACAGTCACTGGGGGGTTTATATATTTATATGTATTGTACACGGTCACGGGGGGTGTTGATATATTTATATATATTGTACACGGTCACTGGGGGTTTATATATTTTTTGTATTGTACACGGAAACGGGGGGTGTTGATATATTTATATATAATGTACACGGTCACTGAGGGTGTTTATAGATTTATATATATTGTACATGGTCACTGGTGGGTGTTTATATATTTATATATATTGTACACAGTCACTGGGGGGGGTTTATATATTTATATATTGTACACTGTTACTGGGGGGAGTTTATATATTAATATATATTGTACACGGTCTCTCGGGGGGGTTTATACATTTATATGTATTGTACACGGTCACTGAGGGGTGTTTATATATTTATATATTGTACATGGTCACTAGGGGGGGTTATATATTTATATACAATGTACACGGTCACTTGTGGGTGTTTATATATTTATATATATTTTGCAAGGTCACTGGGGGTGTTTATAGATTTATATATATTGTACACAGTCACTGGGGGTGGGTTTATACATTTGTATGTATTGTACACGGTCACTGGGGGGTGTTTATATATTTATATATATATTGTACACGGTCACTAGGGTGGGTTACATATTTATATAAATTGTACTCGGTCACTGGGGGGTGTTTATATATTTATATATATTATACACGGTCACTGGGTGGTGTTTATATGTTTATATATATGGAACACGGTCACCTGGGGCGTTCATATATTTATATATATTTTACAAGGTCACTGGGGGGGTTTATATTTTTATATATATTGTACACGGTCACTGCGGGGTGGTTATATATTTATATATATTGTACACGGTCACTGGGGGGGGGTTTATACATTTATATGTATTGTACACGGTCACTGAGGGGTGCTTATATATTTATATATTGTACACGGTCACTAGGGGGGGGTTTATATATTTATATACAATGTACACGGTCAATGGTGAGTGTTTATATAGTTATATATATTGTACAATGTCACTGGGGGTGTTTATATATTTATATATATTGTAAAAGGTCACTGGGGCGTTTATATATTTATACATATTGTACATGGTCACTGGGGTGGTTTATATATTTATATATATTGTACACGGTCACTGTGGGGTTTATATATTTATATATATTGAACACGGTCACTGTGGGGTTTATATATTTTACATATTGTACACGGTCACTGCGGGTGTTTATATATTTATATATATTGAACATGGTCACTGGGGATATTTATATATTTATATATATTGTACACGGTCACTGTGGGGCTGTTTATATATTTATATATATTGTACACGGCCACTGGGGTTTACATAATTATATATATTGTACGCAGTCACTGGGGGGGTTTATATATTTATATATATTTTACACTGTTACTTGGGTGTTTATATATTTATGTATATTGTACATGGTCACTGGGGGGGTTTATACATTTAAATATATTGTACACGGTCACTGAGGGGTGTTTATATATTTATATATTGTACACGCACACTGGGGGGGGGGTTATATATTTATATACAATGTACAAGGTCACTTGTGGGTGTTTATATATTTATATATATTGTACAAGGTCACTGGGGCTGTTTATATATTTATATATATTGTACACAGTCACTGGGGGGGATTTATACATTTATATGTATTGTACACGGTCACTGGGGGGGTGTTTATATATTTATATATACATTGTACAGGGTCATTAGTGGGGGTTACATATTTATATACATTGTACTCGGTCACTGGGGGGTGTTTATATATTTATATATATTATACACGGTCACTGGGTGGTGATTATATGTTTATATGTATGGAACACGGTCACCTGGGGCGTTCATATATTTATATATATTGTACAGGGTCACTGGGGGGGTTTATATATTTATATATATCGTACACGGTCACTGCGGGGTGGTTATATATTTATATATATTGTACATGGTCACTGGGGGGGTTTATACATTTATATGTATTGTACACGGTCACTGGGGGGGTTTATATATTTATATATATTGTACACGGTCACTGGGGGTTTTATATATTTATATATAATGTACACGGTCACTGGAGGTGTTTATATATTTATATATATTGTACACGGACACTGGAGGTGTTTATATATTTATATATATTGTACACGGTCACTGGGGGTGCTTATATATTTATGAATATTGTACAGGGTCACTGGGGGGGTTATATATTTATATATATTGAAAACGGTCACTGGGGGGTTTATATATTTATATATATTGTACACAGTCACTGGGGGGGGGATTATATATTTATATATATTGAAAACGGTCACTGGGGGGTTTATATATTTATATATATTGTACACAGTCACTGGGGGGGTTTATATATTTATATATTGTACACTGTTACTGGGGGGAGTTTATATATTAATATATATTGTACACGGTCTCTCGGGGGGGTTTATACATTTATATGTATTGTACACGGTCACTGAGGGGTGTTTATATATTTATATATTGTACATGGTCACTAGGGGGGGTTATATATTTATATACAATGTACACGGTCACTTGTGGGTGTTTATATATTTATATATATTTTGCAAGGTCACTGGGGGTGTTTATATATTTATATATATTGTACACAGTCACTGGGGGTGGGTTTATACATTTGTATGTATTGTACACGGTCACTGGGGGGTGTTTATATATTTATATATATATTGTACACGGTCACTAGGGTGGGTTACATATTTATATAAATTGTACTCGGTCACTGGGGGGTGTTTATATATTTATATATATTATACACGGTCACTGGGTGGTGTTTATATGTTTATATATATGGAACACGGTCACCTGGGGCGTTCATATATTTATATATATTTTACAAGGTCACTGGGGGGGTTTATATTTTTATATATATTGTACACGGTCACTGCGGGGTGGTTATATATTTATATATATTGTACACGGTCACTGGGGGGGGTTTATACATTTATATGTATTGTACACGGTCACTGAGGGGTGCTTATATATTTATATATTGTACACGGTCACTAGGGGGGGGTTTATATATTTATATACAATGTACACGGTCAATGGTGAGTGTTTATATAGTTATATATATTGTACAATGTCACTGGGGGTGTTTATATATTTATATATATTGTACACGGTCACTGGGGGGTTTATATATTTATATGTATTGTACACGGTCACGGGGGGTTTTGATATATTTATATATATTGTACACGGTCACTGGGGGTTTATATAATTATATATGTTGTACGCGGTCACTGTGGGGGTTTATATATTTATATATATTGTACACGGTCACTGGGGGTTTTATATATTTATTTATAATGTACATGGTCACTGGGGGTGTTTATATATTTAAATATATTGTACACGGACACTGGAGGTGTTTATAAATTTAAATATATTGTACAGGGTCACTGGGGGTGTTTATATATTTATATATATTGTACAGGGTCACTGGGGGGGGGTTTATATATTTATATATATTGAACACGGTCACTGGAGGGTTTATATAATTATATATGTTGTACGCGGTCACTGTGGGGGTTTATATATTTATATATATTGTACATGGTCACTGGGGGTGTTTATATATTTATATATATTGTACACGGACACTGGAGGAGTTTATAAATTTAAATATATTGTACACGGTCACTGGGGGTGTTTGTATATTTATATATATTGTACAGGGTCACTGGGGGGGGGTTTAAATATTTATATATATTGAACACGGTCACTGGGGGGTTTATATATTTATATATATTGTACACGGTCACTGGGGGGGTTTATATATTTATATATTGTACACGGTCACTAGGGTGGTTATATATTTATATACAATGTACACGGTCACTGGTGGGTGTTTATATATGTATATATATTGTACAAGATCACTGGGGGTGTTTATATATTTATATATATTGTACACGGTCACTGTGGGGCGGGGGTTTATACATTTATATGTATTGTACACGGTCACTGGGGGGTGTTTATATATTTATATATGTATTGTACCCAGTCACTAGGGGGGGGGTTATATATTTATATAAATTGTACTCGGTCACTGGGGGGTGTTTATATATTTATATTTATTATACACGGTCACTGGGTGGTGTTTATATGTTTATATATAAGGAACACGGTCACCTGGGGCGTTCATATATTTATATATATTGTACAACGTCACTGTGGGGGTTTATATATTTATATATATTGTACACGGTCACTGCGGGGTGGTTATATATTTATGTATATTGTACACGGTCACTGGGGGTGTTTATATATTTATATATATTGAACACGGTCACTGGGGGGTTTATACATTTATATATATTGTACACGGTCACTGGGGGGTTTATATATTTATATGTATTGTACACGGTCACGGGGGGTGTTGATATATTTATATATATTGTACACGGTCACTGGGGGTTTATATATTTATATGTATTGTACACGGTCACGGGGGGTGTTGATATATTTATATATAATGTACACGGTCACTGAGGGTGTTTATAGAATTATATATATTGTACACGGTCACTGGGGGTGTTTATATATTTATATATTGTACACGGTCACTGGGGGAGTTATATGTTTATATATATTGTACACAATAACTGGGGGGTTTATATATTTATATATATTGTACACGGTCACTGGGGGCTTTTATATATTTATATATATTGTACACGGTCACTGGGGGGGTTTATATATTTACACATATTGTACATGGTCACTGGGGTGGTTTATATATTTATATACATTGTACAAGGTCACTGTGGGGTTTATATATTTATGTATATGGTACACGGTCACTGTGGGTGTTTATATATTTATATATATTGTACACGGTCACTGTGGCTGTTTATATATTTATATATATTGTACACGGTCACTGGGGGGGGTTATATATTTATATATATTGTACACGGTCACTGTGGGTGCTTATGTATGTATATATATTGTACACGGTCACTGGGGGTGTTTATATATTTATATATATTGTACAAGGTCACTGGGGGGGGTTATATATTTATATATATTGAACACGGTCACTTGGGTGGTTTCTATATTTATATATATTGTACACGGTCACTGGGGGGTTTATATATTTATATACATTGTACTTGGTCACTGGGGGGTGTTTATATATTTATATATATTATACACGGTCACTGGGTGGTGTTGAAATGTTTATATATATGGAACACGGTCACCTGGGGCGTTCATATATTTATATATATTGTACAAGGTCACTGGGGGGGTTTATATATTTATATATATTGTACTCGGTCACTGCGTGGTGGTTATATATTTATATATATTGCACACGGTCACTTGGGGGGGTTTATATATTTATATATATTATACACGGTCACTGGGGGGGTTTATATATTTATATATAATGTACACAGTCACTGGGGCTGTTTACATATTTATATACATTGTACACGGTCACTGGGGGGGTTTATATATTTATATATATTGTACACGGTCACTGGGGGTTTTATATATTTATATATAATGTACATGGCCACTGGGGGTGTTTATATATTTATATATATTGTACACGGTCACTGGAGGTGTTTATATATTTATATATATTGTACAGGGTCACTGGGGGGGGGGGGGTTTATATATTTATATATATTGAACACGATCACTGGAGGTTTTATATATTTATATATATTGTACACGGTCACTGGGGGGGTTTATATGTTTATATATATTGTACCCGGTTCCTGGGGGAGTTTATATATTTATATATATTGTACAGGGTCACTGGGGGGAGTTTACACATTTATATGTATTGTACACGGTCACTGGGGGCGTTCATATATTTATATATATTGTACAACGTCACTGGGGGGGTTTATATATTTATATATATTGTACACGGTCACTGAGGGTTCGTTATATATTTATAAATATTGTACACGGTCACTGGGGGTGTTTATATATTTATATATATTGAACACAGTCACTGGGGGGTTTATATATTTATATGTATTGTACACGGTCACGGGGGGTGTTGATATATTTATATATATTGTACACGGTCACTGGGGGTTTATATATTTTTTGTATTGTACACGGAAACGGGGGGTGTTGATATATTTATATATAATGTACACGGTCACTGAGGGTGTTTATATATTTATATATATTGTACACGGACACTGGAGGAGTTTATAAATTTAAATATATTGTACACGGTCACTGGGGGTGTTTGTATATTTATATATATTGTACAGGGTCACTGGGGGGGGGTTTAAATATTTATATATATTGAACACGGTCACTGGGGGGTTTATATATTTATATATATTGTACACGGTCACTGGGGGGGTTTATATATTTATATATTGTACATGGTCACTAGGGTGGTTATATATTTATATACAATGTACACGGTCACTGGTGGGTGTTTATATATGTATATATATTGTACAAGATCACTGGGGGTGTTTATATATTTATATATATTGTACACGGTCACTGTGGGGCGGGGGTTTATACATTTATATGTATTGTACACGGTCACTGGGGGGTGTTTATATATTTATATATGTATTGTACCCAGTCACTAGGGGGGGGGGTTATATATTTATATAAATTGTACTCGGTCACTGGGGGGTGTTTATATATTTATATTTATTATACACGGTCACTGGGTGGTGTTTATATGTTTATATATAAGGAACACGGTCACCTGGGGCGTTCATATATTTATATATATTGTACAACGTCACTGTGGGGGTTTATATATTTATATATATTGTACACGGTCACTGCGGGGTGGTTATATATTTATGTATATTGTACACGGTCACTGGGGGTGTTTATATATTTATATATATTGAACACGGTCACTGGGGGGTTTATACATTTATATATATTGTACACGGTCACTGGGGGGTTTATATATTTATATGTATTGTACACGGTCACGGGGGGTGTTGATATATTTATATATATTGTACACGGTCACTGGGGGTTTATATATTTATATGTATTGTACACGGTCACGGGGGGTGTTGATATATTTATATATAATGTACACGGTCACTGAGGGTGTTTATAGAATTATATATATTGTACACGGTCACTGGGGGTGTTTATATATTTATATATTGTACACGGTCACTGGGGGAGTTATATGTTTATATATATTGTACACAATAACTGGGGGGTTTATATATTTATATATATTGTACACGGTCACTGGGGGCTTTTATATATTTATATATATTGTACACGGTCACTGGGGGGGTTTATATATTTACACATATTGTACATGGTCACTGGGGTGGTTTATATATTTATATACATTGTACAAGGTCACTGTGGGGTTTATATATTTATGTATATGGTACACGGTCACTGTGGGTGTTTATATATTTATATATATTGTACACGGTCACTGTGGCTGTTTATATATTTATATATATTGTACACGGTCACTGGGGGGGGTTATATATTTATATATATTGTACACGGTCACTGTGGGTGCTTATGTATGTATATATATTGTACACGGTCACTGGGGGTGTTTATATATTTATATATATTGTACAAGGTCACTGGGGGGGGTTATATATTTATATATATTGAACACGGTCACTTGGGTGGTTTCTATATTTATATATATTGTACACGGTCACTGGGGGGTTTATATATTTATATACATTGTACTTGGTCACTGGGGGGTGTTTATATATTTATATATATTATACACGGTCACTGGGTGGTGTTGAAATGTTTATATATATGGAACACGGTCACCTGGGGCGTTCATATATTTATATATATTGTACAAGGTCACTGGGGGGGTTTATATATTTATATATATTGTACTCGGTCACTGCGTGGTGGTTATATATTTATATATATTGCACACGGTCACTTGGGGGGGTTTATATATTTATATATATTATACACGGTCACTGGGGGGTTTATATATTTATATATAATGTACACAGTCACTGGGGCTGTTTACATATTTATATACATTGTACACGGTCACTGGGGGGGTTTATATATTTATATATATTGTACACGGTCACTGGGGGTTTTATATATTTATATATAATGTACATGGCCACTGGGGGTGTTTATATATTTATATATATTGTACACGGTCACTGGAGGTGTTTATATATTTATATATATTGTACAGGGTCACTGGGGGGGGGGGTTTATATATTTATATATATTGAACACGATCACTGGAGGTTTTATATATTTATATATATTGTACACGGTCACTGGGGGGGTTTATATGTTTATATATATTGTACCCGGTTCCTGGGGGAGTTTATATATTTATATATATTGTACAGGGTCACTGGGGGGAGTTTACACATTTATATGTATTGTACACGGTCACTGGGGGCGTTCATATATTTATATATATTGTACAACGTCACTGGGGGGGTTTATATATTTATATATATTGTACACGGTCACTGAGGGTTCGTTATATATTTATAAATATTGTACACGGTCACTGGGGGTGTTTATATATTTATATATATTGAACACAGTCACTGGGGGGTTTATATATTTATATGTATTGTACACGGTCACGGGGGGTGTTGATATATTTATATATATTGTACACGGTCACTGGGGGTTTATATATTTTTTGTATTGTACACGGAAACGGGGGGTGTTGATATATTTATATATAATGTACACGGTCACTGAGGGTGTTTATAGATTTATATATATTGTACATGGTCACTGGTGGGTGTTTATATATTTATATATATTGTACACAGTCACTGGGGGGGTTTATATATTTATATATTGTACACTGTTACTGGGGGGAGTTTATATATTAATATATATTGTACACGGTCTCTCGGGGGGGTTTATACATTTATATGTATTGTACACGGTCACTGAGGGGTGTTTATATATTTATATATTGTACATGGTCACTAGGGGGGGTTATATATTTATATACAATGTACACGGTCACTTGTGGGTGTTTATATATTTATATATATTTTGCAAGGTCACTGGGGGTGTTTATAGATTTATATATATTGTACACAGTCACTGGGGGTGGGTTTATACATTTGTATGTATTGTACACGGTCACTGGGGGGTGTTTATATATTTATATATATATTGTACACGGTCACTAGGGTGGGTTACATATTTATATAAATTGTACTCGGTCACTGGGGGGTGTTTATATATTTATATATATTATACACGGTCACTGGGTGGTGTTTATATGTTTATATATATGGAACACGGTCACCTGGGGCGTTCATATATTTATATATATTTTACAAGGTCACTGGGGGGGTTTATATTTTTATATATATTGTACACGGTCACTGCGGGGTGGTTATATATTTATATATATTGTACACGGTCACTGGGGGGGGGTTTATACATTTATATGTATTGTACACGGTCACTGAGGGGTGCTTATATATTTATATATTGTACACGGTCACTAGGGGGGGGTTTATATATTTATATACAATGTACACGGTCAATGGTGAGTGTTTATATAGTTATATATATTGTACAATGTCACTGGGGGTGTTTATATATTTATATATATTGTACACGGTCACTGGGGGGTTTATATATTTATATGTATTGTACACGGTCACGGGGGGTTTTGATATATTTATATATATTGTACACGGTCACTGGGGGTTTATATAATTATATATGTTGTACGCGGTCACTGTGGGGGTTTATATATTTATATATATTGTACACGGTCACTGGGGGTTTTATATATTTATTTATAATGTACATGGTCACTGGGGGTGTTTATATATTTAAATATATTGTACAGGGTCACTGGGGGTGTTTATATATTTATATATATTGTACAGGGTCACTGGGGGGGGTTTATATATTTATATATATTGAACACGGTCACTGGAGGGTTTATATAATTATATATGTTGTACGCGGTCACTGTGGGGGTTTATATATTTATATATATTGTACATGGTCACTGGGGGTGTTTATATATTTATATATATTGTACACGGACACTGGAGGAGTTTATAAATTTAAATATATTGTACACGGTCACTGGGGGTGTTTGTATATTTATATATATTGTACAGGGTCACTGGGGGGGGGTTTAAATATTTATATATATTGAACACGGTCACTGGGGGGTTTATATATTTATATATATTGTACACGGTCACTGGGGGGGTTTATATATTTATATATTGTACACGGTCACTAGGGTGGTTATATATTTATATACAATGTACACGGTCACTGGTGGGTGTTTATATATGTATATATATTGTACAAGATCACTGGGGGTGTTTATATATTTATATATTGTACACGGTCACTGGGGGAGTTATATATTTATATATATTGTACACAATAACTGGGGGGTTTATATATTTATATATATTGTACACGGTCACTGGGGGCTTTTATATATTTATATATATTGTACACGGTCACTGGGGGGGTTTATATATTTACACATATTGTACATGGTCACTGGGGTGGTTTATATATTTATATACATTGTACAAGGTCACTGTGGGGTTTATATATTTATGTATATGGTACACGGTCACTGTGGGTGTTTATATATTTATATATATTGTACACGGTCACTGTGGCTGTTTATATATTTATATATATTGTACACGGTCACTGGGGGGGGTTATATATTTATATATATTGTACACGGTCACTGTGGGTGCTTATGTATGTATATATATTGTACACGGTCACTGGGGGTGTTTATATATTTATATATATTGTACAAGGTCACTGGGGGGGGTTATATATTTATATATATTGAACACGGTCACTTGGGTGGTTTCTATATTTATATATATTGTACACGGTCACTGGGGGGTTTATATATTTATATACATTGTACTTGGTCACTGGGGGGTGTTTATATATTTATATATATTATACACGGTCACTGGGTGGTGTTGAAATGTTTATATATATGGAACACGGTCACCTGGGGCGTTCATATATTTATATATATTGTACAAGGTCACTGGGGGGGTTTATATATTTATATATATTGTACTCGGTCACTGCGTGGTGGTTATATATTTATATATATTGCACACGGTCACTTGGGGGGGTTTATATATTTATATATATTATACACGGTCACTGGGGGGTTTATATATTTATATATAATGTACACAGTCACTGGGGCTGTTTACATATTTATATACATTGTACACGGTCACTGGGGGGGTTTATATATTTATATATATTGTACACGGTCACTGGGGGTTTTATATATTTATATATAATGTACATGGCCACTGGGGGTGTTTATATATTTATATATATTGTACACGGTCACTGGAGGTGTTTATATATTTATATATATTGTACAGGGTCACTGGGGGGGGGGGGTTTATATATTTATATATATTGAACACGATCACTGGAGGTTTTATATATTTATATATATTGTACACGGTCACTGGGGGGGTTTATATGTTTATATATATTGTACCCGGTTCCTGGGGGAGTTTATATATTTATATATATTGTACAGGGTCACTGGGGGGAGTTTACACATTTATATGTATTGTACACGGTCACTGGGGGCGTTCATATATTTATATATATTGTACAACGTCACTGGGGGGGTTTATATATTTATATATATTGTACACGGTCACTGAGGGTTCGTTATATATTTATAAATATTGTACACGGTCACTGGGGGTGTTTATATATTTATATATATTGAACACAGTCACTGGGGGGTTTATATATTTATATGTATTGTACACGGTCACGGGGGGTGTTGATATATTTATATATATTGTACACGGTCACTGGGGGTTTATATATTTTTTGTATTGTACACGGAAACGGGGGGTGTTGATATATTTATATATAATGTACACGGTCACTGAGGGTGTTTATAGATTTATATATATTGTACATGGTCACTGGTGGGTGTTTATATATTTATATATATTGTACTCAGTCACTGGGGGGGTTTATATATTTATATATTGTACACTGTTACTGGGGGGAGTTTATATATTAATATATATTGTACACGGTCTCTCGGGGGGGTTTATACATTTATATGTATTGTACACGGTCACTGAGGGGTGTTTATATATTTATATATTGTACATGGTCACTAGGGGGGGTTATATATTTATATACAATGTACACGGTCACTTGTGGGTGTTTATATATTTATATATATTTTGCAAGGTCACTGGGGGTGTTTATATATTTATATATATTGTACACAGTCACTGGGGGTGGGTTTATACATTTGTATGTATTGTACACGGTCACTGGGGGGTGTTTATATATTTATATATATATTGTACACGGTCACTAGGGTGGGTTACATATTTATATAAATTGTACTCGGTCACTGGGGGGTGTTTATATATTTATATATATTATACACGGTCACTGGGTGGTGTTTATATGTTTATATATATGGAACACGGTCACCTGGGGCGTTCATATATTTATATATATTTTACAAGGTCACTGGGGGGGTTTATATTTTTATATATATTGTACACGGTCACTGCGGGGTGGTTATATATTTATATATATTGTACACGGTCACTGGGGGGGGTTTATACATTTATATGTATTGTACACGGTCACTGAGGGGTGCTTATATATTTATATATTGTACACGGTCACTAGGGGGGGGTTTATATATTTATATACAATGTACACGGTCAATGGTGAGTGTTTATATAGTTATATATATTGTACAATGTCACTGGGGGTGTTTATATATTTAAATATATTGTACACGGTCACGGGGGGTTTTGATATATTTATATATATTGTACACGGTCACTGGGGGTTTATATAATTATATATGTTGTACGCGGTCACTGTGGGGGTTTATATATTTATATATATTGTACACGGTCACTGGGGGTTTTATATATTTATTTATAATGTACATGGTCACTGGGGGTGTTTATATATTTAAATATATTGTACACAGACACTGGAGGTGTTTATAAATTTAAATATATTGTACAGGGTCACTGGGGGTGTTTATATATTTATATATATTGTACAGGGTCACTGGGGGGGGCTTTATATATTTATATATATTGAACACGGTCACTGGAGGGTTTATATAATTATATATGTTGTACGCGGTCACTGTGGGGGTTTATATATTTATATATATTGTACATGGTCACTGGGGGTGTTTATATATTTATATATATTGTACACGGACACTGGAGGAGTTTATAAATTTAAATATATTGTACACGGTCACTGGGGGTGTTTGTATATTTATATATATTGTACAGGGTCACTGGGGGGGGGTTTAAATATTTATATATATTGAACACGGTCACTGGGGGGTTTATATATTTATATATATTGTACACGGTCACTGGGGGGGTTTATATATTTATATATTGTACACGGTCACTAGGGTGGTTATATATTTATATACAATGTACACGGTCACTGGTGGGTGTTTATATATGTATATATATTGTACAAGATCACTGGGGGTGTTTATATATTTATATATATTGTACACGGTCACTGTGGGGCGGGGTTTATACATTTATATGTATTGTACACGGTCACTGGGGGGTGTTTATATATTTATATATGTATTGTACCCAGTCACTAGGGGGGGGTTATATATTTATATAAATTGTACTCGGTCACTGGGGGGTGTTTATATATTTATATTTATTATACACGGTCACTGGGTGGTGTTTATATGTTTATATATAAGGAACACGGTCACCTGGGGCGTTCATATATTTATATATATTGTACAACGTCACTGTGGGGGTTTATATATTTATATATATTGTACACGGTCACTGCGGGGTGGTTATATATTTATGTATATTGTACACGGTCACTGGGGGTGTTTATATATTTATATATATTGAACACGGTCACTGGGGGGTTTATACATTTATATATATTGTACACGGTCACTGGGGGGTTTATATATTTATATGTATTGTACACGGTCACGGGGGGTGTTGATATATTTATATATATTGTACACGGTCACTGGGGGTTTATATATTTATATGTATTGTACACGGTCACGGGGGGTGTTGATATATTTATATATAATGTACACGGTCACTGAGGGTGTTTATAGAATTATATATATTGTACACGGTCACTGGGGGGTGTTTATATATTTATATATTGTACACGGTCACTGGGGGAGTTATATGTTTATATATATTGTACACAATAACTGGGGGGTTTATATATTTATATATATTGTACACGGTCACTGGGGGCTTTTATATATTTATATATATTGTACACGGTCACTGGGGGGGGTTTATATATTTACACATATTGTACATGGTCACTGGGGTGGTTTATATATTTATATACATTGTACAAGGTCACTGTGGGGTTTATATATTTATGTATATGGTACACGGTCACTGTGGGTGTTTATATATTTATATATATTGTACACGGTCACTGTGGCTGTTTATATATTTATATATATTGTACACGGTCACTGGGGGGGGTTATATATTTATATATATTGTACACGGTCACTGTGGGTGCTTATGTATGTATATATATTGTACACGGTCACTGGGGGTGTTTATATATTTATATATATTGTACAAGGTCACTGGGGGGGGTTATATATTTATATATATTGAACACGGTCACTTGGGTGGTTTCTATATTTATATATATTGTACACGGTCACTGGGGGGTTTATATATTTATATACATTGTACTTGGTCACTGGGGGGTGTTTATATATTTATATATATTATACACGGTCACTGGGTGGTGTTGAAATGTTTATATATATGGAACACGGTCACCTGGGGCGTTCATATATTTATATATATTGTACAAGGTCACTGGGGGGGTTTATATATTTATATATATTGTACTCGGTCACTGCGTGGTGGTTATATATTTATATATATTGCACACGGTCACTGGGGGGGATTTAATTATTTATATATACTGTACACTGTCACTGCGTGGTGGTTATATATTTATATATATTGCACACGGTCACTTGGGGGGGTTTATATATTTATATATATTATACACGGTCACTGGGGGGTTTATATATTTATATATAATGTACACAGTCACTGGGGCTGTTTACATATTTATATACATTGTACACGGTCACTGGGGGGGTTTATATATTTATATATATTGTACACGGTCACTGGGGGTTTTATATATTTATATATAATGTACATGGCCACTGGGGGTGTTTATATATTTATATATATTGTACACGGTCACTGGAGGTGTTTATATATTTATATATATTGTACAGGGTCACTGGGGGGGGGGGGTTTATATATTTATATATATTGAACACGATCACTGGAGGTTTTATATATTTATATATATTGTACACGGTCACTGGGGGGGTTTATATGTTTATATATATTGTACCCGGTTCCTGGGGGAGTTTATATATTTATATATATTGTACAGGGTCACTGGGGGGAGTTTACACATTTATATGTATTGTACACGGTCACTGGGGGCGTTCATATATTTATATATATTGTACAACGTCACTGGGGGGGTTTATATATTTATATATATTGTACACGGTCACTGAGGGTTCGTTATATATTTACAAATATTGTACACGGTCACTGGGGGTGTTTATATATTTATATATATTGAACACAGTCACTGGGGGGTTTATATATTTATATGTATTGTACACGGTCACGGGGGGTGTTGATATATTTATATATATTGTACACGGTCACTGGGGGTTTATATATTTTTTGTATTGTACACGGAAACGGGGGGTGTTGATATATTTATATATAATGTACACGGTCACTGAGGGTGTTTATAGATTTATATATATTGTACATGGTCACTGGTGGGTGTTTATATATTTATACATATTGTACATGGTCACTGGGGTGGTTTATATATTTATATACATTGTACAAGGTCACTGTGGGGTTTATATATTTATATATATTGAACACGGTCACTGAGGGGTGTTAATATATTTATATATTGTACACGGTCACTAGGGGGGTTTATATAATTATATATATTGTATCCGGTCACTGGGGGTGTTATTATATTTATATATATTGTGCACGGTCACTGGGGGTGTTTATATATTTGTATATTTTGCACACGGTCACTGTGGGGGGGTTTATATATTAATATATGTTGTACACGGTCACTGGAGGTTTATATAATTACATATATTGTACGCAGTCACTGAGGGGGTTTATATATTTATATATATTGTACACGGTCACTGGGGGTGTTTATATATTTATATATATTGTACATGGTCACTGGGGGGGTTTATATATTTATATATATTCTACACGGTCGCTGGGGGTTTTATATATTTATATATAATGTACACGGTCACTGGAGGTGTTTATATATTTATATATATTGTACACGGACACTGGAGGTGTTTATATATTTATATATATTGTACACGGTCACTGGGGGTGATTATATATTTATGAATATTGTACAGGGTCACTGGGGGGGGTTATATATTTATATATATTGAAAACGGTCACTGGGGGCTTTATATATTTATATATATTGTACACAGTCACTGGGGGGGGTTATATATTTATATATATTGAAAACGGTCACTGGGGGGTTTATATATTTATATATATTGTACACAGTCACTGGGGGGGGTTTATATATTTATATATTGTACACGGTTACTGGGGGGAGTTTATATATTAATATATATTGTACACGGTCTCTCGGGGGGGTTTATACATTTATATGTATTGTACACGGTCACTGAGGGGTGTTTATATATTTATATATTGTACATGGTCACTAGGGGGGGTTATATATTTATATACAATGTACACGGTCACTTGTGGGTGTTTATATATTTATATATATTGTGCAAGGTCACTGGGGGTGTTTATATATTTATATATATTGTACACAGTCACTGGGGGTGGGTTTATACATTTGTATGTATTGTACACGGTCACTGGGGGGTGTTTATATATTTATATATATATTGTACACGGTCACTAGGGTGGGTTACATATTTATATAAATTGTACTCGGTCACTGGGGGGTGTTTATATATTTATATATATTATACACGGTCACTGGGTGGTGTTTATATGTTTATATATATGGAACACGGTCACCTGGGGCGTTCATATATTTATATATATTTTACAAGGTCACTGGGGGGGTTTATATTTTTATATATATTGTACACGGTCACTGCGGGGTGGTTATATATTTATATATATTGTACACGGTCACTGGGGGGGGGTTTATACATTTATATGTATTGTACACGGTCACTGAGGGGTGCTTATATATTTATATATTGTACACGGTCACTAGGGGGGGTTTATATATTTATATACAATGTACACGGTCAATGGTGAGTGTTTATATAGTTATATATATTGTACAATGTCACTGGGGGTGTTTATATATTTATATATATTGTACACGGTCACTGGGGGGTTTATATATTTATATGTATTGTACACGGTCACGGGGGGTTTTGATATATTTATATATATTGTACACGGTCACTGGGGGTTTTATATATTTATTTATAATGTACATGGTCACTGGGGGTGTTTATATATTTATATATATTGTACACGGACACTGGAGGTGTTTATAAATTTAAATATATTGTACACGGTCACTGGGGGTGTTTATATATTTATATATATTGTACAGGGTCACTGGGGGGGTGTTTATTTATTTATATATATTGAACACGGTCACTGGGGGGTTTATATAATTATATATGTTGTACGCGGTCACTGTGGGGGTTTATATATTTATATATATTGTACACGGTCACTGGGGGTGTTTATATATTTATATATTGTACACGGTCACTGGGGGAGTTATATATTTATATATATTGTACATGATAACTGGGGGGTTTATATATTTATATATATTGTACACGGTCACTGGGGGCTTTTATATATTTATATATATTGTACACGGTCACTGGGGGGGTTTATATATTTATACATATTGTACATGGTCACTGGGGTGGTTTATATATTTATATACATTGTACAAGGTCACTGTGGGGTTTATATATTTATATATATTGAACACGGTCACTGGGGGTGTTTATATATTCATATATATTGCACACGGTCATTATGGGTGTTTATATATTAATATATATTGCACACGGTCACTGAGGCATTTATATATTTAAATATATTGTACACGGTCACTGGGGGGATTTATGTATTTATATATATTGTACACGGTCACTGTGGGGTTCATATATATTTATATATTTTACACGGAAATGCGGGGTTTATGTATTTATATATATATATTGTACACGGTCACTGGGGATATTTATATATTTATATATAATGCACGCGGTCAATGGGGGGGTTTATATATTTATATATATTGTACACGGTCACTGGGGGTGTTTATATATTTATTGTTATTGTACACGGTCACTGGGGAGTTTATATATTTATATATATTGTACACGGTTACTGGGGGTGTTTATATATTTATATATATTGTACACGATCACTGGGGGTGTTTATATATTTATATATATTGTACACGGTCACTGCGGGGGGTTTATATATTTATATATATTGAAGACGGTCAGTGGGGAGGTTTATATATTTATATATATTGTACAAGGTCACTGGGGTGGTATATATTTATATATATTGTGCACGGTCACTGCGGGGGTTTATATATTTATATATATTGTACACAGTCACCGTGGGTGTTTATATATTCATATATATTGCACACGGTCACTGGGGGGTTCATATATATTTATATATTGTACTTGGAACTGGGGGGTTTATATATTTATATATATATTGTACACGGTCACTGGGGGTATTTATATATTTATATATATTGTACACGGTCACTGGGGGTGTTATTATATTTATATATATTGTGCACGGTCACTGGGGGTGTTTATATATTTGTATATATTGCACACGGTCACTGTGGGGGGGTTTATATATTAATATATGTTGTACACGGTCACTGGAGGTTTATATAATTACATATATTGTACGCAGTCACTGGGGGGGTTTATATATTTATATATATTGTACACGGTCACTGGGGGTGTTTATATATTTATATATATTGTACACGGTCACTGGGGGGGGTTTATATATTTATATATATTGTACACGGTCACTGGGGGTTTTATATATTTATATATAATGTACACGGTCACTGGAGGTGTTTATATATTTATATATATTGTACACGGACACTGGAGGTGTTTATATATTTATATATATTGTACACGGTCACTGGGGGTGCTTATATATTTATGAATATTGTACAGGGTCACTGGGGGGGGTTATATATTTATATATATTGAAAACGGTCACTGGGGGGTTTATATATTTATATATATTGTACACAGTCACTGGGGGGGGTTATATATTTATATATATTGAAAACGGTCACTGGGGGGTTTATATATTTATATATATTGTACACAGTCACTGGGGGGGGTTATATATTTATATATTGTACACGGTTACTGGGGGGAGTTTATATATTAATATATATTGTACACGGTCTCTCGGGGGGGTTTATACATTTATATGTCTTGTACACGGTCACTGAGGGGTGTTTATATATTTATATATTGTACATGGTCACTAGGGGGGTTATATATTTATATACAATGTACACGGTCACTTGTGGGTGTTTATATATTTATATATATTGTGCAAGGTCACTGGGGGTGTTTATATATTTATATATATTGTCCACAGTCACTGGGGGTGGGTTTATACATTTGTATGTATTGTACACGGTCACTGGGGGGTGTTTATATATTTATATATATATTGTACACGGTCACTAGGGTGGGTTACATATTTATATAAATTGTACTCGGTCACTGGGGGGTGTTTATATATTTATATATATTATACACGGTCACTGGGTGGTGTTTATATGTTTATATATATGGAACACGGTCACCTGGGGCGTTCATATATTTATATATATTTTACAAGGTCACTGGGGGGGTTTATATTTTTATATATATTGTACACGGTCACTGCGGGGTGGTTATATATTTATATATATTGTACACGGTCACTGGGGGGGGTTTATACATTTATATGTATTGTACACGGTCACTGAGGGGTGCTTATATATTTATATATTGTACACGGTCACTAGGGGGGTTTATATATTTATATACAATGTACACGGTCAATGGTGAGTGTTTATATAGTTATATATATTGTACAATGTCACTGGGGGTGTTTATATATTTATATATATTGTGCACTGTCACTGGGGGGTTTATATATTTATATGTATTGTACACGGTCACGGGGGGTTTTGATATATTTATATATATTGTACACGGTAAATGGGGAGGGGGTTTATATATTTATATATATTGTGCACGGTGACTGGGGGTTTATATAATTATATATGTTGTACGCGGTCACTGTGGGGGTTTATATATTTATATATATTGTACACGGTCACTGGGGGTTTTATATATTTATTTATAATGTACATGGTCACTGGGGGTGTTTATATATTTATATATATTGTACACGGACACTGGAGGTGTTTATAAATTTAAATATATTGTACACGGTCACTGGGGGTGTTTATATATTTATATATATTGTACAGGGTCACTGGGGGGGGTTTAAATATTTATATATATTGAACACGGTCACTGGGGGGTTTATATATTTATATATATTGTACACGGTCACTGGGGGGGTTTATATATTTATATATTGTACACGGTCACTAGGGGGGGTTATATATTTATATACAATGTACACGGTCACTGGTGGGTGTTTATATATTTATATATATTGTACAAGGTCACTGGGGGTGTTTATATATTTATATATATTGTACACGGTCACTGTGGGGGGGGGTTTATACATTTATATGTATTGTACACGGTCACTGGGGGGTGTTTATATATTTATATATGTATTGTACCCAGTCACTAGGGGGGGGGTTATATATTTATATAAATTGTACTCGGTCACTGGGGGCTGTTTATATATTTATATTTATTATACACGGTCACTGGGTGGTGTTTATATGTTTATATACAAGGAACACGGTCACCTGGGGCGTTCATATATTTATATATATTGTACAACGTCACTGGGGGGTTTTATATATTTATATATATTGTACACGGTCACTGCGGGGTGGTTATATATTTATGTATATTGTTCACGGTCACTGGGGGTGTTTATATATTTATATATATTGAACACGGTCACTGGGGGGTTTATACATTTATATATATTGTACACGGTCACTGGGGGGTTTATATATTTATATGTATTGTACACGGTCACGGGGGGTGTTGATATATTTATATATATTGTACACGGTCACTGGGGGTTTATATATTTATACGTATTGTACACAGTCACGGGGGGTGTTGATATATTTATATATAATGTACACGGTCACTGAGGGTGTTTATAGATTTATATATATTGTACACGGTCACTGGGGGTGTTTATATATTTATATATTGAACACGGTCACTGGGGGAGTTATATATTTATATATATTGTACACGATAACTGGGGTGGTTTATATATTTATATACATTGTACAAGGTCACTGTGGGGTTTATATATTTATATATATTGAACACGGTCACTGGGGGTGTTTATATATTCATATATATTGCACACGGTCATTATGGGAGTTTATATATTAATATATATTGCACACGGTCACTGAGGCATTTATATATTTAAATATATTGTACACGGTCACTGGGGGGATTTATGTATTTATATATAATGCACGCGGTCAATGGGGGGGTTTATATATTTATATATATTGGACACGGTCACTGGGGGTGTTTATATATTTATTGTTATTGTACACGGTCACTGGGGAGTTTATATATTTATATATATTGTACACGGTCACTGGGGGTGTTTATATATTTATATATATTGTACACGATCACTGGGGGTGTTTATATATTTATATATATTGTACACGGTCACTGGGGGGGGTTTATATATTTATATATATTGAAGACGGTCAGTGGGGTGGTTTATATATTTATATATATTGTACAAGGTCACTGGGGTGGTATATATTTATATATATTGTGCACGGTCACTGCGGGGGTTTATATATTTATATATATTGTACACGGTCACTGGGGGTGTTTATATATTCATATATATTGCACACGGTCACTGGGGGGTTCATATATATTTATATATTGTACCCGGAACTGGGGGGTTTATATATTTATATATATATTGTACACGGTCACTGGGGGTATTTATATATTTATATATATTGTACACGGTCACTGGGGGTGTTATTATATTTATATATATTGTGCACGGTCACTGGGGGTGTGTATATATTGCACACGGTCACTGTGGGGGGGTTTATATATTAATATATGTTGTACACGATCACTGGAGGTTTATATAATTACATATATTGTACGCAGTCACTGGGGGGGTTTATATATTTATATATATTGTACACGGTCACTGGGGGTGTTTATATATTTATATATATTGTACACGGTCACTGGGGGGGTTTATATATTTATATATATTCTACACGGTCACTGGGGGTTTTATATATTTATATATAATGTACACGGTCACTGGAGGTGTTTATATATTTATATATATTGTACACGGACACTGGAGGTGTTTATATATTTATATATATTGTACACGGTCACTGGGGGTGCTTATATATTTATGAATATTATACAGGGTCACTGGGGGGGGTTATATATTTATATATATTGAAAACGGTCACTGGGGGCTTTATATATTTATATATATTGTACACAGTCACTGGGGTGGTTATATATTTATTTATATTGAAAACGGTCACTGGGGGCTTTATATATTTATATATATTGTACACAGGCACTGGGGGGGGTTTATATATTTATATATTGTACACGGTTACTGGGGGGAGTTTATATATTAATATATATTGTACACGGTCTCTCGGGGGGGTTTATACATTTATATGTATTGTACACGGTCACTGAGGGGTGTTTATATATTTATATATTGTACATGGTCACTAGGGGGGGTTATATATTTATATACAATGTACACGGTCACTTGTGGGTGTTTATATATTTATATATATTGTGCAAGGTCACTGGGGGTGTTTATATATTTATATATATTGTACACAGTCACTGGGGGTGGGTTTATACATTTGTATGTATTGTACACGGTCACTGGGGGGTGTTTATACATTTATATATATATTGTACACGGTCACTAGGGTGGGTTACATATTTATATAAATTGTACTCGGTCACTGGGGGGTGTTTATATATTTATATATATTATACACGGTCACTGGGTGGTGTTTATATGTTTATATATATGGAACACGGTCACCTGGGGCGTTCATATATTTATATATATTTTACAAGGTCACTGGGGGGGTTTATATTTTTATATATATTGAACACGGTCACTGGGGGAGTTATATATTTATATATATTGTACACGATAACTGGGGTGGTTTATATATTTATATACATTGTACAAGGTCACTGTGGGGTTTATATATTTATATATATTGAACACGGTCACTGGGGGTGTTTATATATTCATATATATTGCACACGGTCATTATGGGAGTTTATATATTAATATATATTGCACACGGTCACTGAGGCATTTATATATTTAAATATATTGTACACGGTCACTGGGGGGATTTATGTATTTATATATATTGCACACGGTCACTGTGGGATTCATATATATTTATATATTTTACACGGAAATGCGGGGTTTATATATTTATATATATATATTGTACACGGTCACTGGGGGTATTTATATATTTATATATAATGCACGCGGTCAATGGGGGGGTTTATATATTTATATATATTGGACACGGTCACTGGGGGTGTTTATATATTTATTGTTATTGTACACGGTCACTGGGGAGTTTATATATTTATATATATTGGACACGGTCACTGGGGGTGTTTATATATTTATATATATTGTACACGATCACTGGGGGTGTTTATATATTTATATATATTGTACACGGTCACTGGGGGGGGTTTATATATTTATATATATTGAAGACGGTCAGTGGGGTGGTTTATATATTTATATATATTGTACAAGGTCACTGGGGTGGTATATATTTATATATATTGTGCACGGTCACTGCGGGGGTTTATATATTTATATATATTGTACACGGTCACTGGGGGTGTTTATATATTCATATATATTGCACACGGTCACTGGGGGGTTCATATATATTTATATATTGTACCCGGAACTGGGGGGTTTATATATTTATATATATATTGTACACGGTCACTGGGGGTATTTATATATTTATATATATTGTACACGGTCACTGGGGGTGTTATTATATTTATATATATTGTGCACGGTCACTGGGGGTGTGTATATATTGCACACGGTCACTGTGGGGGGGTTTATATATTAATATATGTTGTACACGATCACTGGAGGTTTATATAATTACATATATTGTACGCAGTCACTGGGGGGGTTTATATATTTATATATATTGTACACGGTCACTGGGGGTGTTTATATATTTATATATATTGTACACGGTCACTGGGGGGGTTTATATATTTATATATATTCTACACGGTCACTGGGGGTTTTATATATTTATATATAATGTACACGGTCACTGGAGGTGTTTATATATTTATATATATTGTACACGGACACTGGAGGTGTTTATATATTTATATATATTGTACACGGTCACTGGGGGTGCTTATATATTTATGAATATTATACAGGGTCACTGGGGGGGGTTATATATTTATATATATTGAAAACGGTCACTGGGGGCTTTATATATTTATATATATTGTACACAGTCACTGGGGTGGTTATATATTTATTTATATTGAAAACGGTCACTGGGGGCTTTATATATTTATATATATTGTACACAGGCACTGGGGGGGGTTTATATATTTATATATTGTACACGGTTACTGGGGGGAGTTTATATATTAATATATATTGTACACGGTCTCTCGGGGGGGTTTATACATTTATATGTATTGTACACGGTCACTGAGGGGTGTTTATATATTTATATATTGTACATGGTCACTAGGGGGGGTTATATATTTATATACAATGTACACGGTCACTTGTGGGTGTTTATATATTTATATATATTGTGCAAGGTCACTGGGGGTGTTTATATATTTATATATATTGTACACAGTCACTGGGGGTGGGTTTATACATTTGTATGTATTGTACACGGTCACTGGGGGGTGTTTATACATTTATATATATATTGTACACGGTCACTAGGGTGGGTTACATATTTATATAAATTGTACTCGGTCACTGGGGGGTGTTTATATATTTATATATATTATACACGGTCACTGGGTGGTGTTTATATGTTTATATATATGGAACACGGTCACCTGGGGCGTTCATATATTTATATATATTTTACAAGGTCACTGGGGGGGTTTATATTTTTATATATATTGAACACGGTCACTGGGGGAGTTATATATTTATATATATTGTACACGATAACTGGGGTGGTTTATATATTTATATACATTGTACAAGGTCACTGTGGGGTTTATATATTTATATATATTGAACACGGTCACTGGGGGTGTTTATATATTCATATATATTGCACACGGTCATTATGGGAGTTTATATATTAATATATATTGCACACGGTCACTGAGGCATTTATATATTTAAATATATTGTACACGGTCACTGGGGGGATTTATGTATTTATATATATTGCACACGGTCACTGTGGGATTCATATATATTTATATATTTTACACGGAAATGCGGGGTTTATATATTTATATATATATATTGTACACGGTCACTGGGGGTATTTATATATTTATATATAATGCACGCGGTCAATGGGGGGGTTTATATATTTATATATATTGGACACGGTCACTGGGGGTGTTTATATATTTATTGTTATTGTACACGGTCACTGGGGAGTTTATATATTTATATATATTGTACACGGTCACTGGGGGTGTTTATATATTTATATATATTGTACACGATCACTGGGGGTGTTTATATATTTATATATATTGTACACGGTCACTGGGGGGGGTTTATATATTTATATATATTGAAGACGGTCAGTGGGGTGGTTTATATATTTATATATATTGTACAAGGTCACTGGGGTGGTATATATTTATATATATTGTGCACGGTCACTGCGGGGGTTTATATATTTATATATATTGTACACGGTCACTGGGGGTGTTTATATATTCATATATATTGCACACGGTCACTGGGGGGTTCATATATATTTATATATTGTACCCGGAACTGGGGGGTTTATATATTTATATATATATTGTACACGGTCACTGGGGGTATTTATATATTTATATATATTGTACACGGTCACTGGGGGTGTTATTATATTTATATATATTGTGCACGGTCACTGGGGGTGTGTATATATTGCACACGGTCACTGTGGGGGGGTTTATATATTAATATATGTTGTACACGATCACTGGAGGTTTATATAATTACATATATTGTACGCAGTCACTGGGGGGGTTTATATATTTATATATATTGTACACGGTCACTGGGGGTGTTTATATATTTATATATATTGTACACGGTCACTGGGGGGGTTTATATATTTATATATATTCTACACGGTCACTGGGGGTTTTATATATTTATATATAATGTACACGGTCACTGGAGGTGTTTATATATTTATATATATTGTACACGGACACTGGAGGTGTTTATATATTTATATATATTGTACACGGTCACTGGGGGTGCTTATATATTTATGAATATTATACAGGGTCACTGGGGGGGGTTATATATTTATATATATTGAAAACGGTCACTGGGGGCTTTATATATTTATATATATTGTACACAGTCACTGGGGTGGTTATATATTTATTTATATTGAAAACGGTCACTGGGGGCTTTATATATTTATATATATTGTACACAGGCACTGGGGGGGGTTTATATATTTATATATTGTACACGGTTACTGGGGGGAGTTTATATATTAATATATATTGTACACGGTCTCTCGGGGGGGTTTATACATTTATATGTATTGTACATGGTCACTGAGGGGTGTTTATATATTTATATATTGTACATGGTCACTAGGGGGGGTTATATATTTATATACAATGTACACGGTCACTTGTGGGTGTTTATATATTTATATATATTGTGCAAGGTCACTGGGGGTGTTTATATATTTATATATATTGTACACAGTCACTGGGGGTGGGTTTATACATTTGTATGTATTGTACACGGTCACTGGGGGGTGTTTATACATTTATATATATATTGTACACGGTCACTAGGGTGGGTTACATATTTATATAAATTGTACTCGGTCACTGGGGGGTGTTTATATATTTATATATATTATACACGGTCACTGGGTGGTGTTTATATGTTTATATATATGGAACACGGTCACCTGGGGCGTTCATATATTTATATATATTTTACAAGGTCACTGGGGGGGTTTATATTTTTATATATATTGTACACGGTCACTGCGGGGTGGTTATATATTTATATATATTGTACACGGTCACTGGGGGGGGGTTTATACATTTATATGTATTGTACACGGTCACTGAGGGGTGCTTATATATTTATATATTGTACATGGTCACTAGGGGGGTTTATATATTTATATACAATGTACACGGTCAATGGTGAGTGTTTATATAGTTAGATATATTGTACAATGTCACTGGGGGTGTTTATATATTTATATATATTGTACACGGTCACTGGGGGGTTTATATATTTATATGTATTGTACAGGGTCACTGGGGGGGTGTTTATATATTTATATATATTGAACATGGTCACTGGGGGGTTTATATAATTATATATGTTGTACGCGGTCACTGTGGGGGTTTATATATTTATATATATTGTACACGGTCACTGGGGGTTTTATATATTTATATATAATGTACATGGTCACTGGGGGTGTTTATATATTTATATATATTGTACACGGACACTAGAGGTGTTTATAAATTTAAATATATTGTACACGGTCAGTGGGGGTGTTTATATATTTAAATATATTGTACAGGGTCACTGGGGGGGGTTTAAATATTTATATATATTGAACACGGTCACTGGGGGGTTTATATATTTATATATATTGTACACGGTCACTGGGGGGGTTTATATATTTATATATTGTACACGGTCACTAGGGGGGGTTATATATTTATATACAATGTACACGGTCACTGGTGGGTGTTTATATATTTATATATATTGTACAAGGTCACTGGGGGTGTTTATATATTTATATATATTGTACACGGTCACTGTGGGGGGGGGGGGGTTTATACATTTATATGCATTGTACACGGTCACTGGGGGGTGTTTATATATTTATATATGTATTGTACCCAGTCACTAGAGGGGGGTTATATATTTATATAAATTGTGCTCGGTCACTGGGGGGTGTTTATATATTTATATTTATTATACACCGTCACTGGGTGGTGTTTATATGTTTATATATAAGGAACACGGTCACCTGGGGCGTTCTTATATTTATATATATATTGTACAACGTCACTGGGGGGGTTTATATATTTATATATATTGTACACGGTCACTGCGGGGTGGTTATATATTTATGTATATTGTCCACGGTCACTGGGGGTGTTTATACATTTATATATATTGTACACGGTCACTGGGGGGTTTATATATTTATATATATTGTACACGGTCACTGGGGGTTTTATATATTTATTTATAATGTACATGGTCACTGGGGGTGTTTATATATTTATATATATTGTACACGGACACTGGAGGTGTTTATAAATTTAAATATATTGTACACGGTCACTGGGGGTATTTATATATTTATATATATTGTACAGGGTCACTGGGGGGGTGTTTATATATTTATATATATTGAACACGGTCACTGGGGGGTTTATATAATTATATATGTTGTACGCGGTCACTGTGGGGGTTTATATATTTATATATATTGTACACGGTCACTGGGGGTTTTATATATTTATATATAATGTACATGGTCACTGGGGGTGTTTATATATTTATATATATTGTACACGGACACTGGAGGTGTTTATAAATTTAAATATATTGTACACGGTCACTGGGGGGTTTATATATTTATATATATTGTACATGGTCACTGGGGGGGTTTATATATTTATATATTGTACACGGTCACTAGGGGGGGTTATATATTTATATACAATGTACACGGTCACTGGTGGGTGTTTATATATTTATATATATTGTACAAGGTCACTGGGGGTGTTTATATATTTATATATATTGTACACGGTCACTGTGGGCGGGGGGGTTTATACATTTATATGCATTGTACACGGTCACTGGGGGGTGTTTATATATTTATATATGTATTGTACCCAGTCACTAGGGGGGGGTTATATATTTATATAAATTGTGCTCGGTCACTGGGGGGTGTTTATATATTTATATTTATTATACACGGTCACTGGGTGGTGTTTATATGTTTATATATAAGGAACACGGTCACCTGGGGCGTTCTTATATTTATATATATTGTACAACGTCACTGGGGGGGTTTATATATTTATATATATTGTACACGGTCACTGCGGGGTGGTTATATATTTATGTATATTGTCCACGGTCACTGGGGGTGTTTATACATTTATATATATTGTACACGGTCACTGGGGGGTTTATATATTTATATGTATTGTACACGGTCACGGGGGGTGTTGATATATTTATATATATTGTACACGGTCACTGGGGGTTTATATATTTATATGTATTGTACACAGTCACGGGGGGTGTTGATATATTTATATATAATGTACACGGTCACTGAGGGTGTTTATAGATTTATATATATTGTACACGGTCACTGGGGGCTTTTATATATTTATATATATTGTACACGGTCACTGGGGGAGTTTATATATTTATACATATTGTACATGGTCACTGGGGTGGTTTATATATTTATATACATTGTACAAGGTCACTGTGGGGTTTATATATTTATATATATTGAACACGGTCACTGGGGGTGTTTATATATTCATATATATTGCACACGGTCATTATGGGAGTTTATATATTAATACATATTGCACACGGTCACTGAAGCATTTATATATTTAAATATATTGTACACAGTCACTGGGGGGATTTATGTATTTATATATATTGTACACGGTCACTGTGGGGTTCATATATATTTATATATTTTACACGGAAATGCGGGGTTTATATATTTATATATATATTTTGTACACGGTCACTGGGGGTATTTATATATTTATATATAATGCACGCGGTCAATGGGGGGGTTTATATATTTATATATATTGTACATGGTCACTGGGGGTGTTTATATATTTATTGTTATTGTACACGGTCACTGGGGCGTTTATATATTTATATATATTGTACACGGTCACTGGGGGTGTTTATATATTTATATATATTGTACACGATCACTGGGGGTGTTTATATATTTATATATATTGTACACGGTCACTGGCGGGGGGGCGGTTTATATATTTATATATATTGAAGACGGTCAGTGGGGTGGTTTATATATTTATATATATTGTACAAGGTCACTGGGGTGGTATATATTTATATATATTGTGCACGGTCACTGCGGGGGTTTATATATTTATATATATTGTACACGGTCACTGGGGGTGTTTATATATTCATATATATTGCACACGGTCACTGGGGGGTTCATATATATTTATATATTGTACCCGGAACTGGGGGGTTTATATATTTATATATATATTGTACACGGTCACTGGGGGTATTTATATATTTATATATATTGTACACGGTCACTGGGTGGGGGGGGTTATATATTTATATATATTGTACAGGGTCACTGGGGGTTTATATATTTATATATAATGCACACGGTCAATGGGGGGGTTTATATATTTATATATTGTACACGGTCACTAGGGGGGTTTATATATTTATATACAATGTACACGGTCAATGGTGAGTGTTTATATAGTTATATATATTGTACAATGTCACTGGGGGTGTTTATATATTTATATATATTGTACACTGTCACTGGGGGGTTTATATATTTATATGTATTGTACACGGTCACGGGGGGTTTTGATATATTTATATATATTGTACACGGACACTGGAGGTGTTTATAAATTTAAATATATTGTACACGGTCACTGGGGGTGTTTATATATTTATATATATTGTACAGGGTCACTGGGGGGGGTTTAAATATTTATATATATTGAACACGGTCACTGGGGGGTTTATATATTTATATATATTGTACACGGTCACTGGGGGGGTTTATATATTTATATATTGTACACGGTCACTAGGGGGGGTTATATATTTATATACAATGTACACGGTCACTGGTGGGTGTTTATATATTTATATATATTGTACAAGGTCACTGGGGGTGTTTATATATTTATATATATTGTACACGGTCACTGTGGGGGGGGGTTTATACATTTATATGTATTGTACACGGTCACTGGGGGGTGTTTATATATTTATATATGTATTGTACCCAGTCACTAGGGGGGGGGTTATATATTTATATAAATTGTACTCGGTCACTGGGGGCTGTTTATATATTTATATTTATTATACACGGTCACTGGGTGGTGTTTATATGTTTATATACAAGGAACACGGTCACCTGGGGCGTTCATATATTTATATATATTGTACAACGTCACTGGGGGGTTTTATATATTTATATATATTGTACACGGTCACTGCGGGGTGGTTATATATTTATGTATATTGTTCACGGTCACTGGGGGTGTTTATATATTTATATATATTGAACACGGTCACTGGGGGGTTTATACATTTATATATATTGTACACGGTCACTGGGGGGTTTATATATTTATATGTATTGTACACGGTCACGGGGGGTGTTGATATATTTATATATATTGTACACGGTCACTGGGGGTTTATATATTTATACGTATTGTACACAGTCACGGGGGGTGTTGATATATTTATATATAATGTACACGGTCACTGAGGGTGTTTATAGATTTATATATATTGTACACGGTCACTGGGGGTGTTTATATATTTATATATTGAACACGGTCACTGGGGGAGTTATATATTTATATATATTGTACACGATAACTGGGGTGGTTTATATATTTATATACATTGTACAAGGTCACTGTGGGGTTTATATATTTATATATATTGAACACGGTCACTGGGGGTGTTTATATATTCATATATATTGCACACGGTCATTATGGGAGTTTATATATTAATATATATTGCACACGGTCACTGAGGCATTTATATATTTAAATATATTGTACACGGTCACTGGGGGGATTTATGTATTTATATATATTGTACACGGTCACTGTGGGATTCATATATATTTATATATTTTACACGGAAATGCGGGGTTTATATATTTATATATATATATTGTACACGGTCACTGGGGGTATTTATATATTTATATATAATGCACGCGGTCAATGGGGGGGTTTATATATTTATATATATTGGACACGGTCACTGGGGGTGTTTATATATTTATTGTTATTGTACACGGTCACTGGGGAGTTTATATATTTATATATATTGGACACGGTCACTGGGGGTGTTTATATATTTATATATATTGTACACGATCACTGGGGGTGTTTATATATTTATATATATTGTACACGGTCACTGGGGGGGGGTTTATATATTTATATATATTGAAGACGGTCAGTGGGGTGGTTTATATATTTATATATATTGTACAAGGTCACTGGGGTGGTATATATTTATATATATTGTGCACGGTCACTGCGGGGGTTTATATATTTATATATATTGTACACGGTCACTGGGGGTGTTTATATATTCATATATATTGCACACGGTCACTGGGGGGTTCATATATATTTATATATTGTACCCGGAACTGGGGGGTTTATATATTTATATATATATTGTACACGGTCACTGGGGGTATTTATATATTTATATATATTGTACACGGTCACTGGGGGTGTTATTATATTTATATATATTGTGCACGGTCACTGGGGGTGTGTATATATTGCACACGGTCACTGTGGGGGGGTTTATATATTAATATATGTTGTACACGATCACTGGAGGTTTATATAATTACATATATTGTACGCAGTCACTGGGGGGGTTTATATATTTATATATATTGTACACGGTCACTGGGGGTGTTTATATATTTATATATATTGTACACGGTCACTGGGGGGGTTTATATATTTATATATATTCTACACGGTCACTGGGGGTTTTATATATTTATATATAATGTACACGGTCACTGGAGGTGTTTATATATTTATATATATTGTACACGGACACTGGAGGTGTTTATATATTTATATATATTGTACACGGTCACTGGGGGTGCTTATATATTTATGAATATTATACAGGGTCACTGGGGGGGGTTATATATTTATATATATTGAAAACGGTCACTGGGGGCTTTATATATTTATATATATTGTACACAGTCACTGGGGGGGTTATATATTTATATATATTGAAAACGGTCACTGGGGGCTTTATATATTTATATATATTGTACACAGGCACTGGGGGGGGTTTATATATTTATATATTGTACACGGTTACTGGGGGGAGTTTATATATTAATATATATTGTACACGGTCTCTCGGGGGGGTTTATACATTTATATGTATTGTACACGGTCACTGAGGGGTGTTTATATATTTATATATTGTACATGGTCACTAGGGGGGGTTATATATTTATATACAATGTACACGGTCACTTGTGGGTGTTTATATATTTATATATATTGTGCAAGGTCACTGGGGGTGTTTATATATTTATATATATTGTACACAGTCACTGGGGGTGGGTTTATACATTTGTATGTATTGTACACGGTCACTGGGGGGTGTTTATACATTTATATATATATTGTACACGGTCACTAGGGTGGGTTACATATTTATATAAATTGTACTCGGTCACTGGGGGGTGTTTATATATTTATATATATTATACACGGTCACTGGGTGGTGTTTATATGTTTATATATATGGAACACGGTCACCTGGGGCGTTCATATATTTATATATATTTTACAAGGTCACTGGGGGAGTTTATATTTTTATATATATTGTACACGGTCACTGCGGGGTGGTTATATATTTATATATATTGTACACGGTCACTGGGGGGGGGTTTATATATTTATATGTATTGTACACGGTCACTGAGGGGTGCTTATATATTTATATATTGTACATGGTCACTAGGGGGGTTTATATATTTATATACAATGTACACGGTCAATGGTGAGTGTTTATATAGTTAGATATATTGTACAATGTCACTGGGGGTGTTTATATATTTATATATATTGTACACGGTCACTGGGGGGTTTATATATTTATATGTATTGTACACGGTCACGGGGGGTTTTGATATATTTATATATATTGTACACGGTCACTGGGGGTTTATATAATTATATATGTTGTACGCGGTCACTGTGGGGGTTTATATATTTATATATATTGTACACGGTCACTGGGGGTTTTATATATTTATTTATAATGTACATGGTCACTGGGGGTGTTTATATATTTATATATATTGTACACGGACACTGGAGGTGTTTATAAATTTAAATATATTGTACACGGTCACTGGGGGTATTTATATATTTATATATATTGTACAGGGTCACTGGGGGGGTGTTTATATATTTATATATATTGAACACGGTCACTGGGGGGTTTATATAATTATATATGTTGTACGCGGTCACTGTGGGGGTTTATATATTTATATATATTGTACACGGTCACTGGGGGTTTTATATATTTATATATAATGTACATGGTCACTGGGGGTGTTTATATATTTATATATATTGTACACGGACACTGGAGGTGTTTATATATTTATATATATTGTACACGGTCACTGGGGGTATTTATATATTTATATATATTGTACAGGTTCACTGGGGGGGTGTTTATATATTTATATATATTGAACACGGTCACTGGGGGGTTTATATAATTATATATGTTGTACGCGGTCACTGTGGGGGTTTATATATTTATATATATTGAAAACGGTCACTGGGGGCTTTATATATTTATATATATTGTACACAGGCACTGGGGGGGGTTTATATATTTATATATTGTACACGGTTACTGTGGGGAGTTTATATATTAATATATATTGTACACGGTCTCTCGGGGGGGTTTATACATTTATATGTATTGTACACGGTCACTGAGGGGTGTTTATATATTTATATATTGTACATGGTCACTAGCGGGGATTATATATTTATATACAATGTACACGGTCACTTGTGGGTGTTTATATATTTATATATATTGTGCAAGGTCACTGGGGGTGTTTATATATTTATATATATTGTACACAGTCACTGGGGGTGGGTTTATACATTTGTATGTATTGTACACGGTCACTGGGGGGTGTTTATACATTTATATATATATTGTACACGGTCACTGGGGGGGTTTATATATTTATATATTGTACACGGTCACTAGTGGGGGTTATATATTTATATACAATGTACACGGTCACTGGTGGGTGTTTATATATTTATATATATTGTACAAGGTCACTGGGGGTGTTTATATATTTATATATATTGTACACGGTCACTGTGGGGGGGGGGTTTATACATTTATATGCATTGTACACGGTCACTGGGGGGTGTTTATATATTTATATATGTATTGTACCCAGTCACTAGGGGGGGGTTATATATTTATATAAATTGTGCTCGGTCACTGGGGGGTGTTTATATATTTATATTTATTATACACGGTCACTGGGTGGTGTTTATATGTTTATATATAAGGAACACGGTCACCTGGGGCGTTCTTATATTTATATATATTGTACAATGTCACTGGGGGGGTTTATATATTTATATATATTGTACATGGTCACTGCGGGGTGGTTATATATTTATGTATATTGTCCACGGTCACTGGGGTTGTTTATACATTTATATATATTGTACACGGTCACTGGGGGGTTTATATATTTATATATATTGTACACGGTCACTGGGGGTTTTATATATTTATTTATAATGTACATGGTCACTGGGGGTGTTTATATATTTATATATATTGTACACGGACACTGGAGGTGTTTATAAATTTAAATATATTGTACACGGTCACTGGGGGTATTTATATATTTATATATATTGTACAGGGTCACTGGGGGGGTGTTTATATATTTATATATATTGAACACGGTCACTGGGGGGTTTATATAATTATATATGTTGTACGCGGTCACTGTGGGGGTTTATATATTTATATATATTGCACACGGTCACTGGGGGTTTTATATATTTATATATAATGTACATGGTCACTGGGGGTATTTATATATTTATATATATTGTACACGGACACTGGAGGTGTTTATAAATTTAAATATATTGTACACGGTCACTGGGGGTGTTTATATATTTATATATATTGTACAGGGTCACTGGGGGGGGTTTAAATATTTATATATATTGAACACGGTCACTGGGGGGTTTATATATTTATATATATTGTACACGGTCACTGGGGGGGTTTATATATTTATATATTGTACACGGTCACTAGGGGGGGTTATATATTTATATACAATGTACACGGTCACTGGTGGGTGTTTATATATTTATATATATTGTACAAGGTCACTGGGGGTGTTTATATATTTATATATATTGTACACGGTCACTGTGGGGGGGGGGGTTTATACATTTATATGCATTGTACACGGTCACTGGGGGGTGTTTATATATTTACATATGTATTGTACCCAGTCACTAGGGGGGGGTTATATATTTATATAAATTGTGCTCGGTCACTGGGGGGTGTTTATATATTTATATTTATTATACACGGTCACTGGGTGGTGTTTATATGTTTATATATAAGGAACACGGTCACCTGGGGCGTTCTTATATTTATATATATTGTACAACGTCACTGGGGGGGTTTATATATTTATATATATTGTACACGGTCACTGCGGGGTGGTTATATATTTATGTATATTGTCCACGGTCACTGGGGGTGTTTATACATTTATATATATTGTACACGGTCACTGAGGGGTTTATATATTTATATGTATTGTACACGGTCACGGGGGGTGTTGATATATTTATATATATTGTACACGGTCACTGGGGGTTTATATATTTATATGTATTGTACACAGTCACGGGGGGTGTTGATATATTTATATATAATGTACACGGTCACTGAGGGTGTTTATAGATTTATATATATTGTACACGGTCACTGGGGGTGTTTATATATTTATATATTGTACGCGGTCACTGGGGGAGTTATATATTTATATATATTGTACACGATAACGGGGGGGTTTATATATTTATATATATTGTACACGGTCACTGGGGGTGTTTATATATTCATATATATTGCACACGGTCATTATGGGAGTTTATATATTAATATATATTGCACACGGTCACTGAGGCATTTATATATTTAAATATATTGTACACAGTCACTGGGGGGATTTATGTATTTATATATATTGTACACGGTCACTGTGGTGTTCATATATATTTATATATTTTACACGGAAATGCGGGGTTTATATATTTATATATATATATTGTACACGGTCACTGGGGGTATTTATATATTTATATATAATGCACGCGGTCAATGGGGGGTTTATATATTTATATATATTGTACATGGTCACTGGGGGTGTTTATATATTTATTGTTATTGTACACGGTCACTGGGGCGTTTATATATTTATATATATTGTACACGGTCACTGGGGGTGTTTATATATTTATATATATTGTACACGATCACTGGGGGTGTTTATATATTTATATATATTGTACACGGTCACTGGGGGGGGGGGGTTTATATATTTATATATATTGAAGACGGTCAGTGGGGTGGTTTATATATTTATATATATTGTACAAGGTCACTGGGGTGGTATATATTTATATATATTGTGCACGGTCACTGCGGGGGTTTATATATTTATATATATTGTACACGGTCACTGGGGGTGTTTATATATTCATATATATTGCACACGGTCACTGGGGGGTTCATATATATTTATATATTGTACCCGGAACTGGGGGGTTTATATATTTATATATATATTGTACACGGTCACTGGGGGTATTTATATATTTATATATATTGTACACGGTCACTGGGTGGGGGGGGGTTATATATTTATATATATTGTACAGGGTCACTGGGGGTTTATATATTTATATATAATGCACACGGTCAATGGGGGGGTTTATATATTTATATATATTGTACACGGTCACTGGGGGGGGTTTATACATTTATATGTATTGTACACTGTCACTGAGGGGTGTTCATATATTTATATATTGTACACGGTCACTAGGGGGGGTTATATATTTATATACAATGTACACGGTCACTGGTGGGTTTTTATATATTTATATATATTGTACAAGGTCACTGGGGGTGTTTATATATTTATATATATTGTACACGGTCACTGGGGGGGGCGGGGTTTATACAGTTATATGTATTGTACACGGTCACTGGGGGGTGTTTATATATTTATAAATATATTGCACACAGTCACTGGGGGGTTTATATTTTTATATGTATTGTACACGGTCACGGGGAGTGTTGATATATTTATATATATTGTACACGGTCACTGGGGGTTTATATAATTATATATATTGTACACGGTCACTGGGGGATGTTTATATATTTATAAATATATTGCACACAGTCACTGGGGGGTTTATATATTTATATATATTGGACACGGTCACTGGGGGTGTTATTATATTTATATATATTGTACACGGTCAGTGGGGGGGTTTATATATTTATATATATTATATACGGTCACTGGGGGGTTTATATATTTATATATAATGTACACGGTCACTGGGGGTGTTTATATATTTATATATATTGTACACGGTCACTGGGGTTGTCATTATATTTACATATATTGTACACAGTCACTGGGGGGGTTTATATATTTATATATATTGTACACGGTCACTGGGGGGTTTATATATTTATATATATTGTACACAGAAACTGCGGGTCTTTATATATTCATATATATTGTACACGGTCACTGGGGGTGTTTATATATTTATATATATTGTACACGGTCACTGGGTGGGGTTTATATATTTATATGTATTGTACACGGTCACTGGGGGGGTTTATATATTTATATATATATTGAACGCGGTCACTGGGCTGGTTAATATATTTATATATATTTTTCACGGTCACTGGGGGGGTTTATATATTTATATATATTGTACATGGTCACGGGGGTCGTTTATATATTTATATATATTGTACACGTTCACTGCGGAGTGGTTATATATTTATATATATTGTACACGGTCACTGGGGGGGGGTTTAAATATTTATATATATTGTACATGGTCACGGGGGTGGTTTATATATTTACATATATTGTACACAGTCACTGCGGAGTGGTTATATATTTATTTATATTGTACCCGGTCACTGGGGGAGTTTATATATTTATATATATTGTACACGGTCACTGGGGGGTTTATATGTTTATATATATTGTACACGGTCACTGGGATGGTTTATATATTTAAATATATTGTACACGGTCACTGGGGGTGTTTATATATTCATATATATTGCACACGGTCATTGTGGGAGTTTATATATTAATATATATTGCACACGGTCACTGAGGCATTTATATATTTAAATATATTGTACACGGTCACTGGGGGGATTTATGTATTTATATATATTGTACTCGGTCACTGTGGGGTTCATATATATTTATATATTTTACACGGAACTGTGGGGTTTATATATTTATATATATATTGTACACGGTCACTGGGGGGTGATTATATATTTATATATATTGTACACGGTCACTGGGGGTGTTTATATATTCATATATATTGCACACGGTCATTGTGGGAGTTTATATATTAATATATATTGCACACGGTCACTGAGGCATTTATATATTTAAATATATTGTACACGGTCACTGGGGGGATTTATATATTTATATATATTGTACACGGTCACTGGGGGTATTTATATATTTATATATAATGCACGCGGTCAATGGGGGGTTTATATATTTATATATATTGTACACGGTCACTGGGGGTGTTTATATATTTATTGTTATTGTACAGGGTCACTGGGGAGTTTATTTATTTATATATATTGTACACGGTCACTGGGGGTGTTTATATATTTATATATATTGTACACGATCACTGGGGGTGTTTATATATTTATATATATTGTACACGGTCACTGGGGGGGGGTTTATATATTTATATATTGAACACGGTCAGTGGGGTGGTTTATATATTTATATATATTGTACAAGGTCACTGGGGTGGTATATATTTATATATATTGTGCACGGTCACTGCGGGGGTTTATATATTTATATATATCGTACACGGTCACTGGGGGTGTTTATATATTCATATATATTGCACACGGTCACTGGGGGGTTCATATATATTTATATATTGTACCCGGAACTGGGGGGTTTATATATTTATATATAGATTGTACACGGTCACTGGGGGTATTTATATATTTATATATATTGTACACGGTCACTGGGAGGGGTTTATACATTTATATGTATTGTACGCAGTCACTGAGGGGTGTTCATATATTTATATATTGTACACGGTCACTAGTGGGGGTTATATATTTATATATATTGTACAAGGTCACTGGGGGTGTTTATATATTTATATATATTGTACAAGGTCACTGGGGGTGTTTATATATTTATATATATTGTACACGGTCACTGGGGGGTTTATGTGTTTATATATATTGTGCACGGTCACTGGGATGGTTTATATATTTAAATATATTGTACACGGTCACTGGGGGTGTTTATATAATCATATATATTGCACACGGTCATTGTGGGAGTTTATATATTAATATATATTGCACACGGTCACTGAAGCGTTTATATATTTAAATATATTGTACACGGTCACTGGGGGGATTTATGTATTTATATATATTGTACATGGTCACTGTGGGGTTCATATATATTTATATCATTTACACGGAACTGCGGGGTTTATATATTTATATATATATTGTACACGATCACTGGGGGTATTTATATATTTATATATAATGCACGCGGTCAATGGGGGGGTTTATATATTTATATATATTGTTCACGGTCACCGGGGGTGTTTATATATTTATTGTTATTGTACACGGTCACTGGGGTGTTTATATATTTATATATATTGTACACGGTCCCTGGGGGGGTTTATATATTTATATATATTGTACACGATCACTGGGTGTGTTTATATATTTATTGTTATTGTACACGGTCACTGGGGCGTTTATATATTTATATATGTTGTACACAGTCACTGGGGGGATTTATGTATTTATATATATTGTACACGATCACTGGGGGTGTTTATATATTTATATATATTGTACACGGTCACTGGGGGGGGTTTATATATTTATATATATTGAAGACGGTCAGTGGGGTGGTTTATATATTTATATATATTGTACAAGGTCACTGGGGTGGTATATATTTATATATATTGTGCACGGTCACTGCGGGTGTTTATATATTTATATATATTGTACACAGTCCCTGGGGGTGTTTATATATTCATATATATTGCACACGGTCACTGAGGGGGTTATATATTTATATATATTGTTCACGGTCACTGGGGGAGTTTATATATTTATATATATTGCACACTGTCACTGGGGGGGTTCATATATTTATATATATTGAACACGGTCACTGGGGGTTAAATATATTTATATATATTGTACACGGTCCGTGGGGGTGTTTATATATTTAAATATATTGTACACGGTCACTGGGGGGTTCATATATATTTATATATTGTACACGGAACTGGGGGGATTATATATTTATATATATATTGTACACGGTCACTGGGGGTATTTATATATTTATATATATTGTTCACGGTCACTGGGGGAGGGGGTTATATATTTATATATATTGTACACGGTCACTGGGGGTTTATATATTTATATATAATGCACGCGGTCAATGGGGGGGTTTATATATTTATATATATTGTACACGGTCACTGGGGGGGGTTTATACATTTATATGTATTGTACACGGTCACTGAGGGATATTCATATATTTATATATTGTACACGGTCACTAGGAGGGGTTATATATTTATATACAATGTACACGGTCACTGGTGGGTGTTTATATATTTATATATATTGTACAAGGTCACTGGGGGTGTTTATATAAATATATGTATTGTACACGGTCACTGGGGGGGGCAGGGTTTATACATTTATATGTATTATACACGGTCACTGGGGGGTGTTTATATATTTATAAATATATTGTACACAGTCACTGGGGGGTTTATATATTTATATGTATTGTACACGGTCACGGGGAGTGTTGATATATTTATATATATTGTACACGGTCACTAGGGGTTTATATAATTATATATATTGTACGCGGTCACTGTGGGGGTTTATATATTTATATATATTGGACACGGTCACTGGGGGTGTTATTATATTTATATATATTGTACACGGTCACTGGGGGGGTTTATATATTTATATATATTATACACGGTCACTGGGGGGTTTATATATTTATATATAATGTACACGGTCACTGGGGGTGTTTATATATTCATATATAATGTAAACGGTCACTGGGGGTGTTTATATATTTTTATATATTGTACAGGGTCACTGGGGGGTGTTCATATTTTTATATATATTGAACACGGTCACTGGGCTGGTTAATATATTTATATATATTGTTCACGGTCACGGGGGTGGTTTATATATTTATATATATTGTACACGTTCACTGCGGAGTGGTTATATATTTATATATATTGTACACGGTCACTGGGGGGGGGGTTTAAATATTTATATATATTGTACATGGTCAGTGGGGTGGTTTACATATTTACATATATTGTACACAGTCACTGCAGAGTGGTTATATATTTATATATATTGTACACGGTCACTGGGGGAGTTTATATATTTATATATATTGTACACGGTCACTGGGGGTGTTTATATATTTATATATATTGTACACGGTCACTGGGGGGGGTTTATATATTTATATATATTGAAGACGGTCAGTGGGGTGGTTTATATATTTATATATATTGTACAAGGTCACTGGGGGTGTTTATATATTTATTGTTATTGTACACGGTCACTGGGGCGTTTATATATTTATATATATTGTACACGGTCACTGGGGGTGTTTATATATTTATATATATTGTACACGATCACTGGGGGTGTTTATATGTTTATATATATTGTACACGGTCACTGGGGGGGGTTTATATATTTATATATATTGAAGACGGTCAGTGGGGTGGTTTATATATTTATATATATTGTACAAGGTCACTGGGGGTGTTTATATATTTATTGTTATTGTACACGGTCACTGGGGAGTTTATATATTTATATATATTGTACACGGTCACTGGGGTTGTTTATATATTTATATATATTGTACACGATCACTGGGGGTGTTTATATGTTTATATATATTGTACACGGTCACTGGGGGTGTTTATATATTTATATATATTGTACACGGTCACTGGGGGGGGGTTTATATATTTATATATATTGAAGACGGTCAGTGGGGTGGTTTATATATTTATATATATTGTACAAGGTCACTGGGGTGGTATATATTTATATATATTGTGCACGGTCACTGCGGGGGTTTATATAATTATATATATTGTACACGGTCACTGGGGGAGTTTATATATTAATATATATTGCACACGGTCACTGAGGGGTTTATATATTTAAATATGTTGTACACGGTCACTTGGGGGGTTATATATTTATATATATTGTTCACGGTCACTGGGGAAATTTATATATTTATATATATTGCACACTGTCACTGGTGGGGTTTATATATTTATATATATTGAACACGGTCACTGGATGTTAAATATATTTATATATATTGTACACGGTCCGTGGGGGTGTTTATATATTTAAATATATTGTACACGGTCACTGGGGGGTTCATATATATTTATATATTGTACCCGGAACTGGGGGGTTTATATATTTATATATATATTGTTCACGGTCACTGGGGGTATTTATATATTTATATATATTGCACACGGTCACTGGGGGGGGGGGTTTATATATTTATATATATTGTACACGGTCACTGGAGGTTTATATATTTATATATAATGCACGTGGTCAATGGGGGGTTTATATATTTATATATATTGTACACGGTCACTGGGGGTGTTTATATATTTATATATATTGTACACGGTCACTGCGGGGTTTATATATTTATATATAATGTACACGGTCACTGGGGGGGATTTATATATTTATGTATATTGAACACGGTCAGTGGGGTGGTTTATATATTTATATATATTGTACAAGGTCACTGGGGGGGTATATATTTATATATATTGTGCACGGTCACTGCGGGGGTTTATATATTTATATATATTGTACGCGGTCACTGGGGGTGTTTATATATTCATATGTATTGCACACGGTCATTATGGGAGTTTATATATTAATATATATTGCACACGGTCATTGAGGGGTTTATATATTTAAATATATTGTACACGGTCACTGGGGGGATTTATATATTTATATAAATTATACACGGTAACTGGGGAAGTTTATATATTTATATATATTATACACGGTCACTGGGGGTTTTATATATTTATATATATTGTACACGGATACTGGGGGAGTTATATATTTATATATATTGTACACAGTCACTGGGGGAATTTATATATTTATATATATTGCACACTGTCAAAGGGGGGGTTTATATATTTATCTATTTTGAACACGGTCACTGGGGGGTTTATATATTTATATATATTGTAAACGGTCACTGGGGGAGGTTACATATTTATATATATTGTACAAGGTCACTGGGGGTTTTATATATTTATATATATTGTACACGGTCACTGGGGGAGTTCATATATTTATATATATTGTACACTGTCACTGGCGGGGTTTATGTATTTATATATATTGAACACGGTCACTGTGGGTTTATATATTTATATATATTGTACACGGTGACGGATGGGGTGGTTTATATATTTATATATATTGAACAAGGTCACTTGGAGGGTTATATATTTATATATATTGCATACTGTCACCGGGGGGGTTTATATATTTATATATATTGTACACTGTCACCGGGGGGGTTTATATATTTATATATATTGTACACAGTCACTGGGGGGGTTTATATATTTATATATATTATACACGGTCACTGGGGGGTGTTTATATATTTATCTATATTGTACACGGTCACTGGGGGGGTTTATATATTTATATATATTGTGCACGGTCACTGGGGGGAGTTTATATATTTATATATATTGTACACGGTCACTGGGGGGTTTATATATTTATATATATTGTACACTGTCACTGGGGGAGTTCATATATTTATATATATTGTACACTGTCACTGGCGGGGTTTATATATTTATATATATTGAACACGGTCACTGGGGGTTTTATATATTTATATATATTGTACACGGTGACAGATGGGGGGGTATATGTATTTATATATATTGAAAACGGTCACTTGGAGGGTTATATATTTATATATATTGTATACTGTCACCGGGGGGTTTTATATATTTATATATATTGTACACTGTCACCGAGGTGGTTTATATATTTATATATATTGTACACGGTCACTGGGGGGGTTTATATATTTATATATATTGTACAAGGTCACTTGGGGAGGGTTTATATATATATGTATTGTACACGGTCACTGGGGGTGTTTATATATTTATATATATTGTACAAGGTCACTGGGGGGGTTTATATATTTATATATTGTACGCGGTCACTTGGAGGGTTATATATTTATATATATTGTATACTGTCACCAGGGAGGGGTTTTATATATTTATATATATTGTACATTGTCACCGGGGCGTTTATATATTTATATATATTGTACACGGTCACTGGGGGGGTTTAAATATTTATATATATTGTACAAGGTCACTTGGGGGGGGGGGTTATATATATATATGTATTGTACACGGTCACTGGGGGTGTTTATATATTTATATATATTGTACAAGGTCACTGAGGGGGTTTATATATTTATATATATTGTACGCGGTCACTGGGGGTTTATATATTTATATATAATGTACACAGTCACTGGGGGTGTTCATATATTTATATATAATGTACACGGTCACTGGGGGTGTTTCTATATTTATATATATTGTACACGATCACTGGGGGTGTTTATATATTTATATATATTGTACACGGTCACTGGGGGGGGGTTTATATATTTATATTTATTGAACACGGTCAGTGGGGTGTATTATATATTTATATATGTTGTACAAGGTCTCTGGGGGGGTATATATTTATATATATTGTGCACGGTCACTGCGGGGGTTTATATATTTATATATAATGTACACGGTCACTGGGGGTGTTTATATATTCATATATATAGCACACGGTCATTGTGGGAGTTTATATATTAATATATATTGCACACGGTCACTGAGGGGTTGATATATTTGAATATATTGTACACGATCACTGTGGGGATTTATACATTTATATAAATTGTACACGGTCACTGGGGGAGTTTATATATTTATATATATTATACACGGTCACTGGGGGTTTTATATATTTATATATATTGTACACGGTCACTGGGGGGGTTATATATTTATATATATTGTTCAAAGTCACTGGGGGAGTTTATATATTTATATATATTGCACACTGTCACTGGGTGGGTTTATATATTTATATATATTGAACATGGTCACTGGGGGTTTTATATATTTATATATAATGTACACGGTCACTGGGGGAGGTTATATATTTATATATATTGTACACGGTCACTGGGGGATTTATATATTTATATATATTGTAGACGGTCACTGGGGGAGTTCATATATTTATATATATTGTACACTGTCACTGGCGGGGTTTATATATTTATATATATTGAACACGGTCACTGTGGGTTTATATATTTATACATATTGTACACGGTGACGGATGGGGTGGTTTATATATTTATATATATTGAACAAGGTCACTTGGAGGGTTATATATTTATATATATTGTATACTATCACCGGGGGGTTTATATATTTATATATATTGTACACTGTCACCGGGGTGGTTTATATATTTATATATATTGTACAAGGTCACTTGGGGGGGTTTATATATTAATATGTATTGTACACGGTCACTGGGGGGGTTATGTATTTATATATATTGTACACGGTCACTGGGGGGTTTATATATTTATATATATTGTACACGGTCACTGGGAAGGGTTTATATATTTATATATATTGTACACGGTCACTGGAGGGTTTTTATATATTTATATATATTGTACACGGTCACTGGGGGGGTTTATATATTTATATGTATTGTACACTGTCACTGGGGGGGTTATGTATTTATATATATTGTACATGGTTACTGGGGGTGTTTATATATTTATATATATTGTACACAGTCACTGGGGGTGTTTATATATATTGTACACGGTCACTGGGGGTTTTATATATTTATATAAATTGTACACGGTCACTGGGGGGGTTTATATATTTATATATATACTAGACGGTCACTGGGGGGTTTTATACATTTATATATATTGTACACGGTCACAGGATGCGGGATTTATATGTTTATATATATTGTACACAGTCACTGGGGGTGTTTATATATTTATATATATTGTACACGGAGACTGGGGGGGGCGGTTTATATATTTATACATATTGTACAAGGACACTGGGGGGCTTTATATAGTTATATATATTGTACACGGTCACGGGGGTGTTTTATATATTTATATATGTTGTACACGGTCACTGGGGGGCGATTTATATATTTATATATATTGTACACGGTCATTGGGGGTGTTTATATATTTATATATATTGTACACGGTCACTGGGGGAGTTTATATATTTGTATATATTGTACACGGTCACTGTGGGTTTTATATATTTATATATATTGTACACGGTCACTGGGGGGTGTTTATATATTTATATATATTGCACACGGTCACTGGGGGGGTTATTATATTTATATGTATTGTACACGGTCACTGGGGGGGCTTATATATTTATATATATTGTACACGGTCACTGGGGGTTATATATGTTTATATATATTGTACACAGTCACTGGGATGGTTTATATATTTATATATATTGTACACGGTCACTGGGGGGATTTATATATATTGTCCACGGTCACTGGGGAATTTATATATTTATATATATTATACACGGTCACTGGGGGGATTTATATTTTTATATATAATGTACACGGTCACTGGGGGAGTTTATATATTTATATATATTGTACATGGTCACGGGGGAGTTTATATATTTATATATATTGCACACAATCACTGGGGGGGTTTATATATTTATATATATTTAACACGGTCACTGGGGGATAATGTATTTATATATATTGAACACGGTCACTGGGGGGTTTATATATTTATATATATTGTACACGGTGACGGAGGGGGGGGTTTATATATTTATATATATTGTACACGGTCACTTGGGGGGTTATATATTTATATATATTGTACACAGTCACCGGGAGGTGGGGTTTATATATTTATATATATTGTACACTGTCACCGGGGGGGTTTATATATTTGTATATATTGTAGAGGGTCACTGGGGGGGTTTATATATTTATATATATTGTACACAGTCACTGGGGGAGTTTATATATTTATATATATTGTACATGGTCACGGGGGAGTTTATATATTTATATATATTGCACACAATCACTGGGGGGGTTTATATATTTATATATATTTAACACGGTCACTGGGGATTAATGTATTTATATATATTGAACACGGTCACTGGGGGGTTTATATATTTATATATATTGTACACGGTGACGGAGGGGGGGGTTTATATATTTATATATATTGTACACGGTCACTTGGGGGGTTATATATTTATATATATTGTACACAGTCACCGGGAGGTGGGATTTATATATTTATATATATTGTACACTGTCACCGGGGGGGTTTATATATTTGTATATATTGTAGAGGGTCACTGGGGGGGTTTATATATTTATATATATTGTACACGGTCACTGGGGGGGTTTATATATTTATGTGTATTGTACACTGTCACTGGGGGGGGTTATGTATTTATATATATTGTACATGGTCACTGGGGGGTTTATATATTTATATATATTGTACTCGGTCACTGTGGGTTTTATATATTTATATATATTGTACACGGTCACTGGGGGGGTTATATATTTATATATATTGTTCACAGTCACTGGGGGAGTTTATATATTTATATATATTGCACACTGTCACTGGGTGGGTTTATATATTTATATATATTCTACACGGTCACTGGGGAGGTTTATATATTTATATGTATTGCACACGGTCACTGGGGGGGGGTTTATATATTTATGTATATTGAACACGGTCAGTGGGGTGGTTTATATATTTATATATATTGTACAAGGTCACTGGTGGGGGTATATATTTATATATATTGTGCACGGTCACTGCGGGGGTTTATATATTTATATATATTGTACGCGGTCACTGGGGGTGTTTATATATTCATATGTATTGCACACGGTCATTATGGGAGTTTATATATTAATATATATTGCACACGGTCACTGAGGGGTTTATATATTTAAATATATTGTACACGGTCACTGGGGGGATTTATATATTTATATAAATTGTACACGGTAACTGGGGAGGTTTATATATTTATATATATATTATACACAGTCACTGGGGGTTTTATATATTTATATATATTGTACACGGTCACTGGGGGGGTTATATATTTATATATATTGTGCACAGTCACTGGGGGAATTTATATATTTATATATATTGCACACTGTCAAAGGGGGGGATTATATATTTATATATATTGAACACGGTCACTGGGGGTTTTATATATTTATATATATTGTAAACGGTCACTGGGGGAGGTTACATATTTATATATATTGTACAAGGTCACTGGGGGTTTTATATATTTATTTTTATTGTACACGGTCACTGGGGGAGTTCATATATTTATATATATTGTACACTGTCACTGGCAGGGTTTATATATTTATATATATTGAACACGGTCACTGTGGGTTTATATATTTATATATATTGTACACGGTGACGGATGGGGTGGTTTATATATTTATATATATTGAACAAGGTCACTTGGAGGGTTATATATTTATATATATATTGTATACTGTCACCGGGGGGGTTTATATATTTATATATATTATACACGGTCACTGGGGTGTGTTTATATGTTTATATATATTGAACACGGTCACCTGGGGCATTTATATATTTATATATGTTGTACACGGTCACTGCAGGGTGGATATATATTTATATATATTGTACAGGTTCACTGGGGGGTTTATATATTTATATGTATTGTACACGGTCACGGGGGGTGTTTATATATTTATATATATTGTACACGATCACTGGGGGTTTATATAATTATATATATTGTACGCGGTCACTGTGGGGGTTTATATATTTATATATATTGAACACGGTCACTGGGGGTTTTATATATTTATATATATTGTAGACGGTCACTGGGGGAGGTTATATATTTATCTATATTGTACACGGTCACTGGGGGGGGTTTATATATTTATATATATTGTGCACGGTCACTGGGGGGAGTTTATATATTTATATATATTGTACACGGTCACTGGGGGATAATGTATTTATATATATTGAACACGGTCACTGGGGGGTTTATATATTTATATATATTGTACACGGTGACGGAGGGGGGGGTTTATATATTTATATATATTGTACACGGTCACTTGGGGGGTTATATATTTATATATATTGTACACAGTCACCGGGAGGTGGGGTTTATATATTTATATATATTGTACACTGTCACCGGGGGGGTTTATATATTTGTATATATTGTAGAGGGTCACTGGGGGCGTTTATATATTTATATATATTGTACACAGTCACTGGGGGAGTTTATATATTTATATATCTTGTACGTGGTCACGGGGGAGTTTATATATTTATATATATTACACACAATCACTGGGGGGGTTTATATATTTATATATATTTAACACGGTCACTGGGGGATAATGTATTTATATATATTGAACACGGTCACTGGGGGGTTTATATATTTATATATATTGTACACGGTGACGGAGGGGGGGGTTTATATATTTATATATATTGTACACGGTCACTTGGGGGGTTATATATTTATATATATTGTACACAGTCACCGGGAGGTGGGATTTATATATTTATATATATTGTACACTGTCACCTGGGGGGTTTATATATTTGTATATATTGTAGAGGGTCACTGGGGGGGTTTATATATTTATATATATTGTACACGGTCACTGGGGGGGTTTATATATTTATGTGTATTGTACACTGTCACTGGGGGGGGTTATGTATTTATATATATTGTACATGGTCACTGGGGGGTTTATATGTTTATATATATTGTACTCGGTCACTGGGGGTTTTATATATTTATATATATTGTACACGGTCACTGGGGGGGTTATATATTTATATATATTGTTCACAGTCACTGGGGGAGTTTATATATTTATATATATTGCACACTGTCACTGGGTGGGTTTATATATTTATATATATTCTACACGGTCACTGGGGAGGTTTATATATTTATATGTATTGCACACGGTCACTGGGGGGGGTTTATATATTTATGTATATTGAACACGGTCAGTGGGGTGGTTTATATATTTATATATATTGTACAAGGTCACTGGTGGGGGTATATATTTATATATATTGTGCACGGTCACTGCGGGGGTTTATATATTTATATATATTGTACGCGGTCACTGGGGGTGTTTATATATTCATATGTATTGCACACGGTCATTATGAGAGTTTATATATTAATATATATTGCACACGGTCACTGAGGGGTTTATATATTTAAATATATTGTACACGGTCACTGGGGGGATTTATATATTTATATAAATTGTACACGGTAACTGGGGAGGTTTATATATTTATATATATATTATACACAGTCACTGGGGGTTTTATATATTTATATATATTGTACACGGTCACTGGGGGGGTTATATATTTATATATATTGTACACAGTCACTGGGGGAATTTATATATTTATATATATTGCACACTGTCAAAGGGGGGGATTATATATTTATATATATTGAACACGGTCACTGGGGGTTTTATATATTTATATATATTGTAAACGGTCACTGGGGGAGGTTACATATTTATATATATTGTACAAGGTCACTGGGGGTTTTATATATTTATTTTTATTGTACACGGTCACTGGGGGAGTTCATATATTTATATATATTGTACACTGTCACTGGCAGGGTTTATATATTTATATATATTGAACACGGTCACTGTGGGTTTATATATTTATATATATTGTACACGGTGACGGATGGGGTGGTTTATATATTTATATATATTGAACAAGGTCACTTGGAGGGTTATATATTTATATATATATTGTATACTGTCACCGGGGGGGTTTATATATTTATATATATTATACACGGTCACTGGGGTGTGTTTATATGTTTATATATATTGAACACGGTCACCTGGGGCATTTATATATTTATATATGTTGTACACGGTCACTGCAGGGTGGATATATATTTATATATATTGTACAGGTTCACTGGGGGGTTTATATATTTATATGTATTGTACACGGTCACGGGGGGTGTTTATATATTTATATATATTGTACACGATCACTGGGGGTTTATATAATTATATATATTGTACGCGGTCACTGTGGGGGTTTATATATTTATATATATTGAACACGGTCACTGGGGGTTTTATATATTTATATATATTGTAGACGGTCACTGGGGGAGGTTATATATTTATCTATATTGTACACGGTCACTGGGGGGGGTTTATATATTTATATATATTGTGCACGGTCACTGGGGGGAGTTTATATATTTATAAATATTGTACACGGTCACTGGGGGGTTTATATATTTATATATATTGTACACGGTCACTGGGGGAGTTCATATATTTATATATATTGTACACTGTCACTGGCGGGGTTTATATATTTATATATATTGAACACGGCCACTGGGGGGTTTATATATTTATATATATTGTACACGGTGACGTGGGGGGGGGGTTTATATATTTATATATATTGTACCCGGTCACTTGGGGGGTTATATATATATATATATATATTGTACACAGTCACCGGGGGGTGGGGTTTATATATTTATATATATTGTACACTGTCACCGGTGGGGTTTATATATTTGTATATATTGTAGAGGGTCACTGGGGGGGTTTATATATTTATATATATTGTACACGGTCACTGGGGGGGTTTATATATTTATGTGTATTGTACACTATCACTGGGGGGTTATGTATTTATATATATTGTACACGGTCACTGGGGGAGTTCATATATTTATATATATTGTACACTGTCACTGGCGGGGTTTATATATTTATATATATTAAACACGGTCACTGGGGGGTTTATATATTTATATATATTGTACACGGTGACAGATGGGGGGGTATATATATTTATATATATTGAACACGGTCACTTGGAGGGTTATATATTTATATATATTGTATACTGTCACCGGGGGGTTTTATATATTTATATATATTGTACACTGTCACCGGGGGGGTTTATATATTTATATATATTGTACACGGTCACTTGGGGGGGTTTATATATTTATATATATTGTACAAGTTCACTTGGGGGGGGTTTATATATATATGTATTGTACACGGTCACTGGGGGTGTTTATATATTTATATATATTGTACGCGGTCACTGGAGGGGGTTTATATATTTATGTATATTGTACGCGGTCACTTGGAGGGTTATATATTTATATATATTGTATACTGTCCCCGGGGGGTTTTATATATTTATATATATTGTACATTGTCACCGGGGGGGTTTATATATTTATCTATATTGTACACGGTCACTGGGGGGGTTTATATATTTATATATATTGTGCACGGTCACTGGGGGGAGTTTATATATTTATATATATTGTACACGGTCACTGGGGGGTTTATATATTTATATATATTGTACACGGTCACTGGGGGAGTTCATATATTTATATATATTGTACACTGTCACTGGCGGGGTTTATATATTTATATATATTGAACACGGTCACTGGGGGGTTTATATATTTATATATATTGTACACGGTGACAGATGGGGGGGGTATATATATTTATATATATTGAACACGGTCACTTGGAGGGTTATATATTTATATATATTGTATACTGTCACCGGGGGGTTTTATATATTTATATATATTGTACACTGTCACCGCGGGGGGGGTTTATATATTTATTTATATTGTACACGGTCACTGGGGGGGTTTATATATTTATATATATTGTACAAGTTCACTTGGGGGGGGGTTTATATATATATATGTATTGTACACGGTCACTGGGGGTGTTTATATATTTATATATATTGTACAAGGTCACTGGGGGGGTTTATATATTTATATATATTGTACACGGTCACTGGGGGTTTTATATATTTATATATTGTAAACGGTCACTGGGGGGATTTATACATTTATATGTATTGTACACAGTCACTGGGGGTATTTATATATTTATATATATAATACACGGTCACTGGGGGTGTTTATATGTTTATATATATTGAACAGGGTCACCTGGGGCGTTTATATATTTATATATATTGTACACGGTCACTGGTGGTATTAATATATTAATATATATTGTCCACGGTAACTGGGGTGGTTTATATATTTTTATATATTGTACACGGTCACTGGAGGGTGTTTATATATTTATATATATTGTACACGGTCACTGGGGGGGTTTATATATTTATATGTATTGTACACTGTCACTGGGGGGGTTATGTATTTATATATATTGTACATGGTTATTTGGGGGTGTTTATATATTTATATATATTGTACACAGTCACTGGGGGTGTTTATATATATTGTACACGGTCACTGGGGGTTTTATATATTTATATAAATTGTACACGGTCACTGGGGGGGTTTATATATTTATATATATACTAGACGGTCACTGGGGGGTTTTATACATTTATATATATTGTACACGGTCACTGGGGGTGTTAATATATTTATATATATTGTACAGTGTCACTGGGGGTGCTAATATATTTATATATATTGTACACGGTCACAGGATGCGGGATTTATATGTTTATATATATTGTACACAGTCACTGGGGGTGTTTATATATTTATATATATTGTACACGGAGACTGGGGGGGGCGGTTTATATATTTATACATATTGTACAAGGACACTGGGGGGCTTTATATAGTTATATATATTGTACACGGTCACGGGGGTGTTTTATATATTTATATATGTTGTACACGGTCACTGGGTGGTTTATATATTTATATATATGTACACGGTCACTGGGGGGCGGTTTATATATTTATATATATTGTACACGGTCATTGGGGGTGTTTATATATTTATATATATTGTACACGGTCACTGGGGGTTATATATGTTTATATATATTGTACACAGTCACTGGGATGGTTTATATATTTATATATATTGTACGCGGTCTTTGGGGGTGTTTATATATTTCTATATATTATACATGGTTACTGGGGGTTTTATATATTTATATATATTGTACACGGTCACTGGAGGGTTTATACATTTATATATATTGTACACGGTCACTGGGGGGATTTATATATATTGTCCACGGTCACTGGGGAATTTATATATTTATATATATTATACACGGTCACTGGGGGGATTTATATTTTTATATATAATGTACACGGTCACTGGGGGAGTTTATATATTTATATATATTGTACATGGTCACGGGGGAGTTTATATATTTATATATATTGCACACAATCACTGGGGGGGTTTATATATTTATATATATTTAACACGGTCACTGGGGGATAATGTATTTATATATATTGAACACGGTCACTGGGGGGTTTATATATTTATATATATTGTACACGGTGACGGAGGGGGGGGTTTATATATTTATATATATTGTACACGGTCACTTGGGGGGTTATATATTTATATATATTGTACACAGTCACCGGGAGGTGGGGTTTATATATTTATATATATTGTACACTGTCACCGGGGGGGTTTATATATTTGTATATATTGTAGAGGGTCACTGGGGGGGTTTATATATTTATATATATTGTACACAGTCACTGGGGGAGTTTATATATTTATATATATTGTACATGGTCACGGGGGAGTTTATATATTTATATATATTGCACACAATCACTGGGGGGGTTTATATATTTATATATATTTAACACGGTCACTGGGGATTAATGTATTTATATATATTGAACACGGTCACTGGGGGGTTTATATATTTATATATATTGTACACGGTGACGGAGGGGGGGGTTTATATATTTATATATATTGTACACGGTCACTTGGGGGGTTATATATTTATATATATTGTACACAGTCACCGGGAGGTGGGATTTATATATTTATATATATTGTACACTGTCACCGGGGGGGTTTATATATTTGTATATATTGTAGAGGGTCACTGGGGGGGTTTATATATTTATATATATTGTACACGGTCACTGGGGGGGTTTATATATTTATGTGTATTGTACACTGTCACTGGGGGGGGTTATGTATTTATATATATTGTACATGGTCACTGGGGGGTTTATATATTTATATATATTGTACTCGGTCACTGGGGGTTTTATATATTTATATATATTGTACACGGTCACTGGGGGGGTTATATATTTATATATATTGTTCACAGTCACTGGGGGAGTTTATATATTTATATATATTGCACACTGTCACTGGGTGGGTTTATATATTTATATATATTCTACACGGTCACTGGGGAGGTTTATATATTTATATGTATTGCACACGGTCACTGGGGGGGGGGGTTTATATATTTATGTATATTGAACACGGTCAGTGGGGTGGTTTATATATTTATATATATTGTACAAGGTCACTGGTGGGGGTATATATTTATATATATTGTGCACGGTCACTGCGGGGGTTTATATATTTATATATATTGTACGCGGTCACTGGGGGTGTTTATATATTCATATGTATTGCACACGGTCATTATGGGAGTTTATATATTAATATATATTGCACACGGTCACTGAGGGGTTTATATATTTAAATATATTGTACACGGTCACTGGGGGGATTTATATATTTATATAAATTGTACACGGTAACTGGGGAGGTTTATATATTTATATATATATTATACACAGTCACTGGGGGTTTTATATATTTATATATATTGTACACGGTCACTGGGGGGGTTATATATTTATATATATTGTGCACAGTCACTGGGGGAATTTATATATTTATATATATTGCACACTGTCAAAGGGGGGGATTATATATTTATATATATTGAACACGGTCACTGGGGGTTTTATATATTTATATATATTGTAAACGGTCACTGGGGGAGGTTACATATTTATATATATTGTACAAGGTCACTGGGGGTTTTATATATTTATTTTTATTGTACACGGTCACTGGGGGAGTTCATATATTTATATATATTGTACACTGTCACTGGCAGGGTTTATATATTTATATATATTGAACACGGTCACTGTGGGTTTATATATTTATATATATTGTACACGGTGACGGATGGGGTGGTTTATATATTTATATATATTGAACAAGGTCACTTGGAGGGTTATATATTTATATATATATTGTATACTGTCACCGGGGGGGTTTATATATTTATATATATTATACACGGTCACTGGGGTGTGTTTATATGTTTATATATATTGAACACGGTCACCTGGGGCATTTATATATTTATATATGTTGTACACGGTCACTGCAGGGTGGATATATATTTATATATATTGTACAGGTTCACTGGGGGGTTTATATATTTATATGTATTGTACACGGTCACGGGGGGTGTTTATATATTTATATATATTGTACACGATCACTGGGGGTTTATATAATTATATATATTGTACGCGGTCACTGTGGGGGTTTATATATTTATATATATTGAACACGGTCACTGGGGGTTTTATATATTTATATATATTGTAGACGGTCACTGGGGGAGGTTATATATTTATCTATATTGTACACAGTCACTGGGGGGGGTTTATATATTTATATATATTGTGCACGGTCACTGGGGGGAGTTTATATATTTATATATATTGTACACGGTCACTGGGGGATAATGTATTTATATATATTGAACACGGTCACTGGGGGGTTTATATATTTATATATATTGTACACGGTGACGGAGGGGGGGGGGTTTATATATTTATATATATTGTACACGGTCACTTGGGGGGTTATATATTTATATATATTGTACACAGTCACCGGGAGGTGGGGTTTATATATTTATATATATTGTACACTGTCACCGGGGGGGTTTATATATTTGTATATATTGTAGAGGGTCACTGGGGGCGTTTATATATTTATATATATTGTACACAGTCACTGGGGGAGTTTATATATTTATATATATTGTACATGGTCACGGGGGAGTTTATATATTTATATATATTACACACAATCACTGGGGGGGTTTATATATTTATATATATTTAACACGGTCACTGGGGGATAATGTATTTATATATATTGAACACGGTCACTGGGGGGTTTATATATTTATATATATTGTACACGGTGACGGAGGGGGTGGTTTATATATTTATATATATTGTACACGGTCACTTGGGGGGTTATATATTTATATATATTGTACACAGTCACCGGGAGGTGGGATTTATATATTTATATATATTGTACACTGTCACCGGGGGGGTTTATATATTTGTATATATTGTAGAGGGTCACTGGGGGGGTTTATATATTTATATATATTGTACACGGTCACTGGGGGGGTTTATATATTTATGTGTATTGTACACTGTCACTGGGGGGGGTTATGTATTTATATATATTGTACATGGTCACTGGGGGGTTTATATGTTCATATATATTGTACTCGGTCACTGGGGGTTTTATATATTTATATATATTGTACACGGTCACTGGGGGGGTTATATATTTATATATATTGTTCACAGTCACTGGGGGAGTTTATATATTTATATATATTGCACACTGTCACTGGGTGGGTTTATATATTTATATATATTCTACACGGTCACTGGGGAGGTTTATATATTTATATGTATTGCACACGGTCACTGGGGGGGGTTTATATATTTATGTATATTGAACACGGTCAGTGGGGTGGTTTATATATTTATATATATTGTACAAGGTCACTGGTGGGGGTATATATTTATATATATTGTGCACGGTCACTGCGGGGGTTTATATATTTATATATATTGTACGCGGTCACTGGGGGTGTTTATATATTCATATGTATTGCACACGGTCATTATGGGAGTTTATATATTAATATATATTGCACACGGTCACTGAGGGGTTTATATATTTAAATATATTGTACACGGTCACTGGGGGGATTTATATATTTATATAAATTGTACACGGTAACTGGGGAGGTTTATATATTTATATATATATTATACACAGTCACTGGGGGTTTTATATATTTATATATATTGTACACGGTCACTGGGGGGGTTATATATTTATATATATTGTACACAGTCACTGGGGGAATTTATATATTTATATATATTGCACACTGTCAAAGGGGGGGATTATATATTTATATATATTGAACACGGTCACTGGGGGTTTTATATATTTATATATATTGTAAACGGTCACTGGGGGAGGTTACATATTTATATATATTGTACAAGGTCACTGGGGGTTTTATATATTTATTTTTATTGTACACGGTCACTGGGGGAGTTCATATATTTATATATATTGTACACTGTCACTGGCAGGGTTTATATATTTATATATATTGAACACGGTCACTGTGGGTTTATATATTTATATATATTGTACACGGTGACGGATGGGGTGGTTTATATATTTATATATATTGAACAAGGTCACTTGGAGGGTTATATATTTATATATATATTGTATACTGTCACCGGGGGGGTTTATATATTTATATATATTATACACGGTCACTGGGGTGTGTTTATATGTTTATATATATTGAACACGGTCACCTGGGGCATTTATATATTTATATATGTTGTACACGGTCACTGCAGGGTGGATATATATTTATATATATTGTACAGGTTCACTGGGGGGTTTATATATTTATATGTATTGTACACGGTCACGGGGGGTGTTTATATATTTATATATATTGTACACGATCACTGGGGGTTTATATAATTATATATATTGTACGCGGTCACTGTGGGGGTTTATATATTTATATATATTGAACACGGTCACTGGGGGTTTTATATATTTATATATATTGTAGACGGTCACTGGGGGAGGTTATATATTTATCTATATTGTACACGGTCACTGGGGGGGGTTTATATATTTATATATATTGTGCACGGTCACTGGGGGGAGTTTATATATTTATAAATATTGTACACGGTCACTGGGGGGTTTATATATTTATATATATTGTACACGGTCACTGGGGGAGTTCATATATTTATATATATTGTACACTGTCACTGGCGGGGTTTATATATTTATATATATTGAACACGGCCACTGGGGGGTTTATATATTTATATATATTGTACACGGTGACGTGGGGGGGGGGGGGTTTATATATTTATATATATTGTACCCGGTCACTTGGGGGGTTATATATATATATATATTGTACACAGTCACCGGGGGGTGGGGTTTATATATTTATATATATTGTACACTGTCACCGGTGGGGTTTATATATTTGTATATATTGTAGAGGGTCACTGGGGGGGTTTATATATTTATATATATTGTACACGGTCACTGGGGGGATTTATATATTTATGTGTATTGTACACTATCACTGGGGGGTTATGTATTTATATATATTGTACACGGTCACTGGGGGAGTTCATATATTTATATATATTGTACACTGTCACTGGCGGGGTTTATATATTTATATATATTGAACACGGTCACTGGGGGGTTTATATATTTATATATATTGTACACGGTGACAGATGGGGGGGTATATATATTTATATATATTGAACACGGTCACTTGGAGGGTTATATATTTATATATATTGTATACTGTCACCGGGGGGTTTTATATATTTATATATATTGTACACTGTCACCGGGGGGGGTTTATATATTTATATATATTGTACACGGTCACTTGGGGGGGTTTATATATTTATATATATTGTACAAGTTCACTTGGGGGGGGTTTATATATATATGTATTGTACACGGTCACTGGGGGTGTTTATATATTTATATATATTGTACGCGGTCACTGGAGGGGGTTTATATATTTATGTATATTGTACGCGGTCACTTGGAGGGTTATATATTTATATATATTGTATACTGTCCCCGGGGGGTTTTATATATTTATATATATTGTACATTGTCACCGGGGGGGTTTATATATTTATCTATATTGTACACGGTCACTGGGGGGGTTTATATATTTATATATATTGTGCACGGTCACTGGGGGGAGTTTATATATTTATATATATTGTACACGGTCACTGGGGGGTTTATATATTTATATATATTGTACACGGTCACTGGGGGAGTTCATATATTTATATATATTGTACACTGTCACTGGCGGGGTTTATATATTTATATATATTGAACACGGTCACTGGGGGGTTTATATATTTATATATATTGTACACGGTGACAGATGGGGGGGGTATATATATTTATATATATTGAACACGGTCACTTGGAGGGTTATATATTTATATATATTGTATACTGTCACCGGGGGGTTTTATATATTTATATATATTGTACACTGTCACCGGGGTGGTTTATATATTTATTTATATTGTACACGGTCACTGGGGGGGTTTATATATTTATATATATTGTACAAGTTCACTTGGGGGGGGTTTATATATATATATGTATTGTACACGGTCACTGGGGGTGTTTATATATTTATATATATTGTACAAGGTCACTGGGGGGGTTTATATATTTATATATATTGTACACGGTCACTGGGGGTTTTATATATTTATATATTGTAAACGGTCACTGGGGGGATTTATACATTTATATGTATTGTACACGGTCACTGGGGGTATTTATATATTTATATATATAATACACGGTCACTGGGGGTGTTTATATGTTTATATATATTGAACAGGGTCACCTGGGGCGTTTATATATTTATATATATTGTACACGGTCACTGGTGGTATTAATATATTAATATATATTGTCCACGGTAACTGGGGTGGTTTATATATTTTTATATATTGTACACGGTCACTGGAGGGTGTTTATATATTTATATATATTGTACACGGTCACTGGGGGGGTTTATATATTTATATGTATTGTACACTGTCACTGGGGGGGTTATGTATTTATATATATTGTACATGGTTACTGGGGGTGTTTATATATTTATATATATTGTACACAGTCACTGGGGGTGTTTATATATATTGTACACGGTCACTGGGGGTTTTATATATTTATATAAATTGTACACGGTCACTGGGGGGGTTTATATATTTATATATATACTAGACGGTCACTGGGGGGTTTTATACATTTATATATATTGTACACGGTCACTGGGGGTGTTAATATATTTATATATATTGTACAGTGTCACTGGGGGTGCTAATATATTTATATATATTGTACACGGTCACAGGATGCGGGATTTATATGTTTAGATATATTGTACACAGTCACTGGGGGTGTTTATATATTTATATATATTGTACACGGAGACTGGGGGGGGCGGTTTATATATTTATACATATTGTACAAGGACACTGGGGGGCTTTATATAGTTATATATATTGTACACGGTCACGGGGGTGTTTTATATATTTATATATATTGTACACGGTCACTGGGGGGGGGGTTTATATATTTATATTTATTGAACACGGTCAGTGGGGTGTATTATATATTTATATATGTTGTACAAGGTCTCAGGGGGGGTATATATTTATATATATTGTGCACGGTCACTGCGGGGGTTTATATATTTATATATATTGTACACGGTCACTGGGGGTGTTTATATATTCATATATATAGCACACGGTCATTGTGGGAGTTCATATATTAATTTATATTGCACACGGTCACTGAGGGGTTGATATATTTAAATATATTGTACACGATCACTGTGGGGATTTATACATTTATATAAATTGTACACGGTCACTGGGGGAGTTTATATATTTATATATATTATGCACGGTCACTGGGGGTTTTATATATTTATATATATTGTACACGGTCACTGGGGGGGTTATATATTTATATATATTGTTCAAAGTCACTGGGGGAGTTTATATATTTATATATATTGCACACTGTCACTGGGTGGGTTTATATATTTATATATATTGAACATGGTCACTGGGGGTTTTATATATTTATATATATTGTACACGGTCACTGGGGGATTTATATATTTATATATATTGTAGACGGTCACTGGGGGAGTTCATATATTTATATATATTGTACACTGTCACTGGCCGGGTTTATATATTTATATATATTGAACACGGTCACTGTGGGTTTATATATTTATACATATTGTACACGGTGACGGATGGGGTGGTTTATATATTTATATATATTGAACAAGGTCACTTGGAGGGTTATATATTTATATATATTGTATACTATCACCGGGGGGTTTATATATTTATATATATTGTACACTGTCACCGGGGTGGTTTATATATTTATATATATTGTACAAGGTCACTTGGGGGGGTTTATATATTAATATGTATTGTACACGGTCACTGGGGGGGTTATGTATTTATATATATTGTACACGGTCACTGGGGGGTTTATATATTTATATATATTGTACACGGTCACTGGGAAGGGTTTATATATTTATATATATTGTACACGGTCACTGGGGGTTTTATATATTTATATATTGTAAACGGTCACTGGGGGGGTTTATACATTTATATGTATTGTACACGGTCACTGGGGGTATTTATATATTTATATATATAATACACGGTCACTGGGGGTGTTTATATGTTTATATATATTGAACAGGGTCACCTGGGGCGTTTATATATTTATATATATTGTACACGGTCACTGGTGGTATTAATATATTAATATATATTGTCCACGGTAACTGGGGTGGTTTATATATTTTTATATATTGTACACGGTCACTGGAGGGTGTTTATATATTTATATATATTGTACACGGTCACTGGGGGGGTTTATATATTTATATGTATTGTACACTGTCACTGGGGGGGTTATGTATTTATATATATTGTACATGGTTACTGGGGGTGTTTATATATTTATATATATTGTACACAGTCACTGGGGGTGTTTATATATATTGTACACGGTCACTGGGGGTTTTATATATTTATATAAATTGTACACGGTCACTGGGGGGGTTTATATATTTATATATATACTAGACGGTCACTGGGGGGTTTTATACATTTATATATATTGTACACGGTCACTGGGGGTGTTAATATATTTATATATATTGTACAGTGTCACTGGGGGTGCTAATATATTTATATATATTGTACGCGGTCACAGGATGCGGGATTTATATGTTTATATATATTGTACACAGTCACTGGGGGTGTTTATATATTTATATATATTGTACACGGAGACTGGGGGGGGCGGTTTATATATTTATACATATTGTACAAGGACACTGGGGGGCTTTATATAGTTATATATATTGTACACGGTCACGGGGGTGTTTTATATATTTATATATGTTGTACACGGTCACTGGGTGGTTTATATATTTATATATATGTACACGGTCACTGGGGGGCGGTTTATATATTTATATATATTGTACACGGTCATTGGGGGTGTTTATATATTTATATATATTGTACATGGTCACTGGGGGGTTTATATATTTATATATATTGTACTCGGTCACTGGGGGTTTTATATATTTATATATATTGTACACGGTCACTGGGGGGGTTATATATTTATATATATTGTTCACAGTCACTGGGGGAGTTTATATATTTATATATATTGCACACTGTCACTGGGTGGGTTTATATATTTATATATATTCTACACAGTCACTGGGGAGGTTTATATATTTATATGTATTGTACACGGTCACTGGGGGGGGGTTTATATATTTATGTATATTGAACACGGTCAGTGGGGTGGTTTATATATTTATATATATTGTACAAGGTCACTGGTGTGGGTATATATTTATATATATTGTGCACGGTCACTGCGGGGGTTTATATATTTATATATATTGTACGCGGTCACTGTGGGTGTTTATATATTCATATGTATTGCACACGGTCATTATGGGAGTTTATATATTAATATATATTGCACACGGTCACTGAGGGGTTTATATATTTAAATATATTGTACACGGTCACTGGGGGGATTTATATATTTATATAAATTGTACACAGTAACTGGGGAGGTTTATATATTTATATATATATTATACACAGTCACTGGGGGTTTTATATATTTATATATATTGTACACGGTCACTGGGGGGGTTATATATTTATATATATTGTACACAGTCACTGGGGGAATTTATATATTTATATATATTGCACACTGTCAAAGGGGGGGATTATATATTTATATATATTGAACACGGTCACTGGGGGTTTTATATATTTATATATATTGTAAACGGTCACTGGGGGAGGTTACATATTTATATATATTATACAAGGTCACTGGGGGTTTTATATATTTATTTTTATTGTACACGGTCACTGGGGGAGTTCATATATTTATATATATTGTACACTGTCACTGGCAGGGTTTATATATTTATATATATTGAACACGGTCACTGTGGGTTTATATATTTATATATATTGTACACGGTGACGGATGGGGTGGTTTATATATTTATATATATTGAACAAGGTCACTTGGAGGGTTATATATTTATATATATATTGTATACTGTCACCGGGGGGGTTTATATATTTATATATATTATACACGGTCACTGGGGTGTGTTTATATGTTTATATATATTGAACATGGTCACCTGGGGCATTTATATATTTATATATGTTGTACACGGTCACTGCAGGGTGGATATATATTTATATATATTGTACAGGTTCACTGGGGGGTTTATATATTTATATGTATTGTACACGGTCACGGGGGGTGTTTATATATTTATATATATTGTACACGATCACTGGGGGTTTATATAATTATATATATTGTACGCGGTCACTGTGGGGGTTTATATATTTATATATATTGAACACGGTCACTGGGGGTTTTATATATTTATATATATTGTAGACGGTCACTGGGGGAGGTTATATATTTATCTATATTGTACACGGTCACTGGGGGGGGTTTATATATTTATATATATTGTGCACGGTCACTGGGGGGAGTTTATATATTTATAAATATTGTACACGGTCACTGGGGGGTTTATATATTTATATATATTGTACACGGTCACTGGGGGAGTTCATATATTTATATATATTGTACACTGTCACTGGCGGGGTTTATATATTTATATATATTGTACACGGTGACGTGGGGGGGGGGGGGGTTTATATATTTATATATATTGTACCCGGTCACTTGGGGGGTTATATATATGTATATATATTGTACACAGTCACCGGGGGGTGGGGTTTATATATTTATATATATTGTAGAGGGTCACTGGGGGGGTTTATATATTTGTATATATTGTAGAGGGTCACTGGGGGGGTTTATATATTTATATATATTGTACACGGTCAGTGGGGGGGTTTATATATTTATGTGTATTGTACACTATCACTGGGGGGTTATGTATTTATATATATTGTACACGGTCACTGGGGGAGTTCATATATTTATATATATTGAACACGGTCACTGGGGGGTTTATATATTTATATATATTGTACACGGTGACAGATGGGGGGGTATATATATTTATATATATTGAAAACGGTCACTTGGAGGGTTATATATTTATATATATTGTATACTGTCACCGGGGGGTTTTATATATTTATAGATATTGTACACTGTCACCGGGGGGGTTTATATATTTATATATATTGTACACGGTCACTTGGGGGGGTTTATATATTTATATATATTGTACAAGTTCACTTGGGGGGGGTTTATATATATATGTATTGTACACGGTCACTGGGGGTGTTTATATATTTATATATATTGTACGCGGTCACTGGAGGGGGTTTATATATTTATGTATATTGTACGCGGTCACTTGGAGGGTTATATATTTATATATATTGTATACTGTCCCCGGGGGGTTTTATATATTTATATATATTGTACATTGTCACCGGGGGGGGTTTATATATTTATCTATATTGTACACGGTCACTGGGGGGGTTTATATATTTATATATATTGTGCACGGTCACTGGGGGGAGTTTATATATTTATATATATTGTACACGGTCACTGGGGGGTTTATATATTTATATATATTGTACACGGTCACTGGGGGAGTTCATATATTTATATATATTGTACACTGTCACTGGCGGGGTTTATATATTTATATATATTGAACACGGTCACTGGGGGGTTTATATATTTATATATATTGTACACGGTGACAGATGGGGGGGTATATATATTTATATATATTGAACACGGTCACTTGGAGGGTTATATATTTATATATATTGTATACTGTCACCGGGGGGTTTTATATATTTATATATATTGTACACTGTCACCGGGGGGGGTTTATATATTTATTTATATTGTACACGGTCACTGGGGGGGTTTATATATTTATATATATTGTACAAGGTCACTTGTGGCGGGGGGTATATATATATATATATATATATATATGTATTGTACACGGTCACTGGGGGTGTTTATATATTTATATATATTGTACAAGGTCACTGGGGGGGTTTATATATTTATATGTATTGTACGCGGTCACTGGGGGTTTATATATTTATATATAATGTACACGGTCACTGGGGGTATTTATATATTTATATATAATGTACACGGTCACTGGGGGTGTTTATATATTTATATATATTGTACACGATCACTGGGAGTGTTTATATATTTATATATATTGTACACGGTCACTGGGGGGTTTATATATTTATATTTATTGAACACGGTCAGTGGGGTGTTTTATATATTTATATATGTTGTACAAGGTCTCTGGGGGGGGTATATATTTATATATATTGTGCACGGTCACTGCGGGGGTTTATATATTTATATATATTGTACACGGTCACTGGGGGTGTTTATATATTCATATATATAGCACACGGTCATTGTGGGAGTTTATATATTAATATATATTGCACACGGTCACTGAGGGGTTTATATATTTAAATATATTGTACACGGTCACTGGGGGGATTTATACATTTATATAAATTGTACACGGTCACTGGGGGAGTTTATATATTTATATATATTATACACGGTCACTGGGGGTTTTATATATTTATATATATTGTACACGGTCACTGGGGGGGTTATATATTTATATATATTGTTCACAGTCACTGGGGGAGTTTATATATTTATATATATTGCACACTGTCACTGGGTGGGTTTATATATTTATATATATTGAACATGGTCACTGGGGGTTTTATATATTTATATATATTGTACACGGTCACTGGGGGAGGTTATATATTTATATATATTGTACTCGGTCACTGGGGGGGGTTTATATATTTATATATATTGTACAAGTTCACTTGGGGGGGGGGTTTATATATATATCTATTGTACACGGTCACTGGGGGTGTTTATATATTTATATATATTGTACAAGGTCACTGGGGGGGGGTTTATATATTTATATATATGATACACGGTCACTGGGGGGATTTATATTTTTATATATAATGTACACGGTCACTGGGGGAGTTTATATATTTATATATATGATACACGGTCACTGGGGGGATTTATATTTTTATATATAATGTACACGGTCACTGGGGGAGTTTATATATTTATATATATTGTACACGGTCACTGGGGGGGGTTTAAATATTTATATATATTGTACACGGTCACTGGAGGGTTTATATATTTATATATATTGTACACGGTCACTGGGGGGTTTATATATTTATATATATTGTACACGGTCACTGGGGGAGTTTATATATTTATATATATTATACACGGTCACTGGGGGGATTTATATTTTTATATATAATGTACACGGTCACTGGGGGAGTTTATATATTTATATATATTGTACACGGTCACTGGGGGGGGTTTAAATATTTATACATATTGTACACGGTCAGTGGAGGGTTTATATATTTATATATATTGTACACGGTCACTGGGGGGGGTTTAAATACTTATATATATTGTACACGGTCACTGGGGGAGTTTATATATTTATATATATTGTACACGGTCACTGGGGGGGGTTTAAATATTTATATATATTGTACACGGTCACTGGAGGGTTTATATATTTATATATATTGTACACGGTCACTGGGGGGATTTATATATTTATATATATTGTACACGGTCACTGGGGGAGTTTATATATTTATATATATTATACACGGTCACTGGGGGGATATATATTTTTATATATAATGTACACGGTCACTGGGGGAGTTTATATATTTATATATATTGTACATGGTCACGGGGGAGTTTATATATTTATATATATTGCACACTATAACTGGGGGGCTTTATATATTTATATATATTTAACACGGTCACTGGGGGATAATGTATTTATATATATTGAACACGGTCACTGGGGGGTTTATATATTTATATATATTGTACACGGTGACGTGGGGGGGGGTTTATATATTTATATATATTGTACCCGGTCACTTGGGGGGTTATATATATATATATATTGTACACAGTCACCGGGGGGTGGGGTTTATATATTTATATATATTGTACACTGTCACCGGGGGGGGTTTATATATTTGTATATATTGTAGAGGGTCACTGGGGGGGTTTATATATTTATATATATTGTACACGGTCACTGGGGGGGTTTATATATTTATGTGTATTGTACACTATCACTGGGGGGGTTATGTATTTATATATATTGTGCATGGTCACTGGGGGGTTTATATATTTATATATATTGTACACGGTCACTGGGGGGTTTTATATATTTATATATATTGTACACGGTCACTGGGGGGGATTATATATTTATATATATACTACACGGTCACTGGGGGTTTTTATACATTTATATACATTGTACACGGTTACTGGGGGTGTTAATATATTTATATATATTGTACAGTGTCACTGGGGGTGTTTATATATTTATATACATTGTACACGGTCACAGGATGCGGGGTTTATATGTTTATCTATATTGTACACGGTCACTGGGGGTGTTTATATATTTATATATATTGTACACTGACACTGGGGGGGTTTATATATTTATTCATATTGTACAAGGACACTGGGGGGGGTTTATATATTTATATATATTGTACACGGTCACGGGGGTGGTTTATATATTTATATATATTGTACACGGTCACTGGGGGGTTTATATATTTATATATATTGTACACGGTCACTGGGGGCGGTTTATATATTTATATATATTGTACATGGTCACTGGGAGTATACATATTTATATATATTGTACACGGTCACTGTGGGGAGGGGGAGTTTATATATTTATATAGATTCAACACAGTGATGGAGGGGTTTATATATATATATATATTATACACGGTCACAGGGGGCGGGGTTTTTATATTTATATATATTGTACACGGTCACTGGGGGTGTTTATATATTTATATACATTGTACACGGTCACAGGATGCGGGGTTTATATGTTTATCTATATTGTACACGGTCACTGGGGGTGTTTATATATTTATATATATTGTACACGGACACTGGGGGGGTTTATATATTTATTCATATTGTACAAGGACACTGGGGGGGGGGTTTATATATTTATATATATTGTACACGGTCACGGGGGTGGTTTATATATTTATATATATTGTACACGGTCACTGGGAGGTTTATATATTTATATATATTGTACACGGTCACTGGGGGCGTTTATATATTTATATATATTGTACATGGTCACTGGGAGTATACATATTTATATATATTGTACACGGTCACTGTGGGGAGGGGGAGTTTATATATTTATATAGATTCAACACAGTGATGGAGGGGTTTATATATATATATATATATATTATACACGGTCACAGGGGGCGGGGTTTTTATATTTATATATATTGTACACGGTCACTAGGGGTGTTTATATATATATATATATATATATTGTACATGGACACTGGGGGGGTTTATACATTTATACATATAGTACACTGTCTCTGGGGGGTTTATATATTTATATTTTTTGTACACGGTCACGGGGGGAGGTTTATATATCTATATGTATTGTACACGGTCACTGGGGATGTTTATATATTTATATGTATTTACACGGTCACTGGGGGGGTTTATATTTTTATATATATTGTACAGGGTCACTGGGGGTGTTTATATATTTATATATATTGCACACGGTCACTGGGGGAGTTTACATATTTATATATATTGACCACGGTCACTGGGGGAGTTTATATATTTATATATATTGTACATGGATACTGGGGGGGTTTATATATTTATATATATTGTACACGGTCACTGGGGGGATTTATATATTTATATACATTGTACACGGTCACTAGGGGTGTTTATTTATTTATATATATTGTACACGGTCACTGGGGGTTTTATATATTTATATACATTGTAGAGGGACACTGGGGGGGTTTATGTATTTATATATACTGTACACGGTCACTGGGGAAGTTTATATATTTATATATATTGTACACCGTCTCTGGGGGGATTTATATATTTATATATATTGCACACGGTCACTGTGGGTGTGTATATATTTATATATATTGTACATGGTCACTGGGAGGGGTTTATATATTTATATATATTGAAAACGGTCATTGATGGTGTTTATATATTTATATATATTGTACATGGTCACTGGTGGGCGTTATATATTTATATATATTGTACACGGTCTCTGGGGGAGTTTATATTTTTATATATACTGTACATGGTCACTGGGGGGGGTGTTTATACATTTATATATATTGTACACAGTCACTGGAGGTGATTATATATTTATATTTATTATACACGGTCACTGGGGGAGGGAGTTTATATATTTGTATATATTGTACACAGTCACTGGGAGTGTTTATATATTTATATATATTGTACACGGTCATTGGGGCTGTTTATATATTTACATATATTGTACACGGTCACTGGGGGGGGGATTTATTTATTTATATATACTGTACACTGTCAGTGGGGGGGGGGTTTATGTATTTGTCTATATTGTACATGGTCACTGGGGTTTTTATATATTTATTTATATTGTATACGGTCACTGGGGGGGTATATATATTTATACATATTGTACACGGACACTGGGGAGGGGGTTTATATATTTATATAGATTGAACACGGTCACTGGGGGGTTTTATATATTTATATACATTGAACACGGTCACTTTTGGGTTTATATATTCATATATATTGTACACGGTGACTGGGGGGGTGGTTATATATTTTTATATATTGAATACGGTCAATGGCGGGGTTTATATATTTATATATAATGTACAGGGTCACTGGGGGGGTGTATATATTTATATATATTGTACACGGTCACTGGGGGGTTTATATATTTATATATATTGAACACGGTCACTGGGGTGGCTTATACATTTATATATATAGTACACGGTCACTGGGGGGTGGTTTATGTATTTATATATATTGAACATGGTCATTGGGGGTGTTTATATATTTATATATATTGTACATGGTCACTGGGGGGGGGTTATATATTTATATATATTGAACACGGTCACTTGTGGGTTTATATATTTATATATATTGAACAAGTCTACTGGGGGGGGGGTTATATATTTTTATATTTCGTACATGGTCACTGTGTGGATTTATTTACTTATACATATTGTACACGGTCACTGAGGGGGTTATATATTTTTTAATATTGAACACAGTCACTGCGGGGTTTATATATTTATATATATTGTGCACGGTCACTGGGTGGGGGTTTATATATGTATATATATTGCACACAGTTACTGGGGGGATTTATATATTTATATACATTGTAGAGGGTCACTGGGGGGGTTTATATATTTATATATATTGTACACGGTTACTGGGGGAGTTTATATATTTATATAAATTGTACACGGTCACTGGGGGAGTTAATATATTTATATATATTGCACACGGTCACTGGGGGGGTTTATATATTTATATATATTATACACGGTCACTAGGGGTGTTTATATATTTATATATATTGTACACAGTCACTGGGGTGATTTATATTTTTATATATATTGAACACAGTCACTAGGGGGGTTTATATATTTATATACATTGTACACGGTTACTGGGGGTTTTATATATTTATATACATTGTAGAGGGACACGGGGAATTTATACATTTATATATATTGTTCACGGTTACTAGGGATGTTTATATATTTATAAATATTGTACACGGTCACTGGGGGGATTTATATATTTATATATATTGTACACGGTCACTGGGGTGGTTTATGTATTTATATATTGTTCACGGTCACTGGGGGGTGGTTTATATATTTATATATATTGAACATGATCATTGGGTGTGTATATATATTAATATATATATTGTACACGGTCACTGGGGGGGGGTTTATATATTTATACATATTGTACACAGTCACTGGGGGGAGATTAATTTATTTATATATACTGTACACTGTCACTGGGGGGGTTTATATATTTATATATATTGAACATGGTCACTTGTGGGTTTATATATTTATATACATTGTAGAGGGTCATTGAGGGGGTTTATATATTTATATATATTGTACACGGTGACTGGGGGAGTTTATATATTTATATACATTGTACACGGTCACTGGGGGGGTTGATATATTTCTATATATTGCACACGGTCACTGGGGGGGTTTTTATATTTATATATATTATACACGGTCACTGGGGGGGTTTATATATTTATATCTATTGAACACGGTCACTGGGGGAGTTTATATATTTATATATATTGTACACGGATACTGGGGGGGTTTATATATTTATATATATTGTAAACGGTCACTGGGGAGATTTATATATTTATATATATTGAACACGGTCACTAGGGGTGTTTATATATTTATATATATTGTACACGGTCACTGGGGGTATTATATATTTATATACATTGTACAGGGACACTGGGGGGGTTTATATATTTATATATACTGTACACGGTCACTGGGGGAGTTTATATATTTATATATATTGCACACGGTCACTGGGGGAGTTTATATATTTATATATATTGACCACGGTCACTGGGGGAGTTTATATATTTATATATATTGTACACGGATACTGGGGGGGTTTATATATTTATATATATTGTACACGGTCACTGGGGGGATTTATATATTTATATACATTGTACACGGTCACTAGGGTGTTTATATATTTATATATATTGTACACGGTCACTGGGGGTTTTAAATATTTATATACATTGTAGAGGGACACTGGGGGGGTTTATATATTTATATATACTGTACACGGTCACTGGGGGAGTTTATATATTTATATATATTGTACACCGTCTCTGGGGGAGTTTATATATTTATATATATTGCACATGGTCACTGGGGGTGTGTATATATTTAAATATATTGTACATGGTCACTGGGAGGGGTTTATATATTTATATATATTGAAAACAGTCATTGATGGTGTTTATATATTTATATATATTGTACATGGTCACTGGCGGGGGTTATATATTTATATATATTGTACACGGTCACTGGGTGAGTTTATATTTTTATATATACTGTACATGGTCACTGGGGAGGTGTTTATACATTTATATATATTGTACACAGTAACTGGAGGTGATTATATATTTATATTTATTATACACGGTCACTGGGGGGGGTTTATATATTTACAAATATTGTACACGGTCACTGGGTGGAGTTTATATATTTATACATATTGTACACGGTCACTTGGGGGGGGATTTATTTATTTATATATACTGTACACTGTCAGTGGGGGGGTGTTTATGTATTTGTCTATATTGTACATGGTCACTGGGGTTTTTATATATTTATTTATATTGTATACGGTCACTGGGGGGTATATATATTTATACATATTGTACACGGACACTGGGGAGGGGGTTTATATATTTATATAGATTCAACACGGTCACTGGGGGGTTTTATATATTTATATACATTGAACACGGTCACTTTTGGGTTTATATATTCATATATATTGTACACGGTGACTGGGGGGTGGTTATATATTTTTATATATTGAATACGGTCACTGGGGGGTTTATATATTTATATATATTGTACACGGTCACTGGGGGGTGGTTTTTTATTTTTATATATTGAACATGGTCATTGGGGGTTTATATATTTATATATATTGTACACGGTCACTGAGGTGGTTTATATATTTATATATATTGTACATGGTCAATGTGGGGGGTTTATATACACATATATATTGTACACAGTCACTGGGGTGGTTTATATATTTATATATATTGTACACGGTGACTGGGGGGGGGGGTTTATATATTTATATATATTGTACACGGTCACTGGGGGTGTTTATATATTTATATGTATTGTACACGGTCACTGGGGGGGTTTATATATTTTTATATTCTGTACATGGTCCCGGGGGGGGGGGGGTTTAAATATTTATACATATTGTACATGGTCACTGGGGGGAGGTTTATATATTTATATATATATTGAAGACGGTCACTGGGGGGGTTTATATATTTATATATATTGTACACGGTCACTGGGGGGGTTTACATATTTATATATATTGTACAAGGTCACTGGGGGCGGTTTATATATTTATATATATTGTACACGGTCACTGGGGGGGTTTATATATTTATATATATTGTACAAGGTCACTGGGGGCGGTTTATATATTTATATATATTGTACACGGTCACTGGAGGGGTTTATATATTTATATATATTGTACACAGTCACTGGAGGGGTTATATATTTATATATATTGTACATGGTCACGGGGGGGTTTATATATATATATATATTTATATAGTACATAGTATAGTATATAGTATAGAGTTTATATATTTATATGTATTGAATACAGTCACTGGTGGGGTTATATATTTATATATTTTGTACACGGTCACTGGGGTGGTTATATATTTATATATATTGTACACGGTCACTGGGGGTTTTATATATTTATATACAATGTAGAGGGTCACTGGGGGGGTTTATATATTTATATATATTGTACACGGTCACTGGGACAGTTTATATATTTATATATATTGTACATGTTCACTGGGGGGTTTAAATATTTATATATATTGTACACGGTTAGTGGGGGGGTTTATATATTTATATATATTGTGCACGGTCACTGGGGGGGTTTATATATTTATATATACTGTACACGGTCACTGGGGGCGGTTTATATATTTATATATATTGTACATGGTCAATGTGGGGGGTTTATATACACATATGTATTGTACACGGTCACTGGGGTGGTTTATATATTTATATATATTGTACAAGGTCACTGGGGGGGTTTTGATATTTATATATATTGTACACGGTCACTGGGGGGGGTTATATATTTATATATATTGTACACGGTCTCTGGGGGTGGTTTATATATTTATATATATTGTAAACGGTCACTAGGGGGGGTTTATATATTTATATATATTGTACACGGTGACTGGGGGGGTTTATATATTTATATATATTGTACACGGTTACTGGGGGATTTATATATGTATATATATTGTGCACGGTCACTGTGGGGTTTATATATTTATATATACTGTACACAGTCACTGGGGGGGTTTATATATTTATATATATTGTACACGGTCACTGGGGTGTTTATATATTTATATATATTGTACATGGTCACTGGGGGGTTTATATATACATATATATTGTACACGGTCACTGGGGTGGTTTATATATATATATATATATATATATATATATATTCTACAAGATCACTGGGGGTGTTTATATATTTATATATATTGTACACGGTCTCTGGGGTGGTTTATATATTTATATATATATTGTAAACGGTCACTAGGGGGGTTTAATATATTTATATATATTGTACATGGTCACTGGGGTGGTTTATATATTTATATATATTGTACACGGTCTCTGGGGGTGGTTTATATATTTATATATATATTGTAAACGGTCACTAGGGGGGGTTAATATATTTATATATATTGTACACGGTGACTGGGGGTGTTTATATATTTATATATATTGTACACAGTCACTGGGGGAGTTTATATATTTATATATATTGTACACGGTGACTGGGGGGGTTTATATATTTATATATATTGTACACGGTCACTGGGGTGTTTATATATTTATATATATTGTACACGGTCACTAAGGGGGTTTATATATTTTTATATTATGTACATGGTCACGGGGGGGGTTTAAATATTTATACATATTGTGCATGGTCACTGGGGGGGTTTATATATTTATATATATATTGAAGACGGTCACTGGGGGGGTTTATATATTTATATATATTGTACACGGTCACTGGGGGGTTTAAATATTTATACATATTGTACATGGTCACTGGGGGGGTTTATATATTTATATATATATTGAAGACGGTCACTGGGGGGGTTTATATATTTATATATACTGTACATGGTCACTGGGGGGTTTATATATTTATATATATTGTACACGGTCACTGGAGGGGTTTATATATTTATATATATTGTACATGGTCACTGGGGGGGGGGGTTTATATATTTATATATATTGTACACGGTCACTGGGGGGGTTTATATATTTATATATATATTGAAGACGGTCACTGGGGGTGTTTATATATTTATATTTACTGTACATGGTCACTGGGGGGTTTATATATTTATATATATTGTACATGGTCACTGGGGGGTTTATATATACATATATATTGTACACGGTCACTGGGGTGGTTTATATATTTATATATATTGTACACGGTCTCTGGGGTGGTTTATATATTTATATATATATTGTAAACGGTCATTAGGGGGGGTTAATATATTTATATATATTGTACATGGTCACTGGGGTGGTTTATATATTTATATATATTGTACACGGTCTCTGGGGGTGGTTTATGTATTTATATATATATTGTAAACGGTCACTAGGGGGGGGTTAATATATTTATATATATTGTACACGGTGACTGGGGGTGTTTATATATTTATATATATTGTACACAGTCACTGGGGGAGTTTATATATTTATATATATTGTACACGGTGACTGGGGGGGTATATATATTTATATATATTGTACACGGTCACTGGGGTGTTTATATATTTATATATATTGTACACGGTCACTAAGGGGGTTTATATATTTTTATATTATGTACATGGTCACGGGGGGGGTTTAAATATTTATACATATTGTACATGGTCACTGGGGGGTTTTATATATTTATATATATATTGAAGACGGTCACTGGGGGGGTTTATATATTTATATATACTGTACATGGTCACTGGGGGGTTTATATATTTATATATATTGTACACGGTCACTGGAGGGGTTTATATATTTATATATATTGTACATGGTCACTGGGGGGGGGGTTTATATATTTATAAATATTGTACAAGGTCACTGGGGGGATTTATATATTTATATATATTGTACACGGTCACTGGGGTGGTTTATATAATTGTATATATTGTACACGGTCACTGGGGGGTGCTTTATATATTTATATATATTGAACATGGTCATTGGGGGTGTTTATATATTTATATATATTGTACAAGGTCACTGGGGGGGTTTTATATATTTATACATATTGTACACGGTCACTGGGTGTGGGGGGGATTTATTTATTTATATATTCTGTACACTGTCACTGGGGGGGGTTATATGTTTATATATATTGAACACGGTCACTTGTGGGTTTATATATTTGTATATATTGAACAAGTCTACTGGGGGGGGTTTATATATTTTTATATTTTGTACATGGTCACTATGTGGATTTATATACTTATATGTATTGTACACGGTCACTGAGGGGGTTATAAATTTTTATATATTGAACAAAGTCACTGCGGGGTTTATATAGTTATATATATTGTAGACGGTTACTGGGGGGATTTATATATTTATATACATTGTAGAGGGTCACTGAGGGGGTTTATATATTTATATATATTGTACACGGTCACTGGGGGAGTTTATATATTTATCTATATTGCACATGGTCACTGGGGGGGTTTATATATTTATATATATATTGTACACGGTCACTGGGGGGATTGATATATTTATATACATTGCACACGGTCACTGGGGGAGTTTATATATTTATCTATATTGCACACGGTCACTGGGGGGGTTTATATATTTATATATACTGTACACTGTCACTGGGGGGGGGTTATATATTTATATATATTGCACACGGTCACTGGGGGTGTGTATATATTTATATATATTGTACATGGTCACTGGGAGGGGTTTAAATATTTATATATATTGAAAACGGTCATTGATGGTGTTTATATATTTATATATATTGTACATCGTCACTGGCGGGCGCTATATATTTATATATATTGTACACGTTCACTGGGGGAGTTTATATGTTTATATATACTGTACATGGTCACTGGGGGGGGTGTTTATATATTTATATATATTGTACACAGTCACTGGAGGTGATTATATATTTATATATATTGTACACGGTCACTGGGGGTGTTTTTATATTTATATATATTGTACACGGTCAGTGGGGGTGTTTATATATTTACATATATTGTACACGGTCACTGGGTGGGGTTTATATATTTATACATATTGTACACGGTCACTGGGGGGGGATTTATTTATTTATATATACTGTACACTGTCAGTGGGGGAGGGTTTATATATTTGTATATATTGTACAAGGTCACTGGGTTTTTTATATATTGATTTATATTGTATACGGTCACTGGGGGTGTATATATATTTATACATATTGTACACGAACACTGGGGGGGGGTTTATATATTTATATAGATTGAACACGGGCACTTTTGGGTTTATATATTCATATATATTGTACACGGTGACTGGGGGGTGGTTATATATTTTTATATATTGAACACGGTCACTGGAGGGTTTATATATTTATATATCTTGTACACGGTCACGGGGGGTGGTTTTTAATTTTTATATATTGAACACGGTCATTGGGGGTTTATATATTTATATATATTGTGCACGGTCACTGGGTGGGGGTTTATATATTTACATATATTGTACACGGTCACTGGGGGATTTATATATTTATATGTATTCTACATGGTCACTGGGGAGGTATATATATATATTGTACACGGTCACTGTGGGGGTTTATATATTTATATATATTGTACACGGTCTCTGGGGGTGGTTTATATATTTATATATATTGTAAATGGTCACTAGGGGTGTTTATATATTTATATATATTGCACACGGTGACTGGGGGAGTTTATATATTTATATATATTGCACACGGTCACTGGGGGGGTTTATATATTTATATATACTGTACACTGTCCCTGGGGGGGTTATATATTTATATATATTGCACACGGTCACTGGGGGAGTTTATATATTTATATATATTGTACACCGTCACTGGGGGCGTTTAAATATTTATATATATTGCACACCGTCACTAAGGGGGTTTTTATATATTTATATATATTGTACACGGTCACTGGGGGGGGTTTCCAGATTTATATATTTTGAAACGATCATTGGGCGTGTTTATATATTTATATATATTGTACACGGTCACTGGGGTGTTTATATATTTATATATATTGTACATGGTCACTGGGGGGGTTTATATATTTTTATATTCTGTACATGGTCACGGGGGGGTTTAAATATTTATACATATTGTACACGGTCACTGGGGTGGCTTATATAATTGTATATATTGTACACGGTCACTGGGGGGTGGTTTATATATTTATATGTATTGAACATGGTCATTGGGGGTGTTTATATTTTTATATATATTGTACATGGTCACTGGGGGGGTTTATATATTTATACATATTGTACACGGTCACGGGGGGGATTTATTTATTAATATATACTGTAGACGGTCACTGGGGGTTTTATATATTTATATATATATTGTACATGGTCACTGGGGGAGCTTATATGTTTATATATATTGTACACGGTCACTGAGCGGTTATATATTTATATATATTGTACATGGTCACTGGGGGGGTTTATATATTTATATATATTGTACATGGTCACTGAGGGAGTTTATATATTTATATGTATTGAATACAGTCACTGGTGGGGTTATATATTTATATATTTTGTACACGGTCACTGGGGTGGTTATATATTTATATATATTGTACACAGTCACTGGGGGTTTATATATTTATATACATTGTAGAGGGTCACTGGGGGGGGGGGTTTATATATTTATATATATTGTACACGGTCACTGGGAGAGTTTATATATTTATATATTGTACACGGTCACTGGGGGTGTTTATATATTTATATATATTGTACACGGTCACTGGGTGGGGTTTATGTATTTATACACGTTGTACACGGTCACTGGGGGGGGATTTATTTATTTATATATACTGTACACTGTCAGTGGGGGAGGGTTTATATATTTGTATATATTGTACAAGGTCACTGGGGTTTTTATATATTTATTTATATTGTATACGGTCACTGGGGGTGTATATATATTTATACATATTGTACACGGACACTGAGGGGGGGGGGTTATATATTTATATAGATTGAACACGGGCACTGGGGGCTTTTATATATTTATATACATTGAACACGGTCACTTTTGGGCTTATATATTCATATATATTGTACACGGTGACTGGGGGGGTGGTTATATATTTTTATATATTGAACACGGTCACTGGGGGGTTTATATATTTATATATATTGTACACGGTCACGGGGGGGTGGTTTTTAATTTTTATATATTGAACACGGTCATTGGGGGTTTATATATTTATATATATTGTGCACGGTCACTGGGTGGGGGTTTATATATTTACATATATTGTACACGGTCACTGGGGGATTTATATGTTTATATATATTGTACACGGTCACTGGGGGGGGTGTTCATATATTTATATATATTGTACACGGTCACGTGGGGGGGTTTATATATTTATTTATATTGTACACGGTCACTGGGGGGGGTTTATATATTTATATATATTGTACACGGTCACTGCGGTGGTTTATATATATGTATGTATTGTACATGGTCAATGTGGGGTGTTTATATACTTATATATATTGTACACGGTCACTGGGGAGGTTTATATATATATATATATATATATTGTACACGGTCACTGTGGGGGTTTATATATTTATATGTATTGTACACGGTCACTGGGGGTGGTTTATATATTTATATATATTGTAAATGGTCACTAGGGGGGTTTATATATTTATATATATTGTGCACGGTGACTGGGGGAGTTTATATATTTATATATATTGTACACAGTCACTGGGGTGTTTATATATTTATATATATTGTACATGGTCACTGGGGGGGTTTATATATTTTTATATTCTGTACATGGTCACGGGGGGGTGTTTAAATATTTATACATATTGTACATGGTCACTGGGGTGGCTTATATAATTGTATATATTGTACACGGTCACTGGGGGAGTTTATATATTTATATATATTGTACACGGTCACTGCGGGAATTTATACATTTATATATATTGTACACGGTCACTGGGGGGTTTATATATTTATAAATATTGTACAAGGTCACTGGGGGGATTTATATATTTATATATATTGTACACGGTCACTGGGGTGGTTTATATAATTGTATATATTGTACACGGTCACTGGGGGGTGCTTTATATATTTATATATATTGAACATGGTCATTGGGGGTGTTTATATATTTATATATATTGTACAAGGTCACTGGGGGAGGGTTTATATATTTATACATATTGTACACGGTCACTGGGGGGGGCGGGATTTATTTATTTATATATTCTGTACACTGTCACTGGGGGGGTTATATATTTATATATATTGCACACGGTCACTGTGGTGGTTATATATTTATATATATTGTACAAGGTCACTGGGCGTTTTATATATTTATATACATTGTAGAGGGACACTGGGGGGTTTATATATTTATATATATTGTACACGGTCACTGGTGAGGGTTTATATATTTATATATATTGCACACGGTCACTGGGTGGTTTTATATATTTATATATATATTGTACATGGTCACTGGGGGGTTTATATATTTATATATATTGTACACGGGTACTGGGGGGGGGGTTATATATTTATATAAATTGTACATGGTCACTGGATGAGTTTATACATTTATATGTATTGAATACAGTCACTGGTTGTGTTATATATTTATATATATATTGCACACGGTCACTGGGGTGGTTATATATTTATATATATTGTACAAGGTCACTGGGCGTTTTATATATTTATATACATTGTAGAGGGACACTGGGGGGTTTATATATTTATATATATTGTACACGGTCACTGGTGAGGGTTTATATATTTATATATATTGCACACGGTCACTGGGTGGTTTTATATATTTATATATATATTGTACATGGTCACTGGGGGGTTTATATATTTATATATATTGTACACGGTTACTGGGGGGGGGTTTATATATTTATATAAATTGTACATGGTCACTGGATGAGTTTATACATTTATATGTATTGAATACAGTCACTGGTGGGGTTATATATTTATATATATATTGTACACGGTCACTGCGGGTTTTATATATTTATATACATTGTAGAGGGTCACTGGGGGGTTTTATATATTTATATATATTGTACACGGTCACTGGGAGAGCTTATATATTTATATATATTGTACACGGTCACTGGGGGGGTTTATATATTTATATATATTGTACACGGTTACTGGGGGGGGGGTTTATATATTTATATATATTGTACACGGTCACTGGGGGGGTTTATATATTTATATATATTGTGCACGGTCACTAGGGTGTTTATATATTTATATATATTGTACACGGTCACTGGGGGAATTTATACATTTATATATATTGTACACGGTTACTCGGGGTCTTTATATATTTATAAATATTGTACACGGTCACTGGGGGGGATGGTTTATATATTTATATATATTGAACATGGTCATTGGGGGTGTTCATATATTTATATATATTGTACACGGTCACTGGGGGGGTGGTTTATATATTTATATATATTGAACATGGTCATTGGGGGGTGTTTATATATTTATATATATTGTACAGGGTCACGGGGGGCGTTTATATATTTATACATATTGTACACGGTCACTGGGGGGGATTTAATTATTTATATATACTCTACACTGTCACTGCGGGGGGGGGGTTATATATTTATATATATTGAACACGGTCACTTGTGGGTTTATATATTTATATACATTGTAGAGGGTCACTGGGGGGGTTTATATATTTATATATATTGTACACGGTCACTGGGGGAGTTTATATATTTTTATAAATTGTACAGGGTCACTGGGGGGGTTTATATATTTATATATATTGTGCACGGTCACTAGGGTGTTTATATATTTATATATATTGTACACGGTCACTGGGGGAATTTATACATTTATATATATTGTACACGGTTACTCGGGGTCTTTATATATTTATAAATATTGTACACGGTCACTGGGGGGATTTATATATTTATATATATTCTACACGGTCACTGAGGTGGTTTATATATTTATATATATTGTACACGGTCACTGGGGGGGTGGTTTATATATTTATATATATTGAACATGGTCATTGGGGGTGTTCATATATTTATATATATTGTACACGGTCACTGGGGGGGTGGTTTATATATTTATATATATTTAACATGGTCATTGGGGGTGTTTATATATTTATATATATTGTACAGGGTCACTGGGGGGGGTTTATATATTTATACATATTGTACACGGTCACGGGGGGGATTTAATTATTTATATATACTCTACACTGTCACTGCGGGGGGGGGTTATATATTTATATATATTGAACACGGTCACTTGTGGGTTTATATATTTATATACATTGTAGAGGGTCACTGGGGGGGTTTATATATTTATATATATTGTACACGGTCACTGGGGGGTTTATATATTTATATATATTGTACACGGTCACTTGGGGGTGGTTTATATATTTATATATATTATACACGGTCACTGGGGGGGTTTATATATTTATATATATTGAACACGGTCACTGGGGGAGTTTATATATTTATATATATTGTTCACGGTCACTGGGGGGATTTATATATTTATATACATTGTGCACGGTCACTAGGGGTGTTTATATATTTATATATATTATACACGGTCACTGGGGGGATTTATAAATTTATATCTATTGAACACGGTCACTTGTGGGTTTATATATTTATATACATTGTAGAGGGTCACGGGGGGGGGGGGGGGGTGGTTTATATATTTATATATATATTGTACACGGTCACTGGTGAGGGTTTATATATTTATATATATTGCACACGGTCACTGGGTGGTTTTATATATTTATATATATATTGTACATGGTCACTGGGGGAGCTTATATGTTTATATATATTGTACACGGTCACTGGGGGGTTATATATTTATACATATTGTACATGGTCACTGGGGGAGCTTATATGTTTATATATATTGTACACGGTCACTGGGGGTTTATATATTTATATATATTGTACACGGTCACTGGGGGTTTTATATATTTATATATATTGTACATGGTCACTGGGGGAGTTTATATATTTATATGTATTGAATACAGTCACTGGTGGGGTTATATATTTATATATTTTGTACACGGTCACTGGGGTGGTTATATATTTATATATATTGTACACGGTCACTGGAGGTTTTATATATTTATATACATTGTAGAGGGTCACTGGGGGGTTTTATATATTTATATATATTGTACACGGTCACTGGGAGAGTTTATATATTTATATATATTGTACACGGACACTGGGGGGGTTTATATATTTATATATATTGTACACGGTTACTGGGGGGGAGGTTTATATATTTATATATATTGTGCATGGTCACTGGCGGGGTTTATATATTTATATATACTGTACACGGTCACTGGGGGGGTTTATATATTTATATATATTGTACACGGTCACTGGGGTGTTTATACATTTATATATAGTGTACACGGTCACAGGGGGAATTTATACATTTATATATATTGTACACGGTTACTAGGGGTCTTTATATATTTATAAATATTGTACACGGTAACTGGGGGGATTTATATATTTATATATGTTCTACACGGTGACTGAGGTGGTTTATATATTTATATATATTGTACACGGTCACTGGGGGGTGGTTTATATATTTCTATATATTGAACATGGTCATTGGGGGTGTTTATATATTTATATATATTGTACAGGGTCACTGGGGGGGGGGGGGTTTATATATTTATACATATTGTACACGGTCACTGGGGGGGATTTAATTATTTATATATACTGTACACTGTCACTGCGGGGGGGTTTTATATTTATATATATTGAACACGGTCACTTGTGGGTTTATATATTTATATACATTGTAGAGGGTCACTGGGGGGGTTTATATATTTATATATATTGTACACGGTCACTGGGGGAGTTTATATATTTTTATAAATTGTACACGGTCACTGGGGGGGTTAATATATTTCTATATATTATACACGGTCACTGGGGGGGTTTATATATTTATATATATTGAACACGGTCACTGGGGGAGTTTATATATTTACATATATTGTACACGGATACTGGGGGGGGTTTATATATTTATATATATTGTACACGGTCACTGGGGGGGTGGTTTATATATTTATATATATTTAACATGGTCATTGGGGGTGTTTATATATTTATATATATTGTACAGGGTCACTGGGGGGGGTTTATATATTTATACATATTGTACACGGTCACGGGGGGGATTTAATTATTTATATATACTCTACACTGTCACTGCGGGGGGGGGGTTATATATTTATATATATTGAACACGGTCACTTGTGGGTTTATATATTTATATACATTGTAGAGGGTCACTGGGGGGGTTTATATATTTATATATATTGTACACGGTCACTGGGGGGTTTATATATTTATATATATTGTACACGGTCACTTGGGGGTGGTTTATATATTTATATATATTATACACGGTCACTGGGGGGGTTTATATATTTATATATATTGAACACGGTCACTGGGGGAGTTTATATATTTATATATATTGTTCACGGTCACTGGGGGGATTTATATATTTATATACATTGTGCACGGTCACTAGGGGTGTTTATATATTTATATATATTATACACGGTCACTGGGGGGATTTATAAATTTATATCTATTGAACACGGTCACTTGTGGGTTTATATATTTATATACATTGTAGAGGGTCACGGGGGGGGGGGTGGTTTATATATTTATATATATATTGTACACGGTCACTGGTGAGGGTTTATATATTTATATATATTGCACACGGTCACTGGGTGGTTTTATATATTTATATATATATTGTACATGGTCACTGGGGGAGCTTATATGTTTATATATATTGTACACGGTCACTGGGGGGTTATATATTTATACATATTGTACATGGTCACTGGGGGAGCTTATATGTTTATATATATTGTACACGGTCACTGGGGGTTTATATATTTATATATATTGTACACGGTCACTGGGGGTTTTATATATTTATATATATTGTACATGGTCACTGGGGGAGTTTATATATTTATATGTATTGAATACAGTCACTGGTGGGGATATATATTTATATATTTTGTACACGGTCACTGGGGTGGTTATATATTTATATATATTGTACACGGTCACTGGAGGTTTTATATATTTATATACATTGTAGAGGGTCACTGGGGGGTTTTATATATTTATATATATTGTACACGGTCACTGGGAGAGTTTATATATTTATATATATTGTACACGGACACTGGGGGGGTTTATATATTTATATATATTGTACACGGTTACTGGGGGGGAGGTTTATATATTTATATATATTGTGCATGGTCACTGGCGGGGTTTATATATTTATATATACTGTACACGGTCACTGGGGGGGTTTATATATTTATATATATTGTACACGGTCACTGGGGTGTTTATACATTTATATATAGTGTACACGGTCACAGGGGGAATTTATACATTTATATATATTGTACACGGTTACTAGGGGTCTTTATATATTTATAAATATTGTACACGGTAACTGGGGGGATTTATATATTTATATATGTTCTACACGGTGACTGAGGTGGTTTATATATTTATATATATTGTACACGGTCACTGGGGGGTGGTTTATATATTTCTATATATTGAACATGGTCATTGGGGGTGTGTATATATTTATATATATTGTACAGGGTCACTGGGGGGGGGGGGTTTATATATTTATACATATTGTACACGGTCACTGGGGGGGATTTAATTATTTATATATACTGTACACTGTCACTGCGGGGGGGTTTTATATTTATATATATTGAACACGGTCACTTGTGGGTTTATATATTTATATACATTGTAGAGGGTCACTGGGGGGGTTTATATATTTATATATATTGTACACGGTCACTGGGGGAGTTTATATATTTTTATAAATTGTACACGGTCACTGGGGGGGGTTAATATATTTCTATATATTATACACGGTCACTGGGGGGGTTTATATATTTATATATATTGAACACGGTCACTGGGGGAGTTTATATATTTACATATATTGTACACGGATACTGGGGGGGGTTTATATATTTATATATATTGTACACGGTCACTGGGGGGATTTATATATTTATATACATTGTACACGGTCACTGGGGGTGTTTATATATTTTTATATATTATACACGGTCACTGAGGGGATTTATAAATTTATATCTATTGAACACGGTCACTAGGGGTGTTTAAATATTTATATATATTGTACACGATCACTGGGCGTTTTATATATTTATATACATTGTAGAGGGACACTGGGGGGTTTATATATTTAAATATATTGTACACGGTCACTGGGAGGGGGTTGATATATTTATACATATTGTACACGGTCACTGGGGGGGGATTTATTTATTTATATATACTGTACACTGTCACTGGGGGGGGTTATATATTTATATATATTGAACACGGTCACTTGTGGGTTTACATATTTATATACATTGTAGAGGGTCACTGGGGGGGGGGTTATATATTTAAATATATTGTACACGGTCACTGGGAGGGGGTTGATATATTTATACATATTGTACACGGTCACTGGGGGGGGATTTATTTATTTATATATACTGTACACTGTCACTGGGGGGGGGTTATATATTTATATATATTGAACACGGTCACTTGTGGGTTTACATATTTATATACATTGTAGAGGGTCACTGGGGGGGGGTTATATATTTATATATATTGTACACGGTCACTGTTCAAGTTTATATATTTGTATAAATTGTGCACGATCAATGGGGGGCTTTATATATTCATATATATTGTACACGGTCACTGGGGGGGTTTATATATTTATATATATTATACACGGTCACTGGGGCGGTTTATGTATTTATATATATTGAACACGGTCACTGGAGGAGTTTATATATTTATATATATTGTGCAGGGATACTGGGGGGGTTTATATATTTATATATATTGTACACGGTCGCTGGGGGTTTTATATATTTATATACATTGTAGAGGGACACTGGGGGGGTTTATATATTTATATATCTTGTACACGGTTACTGGGGGGAGTTTATATATTTATATATATTGTACAGCGTCACTGGGGGGGTTTATATATTTATATATATTGCACACGGTCACTAAGGGGGTGTTTATATATTTATATATATTGTACACGGTTACTGGGGGGGTTTATATATTTATATATATTGTACACGGTCACTGGGGGGGTTTTATATATTTATATATATTGTACACGGTCACTGGGGTATTTATATATTTATATATATTGTACACGGTCACTGGGGGAATTTATACATTTATATATATTGTACATGGTTACTAGGGGTCTTTATATGTTTATATATATTGTACACGGTCACTGGGGTGGTTTATATATTTATATATATTGTACACGGTCACTGGGGGGTGGTTTATATATTTATATATATTGAACAGGGTCACTGGGGGGGGTTTATATATTTATACATATTGTACACGGTCACTGGGGGGGGGGGGATTTAATTATTTATATATACTGTATGCTGTCACTGCAGGGGGGGGGTTATATATTTATATATATTGAACACGGTCACTTGTGGGTTTATATATTTATATACATTGTAGAAGGTCACTGGGCGGCTTTATATATTTATCTATATTGTACATGGTCACTGGGGGGGGTTTATATATTTATATATATTGTACACGGTCACTGGGGGGGTTTATATATTTTTATATATATTATACACGGTCACTGGGGTAGTTTATATATTTGTATATATTGAACACGGTCACCAGGGGAGTTTATATATTTATATATATTGTATACGGATACTGGGGGGCTTTATATATTTATATCTATTGTACACGGTCACTGGGGGGATTTATATATTTATATACATTGTACACGGTCACTAGGGGTGTTTATATATTTGTATATATTGTGCACGGTCATTGGGGAGATTTATAAATTTATATATATTGAACATGGTCACTAGGGGTGTTTATATATTTATATATATTGTACACGGTCCCTGGGCGTTTTATATATTTATATACATTGTAGAGGGACACTGGGGCGTATATATTTATATATATTGTACACGGTCACTGGGGGGTGTTTATGTATTTATACATATTGTACACGGTCACTGGCGGGGGGATTTATTTATTTATATATACTGTACACTGTCACTGGGGGGCGTTATATATTTATATATATTGAACACGGTCACTTGTGGGTTTATATATTTATATGCATTGTAGAGGGTCACTGGGGGGGGTTTATATATTTATACATATTGTACACGGTCACTGTTCAAGTTTATATATTTTTATAAATTGTACACGATCCCTGGCGGAGTTTATATATTTATATATATTGTACACGGTCACTGGGGGGGTTTATATTTTTATATATATTATACACGGTCACTGGGGTGGTTTATATATTTATATATATTGAAAACGGTCACTGGAGGAGTTTATATATTTATATATATTGTGCAGCGATACTGGGGGTGGTTTATATATTTATATATATTGTACACGGTCACTGGGGGTGGTTTACATATTTATATATTTTGAAACGGTCATTGGGGGTGTTTATATGTTTATATATATTGTACACGGTCACTGGGGTGTTTATATATTTATATATATTGTACATGGTCACTGGGGGGGTTTATATATTTTTATATTCTGTACATGGTCACGGGGAGGGGGTTTACATATTTATACATATTGTACACGGTCACTGGGGGTGTTTATATATTTATATATATTGAAGACGGTCACTGGGGGAGTTTATATATTTATATATTGTACACGGTCACTGGGGGGGTTTATATGTTTATATATATTGTACACGGTCACTGGAGGGGTTTATATATTTATATATATTGTACATGGTCACTGGGGGGGGATTATATATTTATATATATATTGTACATGGTCACTGGGGGAGCTTATATGTTTATATATATTGTACACGGTCACTGGGGGGGTTATATATTTATATATATTGTACATGGTCACTGGGGGGGATTTATATATTTATATATATTGAACATGTTTACTGGGGGGGTTTATATATTTTTATATTTTGTACATGGTCACTGTGTGGGTTTATATATTTATATATATTGTACACGGTCACTGGGGGGGGTTATAGGTTTTTATATATTGAACACGGTCACTGCGGGGTTTATATATTTATATATATTGTCCACGGTCTCTGGGTGGGGGTTTATATATCTATATATATTGTACACGCTCACTGGGGGTTTTATATATTTAATTACATTGTAGAGGGACACTGGGGGGGTTTATATATTTATATATATTGTACACGGTCACTGGGGGGGGGATTATACTTTTATACATATTGTACACGGTCACTGGGGGGGGATTTATTTATTTATATATACTGTACACTGTCACTAAGGGGATTATATATTTATATATATTGAACACGGTCACTTGTGGGTTTATATATTTATATACATTGTAGAGGGTCACTGGGGGGTTTATATATTTATATATATTGTACACGGTCACTGGGGGAGTTTATATATTTATATAAATTCTACACGGTCACTAGAAGGGTTTATATTTTTATATATATTGTACAAGGTCACTGGGGGGCTTTATATATTTATATATATTATACACGGTCACTGGGGGGGTTTATATATTTATATATATTGTACACGGTCACTGGGGGGGGTTATATATTTTTATATATTGAACACGGTCACTGCAGTGTTTATATATTTATATATATTGTGCACGGTCACTGGATGGGGGTTTATATATCTATATGTATTGTACACGTTCACTGGGGGTTTTATATATTTATATACATTGTAGAGGGACACTGGGGGGGTTTATATATTTATATATATTGTACACGGTCACTGGGGGGGGTTTATACTTTTATACATATTGTACACGGTCACTGGGGGGGGATTTATTTATTTATATATACTGTACACTGTCACTAAGGGGGTTATATATTTATATATATTGAACACGGTCACTTGTGGGTTCATATATTTATATACATTGTAGAGGGTCACTGGGGGGGGTTTATATATTTATATATATTGTACACGGTCACTGGGGGAGTTTATATATTTATATAAATTCTACACGGACACTGGAAGGGTTTATATATTTTGTATATTGTACAAGGTCACTGGGGGGGTTTATATATTTATATATATTATACACGGTCACTGGGGGGGTTTATATATTTATATATATTGAACACGGTCACTGGGGGAGTTTATATATTTATATATATTGTGCACGGATACTGGGGGGGTGTTTATATATTTATTTATATTGTACACGGTCACTGGGGGGATTTATATATTTATATATATTGAACACGGTCAATAGGGGTGTTTATATATTTATATATATTGTACACGGTCACTGGGGGATTTTATATATTTATATATATTGTACACCGTCACTGGGGGTGTTTATATATTTATATATATTGTACACCGTCACAAAGGGGGTGATTATATATTTATATATATTGTACACGGTCACTGGGGGGGTTTATATATTTATATATATTGAAAACGGTCATTGGGGGTCTTTATATATTTATATATATTGTACACGGTCACTGGGGGGGTTTGTATATTTATATATATTATACACGGTCACTGGGGGTTTTATATATTTATATACATTGTAGAGGGACACTGGGGGGGTTTATATAGTTATATATATTGTACACGGTCACTGGGGGAGTTTATATATTTGTATATATTGTACACCGTCACTGGGGGGGTTTATATATTTATATATATTGCACACGGTCAATAAGTGGGTGTTTATATATTTATATATATTGCACACGGTCAATAAGGGGGTGTTTATATATTTATATACATTGTACACGGTCACTGGGGGGGGTTTACATATTTATATATTTTGAAAACGGTCATTGGGGGTGTTTATATATTTATATATAACGTACACGGTCACTGGGGGTGTTTATATATTTATATATATTTTACACGGTTACTGGAAGGGTTTATATATTTATATGTATTGTACACGGTCACTGGGGGGGTTTATATCTTTATATATATTATACACGGTCACTGGGGGGGTTTATATACTTATATATATTGAACACGGTCACTGGGGGGATTTATATATTTATATACATTGTACACGGTCACTAGGGGTGTTTATATATTTATATATATTATACACGGTCACTGAGGGGATTTATAAATTTATATCTATTGAACACGGTCACTAGGGGTGTTTAAATATTCATATATATTGTACATGATCACTGGGCGTTTTATATATTTATATACATTGTAGAGGGACACTGGGGGGTTTATATATTTAAATATATTGTACACGGTCACTGGGAGGGGGTTGATATATTTATACATATTGTACACGGTCACTGGGGGGGGATTTATTTATTTATATATACTGTACACTGTCACTGGGGGGGGTTATATATTTATATATATTGAACACGGTCACTTGTGGGTTTATATATTTATATACATTGTACACGGTCACTGGGGGGGTTTATATTTTTAAATATATTATACACGGTCACTGGGGTGGTTTATATATTTATATATATTGAAAACGGTCACTGGAGGAGTTTATATATTTATATATATTGTGCAGCGATACTGGGGGTGGTTTATATATTTATATATATTGTACACGGTCACTGGGGGTGGTTTACATATTTATACATTTTGAAAACGGTCATTGGGGGTGTTTATATTTTTATATATATTGTACATGGTCACTGGGTGGTTTATATATTTTTATATTCTGTACATGGTCACGGGGGGGGTTTAAAGATTTATACATATTGTACACGGTCACTGGGGGGGTTTATATATTTATATATATTGTACAAGGTCACTGGGGGGGTTTATATATTTATATATATTGTACACGGTCACTGGGGTGGTTTATATATTTATACATATTGTACACGGTCACTGGGGGGGTTTATATATTTATATATATTGAAGACGGTCACTGGGGGGGTTTATATATTTATATATATTGTACACGGTCACTGGGGGGTTCATATATTTATATATATTGTACACGGTCACTGGAGGGGTTTATATATTTATATATATTGTACATGGTCACTGGGGGGGGATTATATATTTATATATATTCTACACGGTCACTGAGGTGGTTTATATATTTATATATATTGTACACGGTCATTGGGGGGTGGTTTATATATTTATATATATTGAACATGGTCATTGGGTGTGTTTATATATTTATATATATTGTACAGGGTCACTGGGGGGGTTTATATATTTATACATATTGTACACGGTCACTGGGGGGGATTTAATTATTTATATATACTGTACACTGTCACTGCGGGGCGGTTATATATTTATATATATTGAACACGGTCACTTGTGGCTTTATATATTAATATACATTGTAGAGGGTCACTGGGGGATTTTATATATTTATATATATTGTACACGGTCACTGGGGGAGTTTATATATTTTTATAAATTGTACACAGTCACTGGGGGGGTTTATATATTTATATATATTGTACATGGTCACTTGGGGGGGTTTATATATTTATATATATTATACACGGTTTCTGGGGGTTTTATATATTTATATATATTGTACATGGTCACTGGGGGAGTTTATATATTTATATGTATTGAATACAGTCACTGGTGGGGTTATATATTTATATATTTTGTACACGGTCACTGGGGTGGTTATATATTTATATATATTGTACACGGTCACTGGGGGTTTTATATATTTATATACATTGTAGAGGGTCACTGGGGTGGTTTATATATTTATATATATTGTACACGGTCACTGGGGGGTGGTTTATATATTTATATATATTGAACAGGGTCACTGGGGGGGGTTTATATATTTATACATATTGTACACGGTCACTGGGGGGGGATTTAATTATTTATATATACTTTACACTGTCACTGCAGTGGGGGGGTTATATATTTATATATATTGAACACGGTCACTTGTGGGTTTATATATTTATATACATTGTAGAGGGTCACTGGGCGGCTTTATATATTTATATATATTGTACACGGTCACTGGGGGGGTTTATATATTTATATATATTGTACACGGTCACTGGGGGGCTTTATATATTTATATATATTATACACGGTCACTGGGGGGGTTTATATATTTGTATATATTGAACACGGTCACTGGGGGAGTTTATATATTTATATATATTGTATACGGATACTGGAGGGCTTTATATATTTATATATATTGTACACGGTCACTGGGGAGATTTATAAATTTATATATATTGAACATGGTCACTAGGGGTGTTTATATATTTATATATATTGTACACGGTCACTGGGCGTTTTATATATTTATATACATTGTAGAGGGACACTGGGGGGTTTATATATTTATATATATTGTACACGGTCACTGGGGGGGGATTTATTTATTTATATATACTGTACACTGTCACTGGGGGGGGGGTATATATTTATATATATTGAACACGGTCACTTGTGGGTTTATATATTTATATGCATTGTAGAGGGTCACTGGGGGGGCGGTTTATATATTTGTACATATTGTACACGGTCACTGTTCAAGTTTATATATTTATATAAATTGTACACGATCCCTGGCGGGGTTTATATATTTATATATATTGTTCACGGTCACTGGGGGGGTTTATATTTTTATATATATTATACACGGTCACTGGGGTGGTTTATATATTTATATATATTGAAAACGGTCACTGGAGGAGTTTATATATTTATATATATTGTGCAGGGATACTGGGGGGGGGGTTTATATATTTATATATATTGTACACGGTCACTGGGGGTTTTATATATTTATGTACATTGTAGCGGGACACTGGGGGGGTTTATATATTTATATATATTGTACACGGTCACTGGGGGAGTTTATATATTTATATATATTGTACACCGTCACTGGGGGCGTTTAAATATTTATATATATTGCACACCGTCACTAAGGGGGTTTTTATATATTTATATATATTGTACACGGTCACTGGGGGGGGTTTCCAGATTTATATATTTTGAAACGGTCATTGGGCGTGTTTATATATTTATATATATTGTACACGGTCACTGGGGTGTTTATATATTTATATATATTGTACATGGTCACTGGGGGGGTTTATATATTTTTATATTCTGTACATGGTCACGGGGAGGGGGTTTAAATATTTATACATATTGTACACGGTCACTGGGGGGGTTTATATATTTATATATATTGAAGACGGTCACTGGGGGAGTTTATATATTTATATATTGTACACGGTCACTGGGGGGGTTTATATGTTTATATATATTGTACACGGTCACTGGAGGGGTTTATATATTTATATATATTGTACATGGTCACTGGGGGGGATTATATATTTATATATATTGTGCACGGTCAATAAGTGGGTGTTTATATATTTATATATATTGCACACGGTCAATAAGGGGGTGTTTATATATTTATATACATTGTACACGGTCACTGGGGGGGGTTTACATATTTATATATTTTGAAAACGGTCATTGGGGGTGTTTATATATTTATATATAACGTACACGGTCACTGGGGGTGTTTATATATTTATATATATTTTACACGGTTACTGGAAGGGTTTATATATTTATATGTATTGTACACGGTCACTGGGGGGGTTTATATCTTTATATATATTATACACGGTCACTGGGGGGGTTTATATACTTATATATATTGAACACGGTCACTGGGGGGATTTATATATTTATATACATTGTACACGGTCACTAGGGGTGTTTATATATTTATATATATTATACACGGTCACTGAGGGGATTTATAAATTTATATCTATTGAACACGGTCACTAGGGGTGTTTAAATATTCATATATATTGTACATGATCACTGGGCGTTTTATATATTTATATACATTGTAGAGGGACACTGGGGGGTTTATATATTTAAATATATTGTACACGGTCACTGGGAGGGGGTTGATATATTTATACATATTGTACACGGTCACTGGGGGGGGATTTATTTATTTATATATACTGTACACTGTCACTGGGGGGGGTTATATATTTATATATATTGAACACGGTCACTTGTGGGTTTATATATTTATATACATTGTACACGGTCACTGGGGGGGTTTATATTTTTAAATATATTATACACGGTCACTGGGGTGGTTTATATATTTATATATATTGAAAACGGTCACTGGAGGAGTTTATATATTTATATATATTGTGCAGCGATACTGGGGGTGGTTTATATATTTATATATATTGTACACGGTCACTGGGGGTGGTTTACATATTTATACATTTTGAAAACGGTCATTGGGGGTGTTTATATTTTTATATATATTGTACATGGTCACTGGGTGGTTTATATATTTTTATATTCTGTACATGGTCACGGGGGGGGTTTAAAGATTTATACATATTGTACACGGTCACTGGGGGGGTTTATATATTTATATATATTGTACAAGGTCACTGGGGGGGTTTATATATTTATATATATTGTACACGGTCACTGGGGTGGTTTATATATTTATACATATTGTACACGGTCACTGGGGGGGTTTATATATTTATATATATTGAAGACGGTCACTGGGGGGGTTTATATATTTATATATATTGTACACGGTCACTGGGGGGTTTATATATTTATATATATTGTACACGGTCACTGGAGGGGTTTATATATTTATATATATTGTACATGGTCACTGGGGGGGGATTATATATTTATATATATTCTACACGGTCACTGAGGTGGTTTATATATTTATATATATTGTACACGGTCATTGGGGGGTGGTTTATATATTTATATATATTGAACATGGTCATTGGGTGTGTTTATCTATTTATATATATTGTACAGGGTCACTGGGGGGGTTTATATATTTATACATATTGTACACGGTCACTGGGGGGGATTTAATTATTTATATATACTGTACACTGTCACTGCGGGGCGGTTATATATTTATATATATTGAACACGGTCACTTGTGGCTTTATATATTAATATACATTGTAGAGGGTCACTGGGGGATTTTATATATTTATATATATTGTACACGGTCACTGGGGGAGTTTATATATTTTTATAAATTGTACACGGTCACTGGGGGGGTTTATATATTTATATATATTGTACATGGTCACTTGGGGGGGTTTATATATTTATATATATTATACACGGTTTCTGGGGGTTTTATATATTTATATATATTGTACATGGTCACTGGGGGAGTTTATATATTTATATGTATTGAATACAGTCACTGGTGGGGTTATATATTTATATATTTTGTACACGGTCACTGGGGTGGTTATATATTTATATATATTGTACACGGTCACTGGGGGTTTTATATATTTATATACGTTGTAGAGGGTCACTGGGGTGGTTTATATATTTATATATATTGTACACGGTCACTGGGGGGTGGTTTATATATTTATATATATTGTACACGGTCACTGGGGGAGTTTATATATTTTTATAAATTGTACACGGTCACTGGGGGGGTTTATATATTTATATATATTGTACATGGTCACTTGGGGGGGTTTATATATTTATATATATTATACACGGTTTCTGGGGGTTTTATATATTTATATATATTGTACATGGTCACTGGGGGAGTTTATATATTTATTTGTATTGAATACAGTCACTGGTGGGGTTATATATTTATATATTTTGTACACGGTCACTGGGGTGGTTATATATTTATATATATTGTACACGGTCACTGGGGGTTTTATATATTTATATACATTGTAGAGGGTCACTGGGGTGGTTTATATATTTATATATATTGTACACGGTCACTGGGGGGTGGTTTATATATTTATATATATTGAACAGGGTCACTGGGGGGGGTTTATATATTTATACATATTGTACACGGTCACTGGGGGGGGATTTAATTATTTATATATACTTTACACTGTCACTGCAGTGGGGGGTTATATATTTATATATATTGAACACAGTCACTTGTGGGTTTATATATTTATATACATTGTAGAGGGTCACTGGGCGGCTTTATATATTTATATATATTGTACACGGTCACTGGGGGGGTTTATATATTTATATATATTGTACACGGTCACTGGGGGGCTTTATATATTTATATATATTATACACGGTCACTGGGGGGGTTTATATATTTGTATATATTGAACACGGTCACTGGGGGAGTTTATATATTTATATATATTGTATACGGATACTGGAGGGCTTTATATATTTATATATATTGTACACGGTCACTGGGGAGATTTATAAATTTATATATATTGAACATGGTCACTAGGGGTGTTTATATATTTATATATATTGTACACGGTCACTGGGCGTTTTATATATTTATATACATTGTAGAGGGACACTGGGGGGTTTATATATTTATATATATTGTACACGGTCACTGGGGGGGGATTTATTTATTTATATATACTGTACACTGTCACTGGGGGGGGGGTATATATTTATATATATTGAACACGGTCACTTGTGGGTTTATATATTTATATGCATTGTAGAGAGTCACTGGGGGGGCGGTTTATATATTTGTACATATTGTACACGGTCACTGTTCAAGTTTATATATTTATATAAATTGTACACGATCCCTGGCGGGGTTTATATATTTATATATATTGTTCACGGTCACTGGGGGGGTTTATATTTTTATATATATTATACACGGTCACTGGGGTGGTTTATATATTTATATATATTGAAAACGGTCACTGGAGGAGTTTATATATTTATATATATTGTGCAGGGATACTGGGGGGGGGGGTTTATATATTTATATATATTGTACACGGTCACTGGGGGTTTTATATATTTATGTACATTGTAGCGGGACACTGGGGGGGTTTATATATTTATATATATTGTACACGGTCACTGGGGGAGTTTATATATTTATATATATTGTACACCGTCACTGGGGGCGTTTAAATATTTATATATATTGCACACCGTCACTAAGGGGGTTTTTATATATTTATATATATTGTACACGGTCACTGGGGGGGGTTTCCAGATTTATATATTTTGAAACGGTCATTGGGCGTGTTTATATATTTATATATATTGTACACGGTCACTGGGGTGTTTATATATTTATATATATTGTACATGGTCACTGGGGGGGTTTATATATTTTTATATTCTGTACATGGTCACGGGGAGGGGGTTTAAATATTTATACATATTGTACACGGTCACTGGGGGGGTTTATATATTTATATATATTGAAGACGGTCACTGGGGGAGTTTATATATTTATATATTGTACACGGTCACTGGGGGGGTTTATATGTTTATATATATTGTACACGGTCACTGGAGGGGTTTATATATTTATATATATTGTACATGGTCACTGGGGGGGATTATATATTTATATATATTGTGCACGGTCAATAAGTGGGTGTTTATATATTTATATATATTGCACACGGTCAATAAGGGGGTGTTTATATATTTATATACATTGTACACGGTCACTGGGGGGGGTTTACATATTTATATATTTTGAAAACGGTCATTGGGGGTGTTTATATATTTATATATAACGTACACGGTCACTGGGGGTGTTTATATATTTATATATATTTTACACGGTTACTGGAAGGGTTTATATATTTATATGTATTGTACACGGTCACTGGGGGGGTTTATATCTTTATATATATTATACACGGTCACTGGGGGGGTTTATATACTTATATATATTGAACACGGTCACTGGGGGGATTTATATATTTATATACATTGTACACGGTCACTAGGGGTGTTTATATATTTATATATATTATACACGGTCACTGAGGGGATTTATAAATTTATATCTATTGAACACGGTCACTAGGGGTGTTTAAATATTCATATATATTGTACATGATCACTGGGCGTTTTATATATTTATATACATTGTAGAGGGACACTGGGGGGTTTATATATTTAAATATATTGTACACGGTCACTGGGAGGGGGTTGATATATTTATACATATTGTACACGGTCACTGGGGGGGGATTTATTTATTTATATATACTGTACACTGTCACTGGGGGGGGTTATATATTTATATATATTGAACACGGTCACTTGTGGGTTTATATATTTATATACATTGTACACGGTCACTGGGGGGGTTTATATTTTTAAATATATTATACACGGTCACTGGGGTGGTTTATATATTTATATATATTGAAAACGGTCACTGGAGGAGTTTATATATTTATATATATTGTGCAGCGATACTGGGGGTGGTTTATATATTTATATATATTGTACACGGTCACTGGGGGGTGGTTTACATATTTATACATTTTGAAAACGGTCATTGGGGGTGTTTATATTTTTATATATATTGTACATGGTCACTGGGTGGTTTATATATTTTTATATTCTGTACATGGTCACGGGGGGGGTTTAAAGATTTATACATATTGTACACGGTCACTGGGGGGGTTTATATATTTATATATATTGTACAAGGTCACTGGGGGGGTTTATATATTTATATATATTGTACACGGTCACTGGGGTGGTTTATATATTTATACATATTGTACACGGTCACTGGGGGGGTTTATATATTTATATATATTGAAGACGGTCACTGGGGGGGTTTATATATTTATATATATTGTACACGGTCACTGGGGGGTTTATATATTTATATATATTGTACACGGTCACTGGAGGGGTTTATATATTTATATATATTGTACATGGTCACTGGGGGGGGATTATATATTTATATATTCTACACGGTCACTGAGGTGGTTTATATATTTATATATATTGTACACGGTCATTGGGGGGTGGTTTATATATTTATATATATTGAACATGGTCATTGGGTGTGTTTATCTATTTATATATATTGTACAGGGTCACTGGGGGGGTTTATATATTTATACATATTGTACACGGTCACTGGGGGGGATTTAATTATTTATATATACTGTACACTGTCACTGCGGGGCGGTTATATATTTATATATATTGAACACGGTCACTTGTGGCTTTATATATTAATATACATTGTAGAGGGTCACTGGGGGATTTTATATATTTATATATATTGTACACGGTCACTGGGGGAGTTTATATATTTTTATAAATTGTACACGGTCACTGGGGGGGTTTATATATTTATATATATTGTACATGGTCACTTGGGGGGGTTTTATATATTTATATATATTATACACGGTTTCTGGGGGTTTTATATATTTATATATATTGTACATGGTCACTGGGGGAGTTTATATATTTATATGTATTGAATACAGTCACTGGTGGGGTTATATATTTATATATTTTGTACACGGTCACTGGGGTGGTTATATATTTATATATATTGTACACGGTCACTGGGGGTTTTATATATTTATATACGTTGTAGAGGGTCACTGGGGTGGTTTATATATTTATATATATTGTACACGGTCACTGGGGGGTGGTTTATATATTTATATATATTGTACACGGTCACTGGGGGAGTTTATATATTTTTATAAATTGTACACGGTCACTGGGGGGGTTTATATATTTATATATATTGTACATGGTCACTTGGGGGGGTTTATATATTTATATATATTATACACGGTTTCTGGGGGTTTTATATATTTATATATATTGTACATGGTCACTGGGGGAGTTTATATATTTATTTGTATTGAATACAGTCACTGGTGGGGTTATATATTTATATATTTTGTACACGGTCACTGGGGTGGTTATATATTTATATATATTGTACACGGTCACTGGGGGTTTTATATATTTATATACATTGTAGAGGGTCACTGGGGTGGTTTATATATTTATATATATTGTACACGGTCACTGGGGGGTGGTTTATATATTTATATATATTGAACAGGGTCACTGGGGGGGGTTTATATATTTATACATATTGTACACGGTCACTGGGGGGGGATTTAATTATTTATATATACTTTACACTGTCACTGCAGTGGGGGGTTATATATTTATATATATTGAACACAGTCACTTGTGGGTTTATATATTTATATACATTGTAGAGGGTCACTGGGCGGCTTTATATATTTATATATATTGTACACGGTCACTGGGGGGGTTTATATATTTATATATATTGTACACGGTCACTGGGGGGCTTTATATATTTATATATATTATACACGGTCACTGGGGGGGTTTATATATTTGTATATATTGAACACGGTCACTGGGGGAGTTTATATATTTATATATATTGTATACGGATACTGGAGGGCTTTATATATTTATATATATTGTACACGGTCACTGGGGAGATTTATAAATTTATATATATTGAACATGGTCACTAGGGGTGTTTATATATTTATATATATTGTACACGGTCACTGGGCGTTTTATATATTTATATACATTGTAGAGGGACACTGGGGGGTTTATATATTTATATATATTGTACACGGTCACTGGGGGGGGATTTATTTATTTATATATACTGTACACTGTCACTGGGGGGGGGGTATATATTTATATATATTGAACACGGTCACTTGTGGGTTTATATATTTATATGCATTGTAGAGAGTCACTGGGGGGGCGGTTTATATATTTGTACATATTGTACACGGTCACTGTTCAAGTTTATATATTTATATAAATTGTACACGATCCCTGGCGGGGTTTATATATTTATATATATTGTTCACGGTCACTGGGGGGGTTTATATTTTTATATATATTATACACGGTCACTGGGGTGGTTTATATATTTATATATATTGAAAACGGTCACTGGAGGAGTTTATATATTTATATATATTGTGCAGGGATACTGGGGGGGGGGTTTATATATTTATATATATTGTACACGGTCACTGGGGGTTTTATATATTTATGTACATTGTAGCGGGACACTGGGGGGGTTTATATATTTATATATATTGTACACGGTCACTGGGGGAGTTTATATATTTATATATATTGTACACCGTCACTGGGGGCGTTTAAATATTTATATATATTGCACACCGTCACTAAGGGGGTTTTTATATATTTATATATATTGTACACGGTCACTGGGGGGGGTTTCCAGATTTATATATTTTGAAACGGTCATTGGGCGTGTTTATATATTTATATATATTGTACACGGTCACTGGGGTGTTTATATATTTATATATATTGTACATGGTCACTGGGGGGGTTTATATATTTTTATATTCTGTACATGGTCACGGGGAGGGGGTTTAAATATTTATACATATTGTACACGGTCACTGGGGGGGTTTATATATTTATATATATTGAAGACGGTCACTGGGGGAGTTTATATATTTATATATTGTACACGGTCACTGGGGGGGTTTATATGTTTATATATATTGTACACGGTCACTGGAGGGGTTTATATATTTATATATATTGTACATGGTCACTGGGGGGATTATATATTTATATATATTGTGCACGGTCAATAAGTGGGTGTTTATATATTTATATATATTGCACACGGTCAATAAGGGGGTGTTTATATATTTATATACATTGTACACGGTCACTGGGGGGGGTTTACATATTTATATATTTTGAAAACGGTCATTGGGGGTGTTTATATATTTATATATAACGTACACGGTCACTGGGGGTGTTTATATATTTATATATATTTTACACGGTTACTGGAAGGGTTTATATATTTATATGTATTGTACACGGTCACTGGGGGGGTTTATATCTTTATATATATTATACACGGTCACTGGGGGGGTTTATATACTTATATATATTGAACACGGTCACTGGGGGGATTTATATATTTATATACATTGTACACGGTCACTAGGGGTGTTTATATTTATATATATTATACACGGTCACTGAGGGGATTTATAAATTTATATCTATTGAACACGGTCACTAGGGGTGTTTAAATATTCATATATATTGTACATGATCACTGGGCGTTTATATATTTATATACATTGTAGAGGGACACTGGGGGGTTTATATATTTAAATATATTGTACACGGTCACTGGGAGGGGGTTGATATATTTATACATATTGTACACGGTCACTGGGGGGGGATTTATTTATTTATATATACTGTACACTGTCCACTGGGGGGGGTTTATATATTTATATATATTGAACACGGTCACTTGTGGGTTTATATATTTATATACATTGTACACGGTCACTGGGGGGGTTTATATTTTAAATATATTATACACGGTCACTGGGGTGGTTTATATATTTATATATATTGAAAACGGTCACTGGAGGAGTTTATATATTTATATATATTGTGCAGCGATACTGGGGGTGGTTTATATATTTATATATATTGTACACGGTCACTGGGGGTGGTTTACATATTTATACATTTTGAAAACGGTCATTGGGGGTGTTTATATTTTTTATATATATTGTACATGGTCACTGGGTGGTTTATATATTTTTATATTCTGTACATGGTCACGGGGGGGGTTTAAAGATTTATACATATTGTACACGGTCACTGGGGGGGTTTATATATTTATATATATTGTACAAGGTCACTGGGGGGGTTTATATATTTATATATATTGTACACGGTCACTGGGGTGGTTTATATATTTATACATATTGTACACGGTCACTGGGGGGGTTTATATATTTATATATATTGAAGACGGTCACTGGGGGGGTTTATATATTTATATATATTGTACACGGTCACTGGGGGGTTTTTATATTTATATATATTGTACACGGTCACTGGAGGGGTTTATATATTTATATATATTGTACATGGTCACTGGGGGGGGATTATATATTTATATATATTCTACACGGTCACTGAGGTGGTTTATATATTTATATATATTGTACACGGTCATTGGGGGGTGGTTTATATATTTATATTATTGAACATGGTCATTGGGTGTGTTTATCTATTTATATATATTGTACAGGGTCACTGGGGGGTTTATATATTTATACATATTGTACACGGTCACTGGGGGGGATTTAATTATTTATATATACTGTACACTGTCACTGCGGGGCGGTTATATATTTATATATATTGAACACGGTCACTTGTGGCTTTATATATTAATATACATTGTAGAGGGTCACTGGGGGATTTTATATATTTATATATATTGTACACGGTCACTGGGGGAGTTTATATATTTTTATAAATTGTACATGGTCACTGGGGGGGTTTATATATTTATATATATTGTACATGGTCACTTGGGGGGGTTTATATATTTATATATATTATACACGGTTTCTGGGGGTTTTATATATTTATATATATTGTACATGGTCACTGGGGGAGTTTATATATTTATATGTATTGAATACAGTCACTGGTGGGGTTATATATTTATATATTTTGTACACGGTCACTGGGGTGGTTATATATTTATATATATTGTACACGGTCACTGGGGGTTTTATATATTTATATACGTTGTAGAGGGTCACTGGGGTGGTTTATATATTTATATATATTGTACACGGTCCACTGGGGGGTGGTTTATATATTTATATATATTGTACACGGTCACTGGGGGAGTTTATATATTTTTATAAATTGTACACGGTCACTGGGGGGTTTATATATTTATATATATTGTACATGGTCACTTGGGGGGGTTTATATATTTATATATATTATACACGGTTCTGGGGGTTTTATATATTTATATATATTGTACATGGTCACTGGGGGAGTTTATATATTTATTTGTATTGAATACAGTCACTGGTGGGGTTATATATTTATATATTTTGTACACGGTCACTGGGGTGGTTATATATTTATATATATTGTACACGGTCACTGGGGGTTTTATATATTTATATACATTGTAGAGGGTCACTGGGGTGGTTTATATATTTATATATATTGTACAACGGTCACTGGGGGGTGGTTTATATATTTATATATATTGAACAGGGTCACTGGGGGGGGTTTATATATTTATACATATTGTACACGGTCACTGGGGGGGGATTTAATTATTTATATATACTTTACACTGTCACTGCAGTGGGGGGTTATATATTTATATATATTGAACACAGTCACTTGTGGGTTTATATATTTATATACATTGTAGAGGGTCACTGGGCGGCTTTATATATTTATATATATTGTACACGGTCACTGGGGGGGTTTATATATTTATATATATTGTACACGGTCACTGGGGGGCTTTATATATTTATATATATTATACACGGTCACTGGGGGGGTTTATATATTTGTATATATTGAACACGGTCACTGGGGGAGTTTATATATTTATATATATTGTATACGGATACTGGAGGGCTTTATATATTTATATATATTGTACACCGGTCACTGGGGAGATTTATAAATTTATATATATTGAACATGGTCACTAGGGGTGTTTATATATTTATATATATTGTACACGGTCACTGGGCGTTTTATATATTTATATACATTGTAGAGGGACACTGGGGGTTTATATATTTATATATATTGTACACGGTCACTGGGGGGGGATTTATTTATTTATATATACTGTACACTGTCACTGGGGGGGGGGTATATATTTATATATATTGAACACGGTCACTTGTGGGTTTATATATTTATATGCATTGTAGAGAGTCACTGGGGGGGCGGTTTATATATTTGTACATATTGTACACGGTCACTGTTCAAGTTTATATATTTATATAAATTGTACACGATCCCTGGCGGGGTTTATATATTTATAATATTGTTCACGGTCACTGGGGGGGTTTATATTTTTATATATATTATACACGGTCACTGGGGTGGTTTATATATTTATATATATTGAAAACGGTCACTGGAGGAGTTTATATATTTATATATATTGTGCAGGGATACTGGGGGGGGGGTTTATATATTTATATATATTGTACACGGTCACTGGGGGTTTTATATATTTATGTACATTGTAGCGGGACACTGGGGGGTTTATATATTTATATATATTGTACACGGTCACTGGGGGAGTTTATATATTTATATATATTGTACACCGTCACTGGGGGCGTTTAAATATTTATATATATTGCACACCGTCACTAAGGGGGTTTTTATATATTTATATATATTGTACACGGTCACTGGGGGGGGTTTCCAGATTTATATATTTTGAAACGGTCATTGGGCGTGTTTATATATTTATATATATTGTACACGGTCACTGGGGTGTTTATATATATTTATATATATTGTACATGGTCACTGGGGGGGTTTATATATTTTTATATTCTGTACATGGTCACGGGGAGGGGGTTTAAATATTTATACATATTGTACACGGTCACTGGGGGGGTTTATATATTTATATATATTGAAGACGGTCACTGGGGGAGTTTATATATTTATATATTGTACACGGTCACTGGGGGGGTTTATATGTTTATATATATTGTACATGGTCACTGGAGGGGTTTATATATTTATATATATTGTACATGGTCACTGGGGGGGATTATATATTTATATATATTGTGCACGGTCAATAAGTGGGTGTTTATATATTTATATATATTGCACACGGTCAATAAGGGGGGTGTTTATATATTTATATACATTGTACACGGTCACTGGGGGGGGTTTACATATTTATATATTTTGAAAACGGTCATTGGGGGTGTTTATATATTTATATATAACGTACACGGTCACTGGGGGTGTTTATATATTTATATATATTTTACACGGTTACTGGAAGGGTTTATATATTTATATGTATTGTACACGGTCACTGGGGGGGTTTATATCTTTATATATATTATACACGGTCACTGGGGGGGTTTATATACTTATATATATTGAACACGGTCACTGGGGGGATTTATATATTTATATACATTGTACACGGTCACTAGGGGTGTTTATATATTTATATATATTATACATGGTCACTGAGGGGATTTATAAATTTATATCTATTGAACACGGTCACTAGGGGTGTTTAAATATTCATATATATTGTACATGATCACTGGGCGTTTTATATATTTATATACATTGTAGAGGGACACTGGGGGGTTTATATATTTAAATATATTGTACACGGTCACTGGGAGGGGGTTGATATATTTATACATATTGTACACGGTCACTGGGGGGGGATTTATTTATTTATATATACTGTACACTGTCACTGGGGGGGGTTATATATTATATATATTGAACACGGTCACTTGTGGGTTTATATATTTATATACATTGTACACGGTCACTGGGGGGGTTTATATTTTTAAATATATTATACACGGTCACTGGGGTGGTTTATATATTTATATATATTGAAAACGGTCACTGGAGGAGTTTATATATTTATATATATTGTGCAGCGATACTGGGGGTGGTTTATATATTTATATATATTGTACACGGTCACTGGGGGTGGTTTACATATTTATTACATTTTGAAAACGGTCATTGGGGGTGTTTATATTTTATATATATTGTACATGGTCACTGGGTGGTTTATATTTTTTATATTCTGTACATGGTCACGGGGGGGGTTTAAAGATTATACATATTGTACACGGTCACTGGGGGGGTTTATATATTTATATATATTGTACAAGGTCACTGGGGGGGTTTATATATTTATATATATTGTACACGGTCACTGGGGTGGTTTATATATTTATACATATTGTACACGGTCACTGGGGGGGTTTATATATTTATATATATTGAAGACGGTCACTGGGGGGGTTTATATATTTATATATATTGTACACGGTCACTGGGGGGTTTATATATTTATATATATTGTACACGGTCACTGGAGGGGTTTATATATTTATATATATTGTACATGGTCACTGGGGGGGGGATTATATATTTATATATATTCTACAACGGTCACTGAGGTGGTTTATATATTTATATATATTGTACACGGTCATTGGGGGGTTGGTTTATATATTTATATATATTGAACATGGTCATTGGGTGTGTTTATATATTTATATATATTGTACAGGGTCACTGGGGGGGTTTATATATTTATACATATTGTACACGGTCACTGGGGGGGATTTAATTATTTATATATACTGTACACTGTCACTGCGGGGCGGTTATATATTATATATATTGAACACGGTCACTTGTGGGTTTATATATTTATATGCATTGTAGAGGGTCACTGGGGGGGCGGTTTATATATTTGTACATATTGTACACGGTCACTGTTCAAGTTTATATATTTATATAAATTGTACACGATCCCTGGCGGGGTTTATATATTTATATATATTGTTCACGG
>JANJGN010001123.1:0-190407 GCA_026770705.1 Isurus oxyrinchus
CCCAGGACAGAAACCAGAAAAATTCCACGAATCCCAGAACGGAATCCAGGAAAATTCCACATAGACCAGTATGGAAAACATAAAAATTTCACACTGCCCTGTACAGAATCCAGTAAAATTCCACACAGCCCAGTACAGAAAAGAGTAAAATACCACACTGCCCAGTAGAGAAACCAGTAAATTTCCACACAGCCCACTAAAGAATCCAGTAAAATTCCACACTGCCCAGTAGAGAAACCAGTAAAATTCCACATAGACCTGTAAAGCATGCAGTAAAATTCCACACAGTCCAGTACAGCATCCAGTATAATTCCAGACAGGACAGGACAGTATCCAGTTAAATCCACACTGCCCAGTACAGAATCCAGTAAAATTCCACACTGCCCAGTACAGAATCCAGTAAAATTCGTAATCTGCCTAGTACAGAATTCAGTATAATTCCAGACAGACCAGGACTGAATCCAGTAATTTACCAGATAGCCCAGTACAGAATCGAGTAAAGTTCCACACATCCCAGTACAGAAACCAGTAAAATTCCAGATAGCCCTGTACAGGATCCAATAAAATTCTACACAGCCCAGTACAGGATATTCAGTAAAAATTCCACACAGCACAGTTCGGAATTCAGAAAAAATCCACACAGCCCAGAATGGACACCAGTAAAATTCCACACAGCTCAGTAAAAAATCCAGGAAAATACCAGATAGCCCAGGACAGAATCCAGTAAAATTCCACACAGCTGAGGATAAAATCCAGTAAAATTCAATGCAGCCCAGGATAGAATCCAGTAAAATTCCACGTGGCCCAGGACAGAAACCATTCAAATGCAACAAAGCCCAGTACAGAATCCAGTAAAATTCCACACAGCCCAGTATGGATAACATTAAAATTCTACACCCGCCCAGTACAGAATGCAGTATAATTATAGACAGTCCAGGACAGAAACCAATTAAATTCCACACAGCCCAGTATAGAATCCAGTATAATTACAGACACCCCAGGACAGAATCCAGGAAAATTCCACACAGCGCAGTACAGAATCCAGTATAACTCAAGACACCCCAGTACAGAATCCAGTAAAGTTCCAAACAGCCCAGTGCAGAATACAGTAAAATTCCACACAGCCCAGGACAGAAACCATTCAAATGCAACGAAGCCCAGTACAGAAACCATTAAAGTTCCAAACAGCCCAGTACAGAATACAGTAAAATTCCACACAGCCCAGTACAGAAACCAGAAAAATTCCACAAATCCCAGAACGGAATCCAGGAAAATTCCACATAGACCAGTATGGAAAACATAAAAATTTCACACAGCCCAGTATGGAGTCCAGTAAAGTTCCACACTGCCCATTACAGAAACCAGTAGAAATCCACATGGCCCAATACAGAATCCTAAATAATCCTCGCTATCAATTAAAGAATCCTGTAAAATTGCACACATCCCTGGACAGATTGCAATAAAATGGCCCACAGCCCAGTACAGAATCCAGTAAAAATCCATACAGCCAGGTACAGAATCCAGTAAAATGCCACACAACCCAGTAAAGAATCCAGTAAAATTGCACACTGCCCTGTACAGAAACCAGTAAAATACCACACTGCCCAGTAGAGAAACCAGTAAATTTCCTCACAGCCCAGTAAAGAATCCAGTAAAATTCCACACTGCCCAGTAGAGAAACCAGTAAAATTCCACATAGACTTGTAAAGCATCCAGTAAAATTCCACACAGTCCAGTACAGAATCCAATATAATTCCAGACAGCACAGGACAGAATTCAGTAAAATTCCAAACTGCCCAATACAGAATCCAGTAAAATTGCACACTGTCCAGTACAGAATCCAGTAAAATTCATAATCTGCATGGTACAGAATCCAGTATAATTCCAGACAGACCAGGACAGAATCCAGTAATTTACCAGATATCCCTGGACAGAATCCAGTAAAATTCCACACAGCGCAGTATAGAATCCAGTAAATTTCCACAAATCCCAGTACGGAATCCAGGAAAATTCCACAGAGACCAGTATGGAAAACATTAAAATTTCACAGAGCCCTGTACAGAATCCAGTGAAATTCCAAACAGCCCAGTACAGAATCGAGTAAAGTTCCACACATCCCAGGACAGAATCCAGTAATGTTCCACACAGCCCAGTACAGAAACCAGTAAAATGCCACACAGCCAACTGCATATTCCAGAAAAATTCCACACCTTCCACTACAGAATCCAGTAAACTTCCATACAGCTCAGTACAGAATCCAGTAAAATTCGACACAGCCCAGTACAGTACAATTCCAGATAGCCCAGGACAGAATCCTGTAAAATTCCACACAGCCCAGTACAGAATCCAAATATATTCCACACAGGCGAATACAGAAACCAGGAAAATACCACACAGCCAAGTAAAAAATCCAGTAAAATTCCACACAGCCCAGTACAGAAAACAATCAAACACCACACAGCCTATTAAAGAATCCAGTATAATTCCACACAGTCCAGTACAGAATCCAGTAAAATTCCACACAGCCCAGTACAGAAACCAGTAAAATTCCACACAGCTCAGAACAGAAACAAGTAAAATAACACACAGCCCAATAAAGAATACAATAAACTTCCACACAATCCAAAACAGAATCCAGTAAAATTCCACACAGCTCAGAACAGAAACCAGTAAAATTCCACACAGTCCAGTAAGGAAAGCATTCAAAATCCACACAGCCAAGTACAGAAACCAGTAAAATTCCACACAGCCCAGTACGGAAACCATTCAAATGCAACAAAACCCAATACAGAATCCAGTTAAATTCCTCACAGCTCAGTATGGATAACATTAAAATTCGACACCCCCCAGTACAGAATGCTGTATAATTATAGGCAGTCTAGGACAGAAACCAATTAAATTCCACACAGCCCAGTACAGAATCCAGTATAATTACAGACAATCCAGGACAGAATCCAGTAAAATTCCACACAGCCCAGTATGAAAAGCATTAAAATTCCACAAAGCCCAGTACAGAAACCATTCAAATGTGACAAAGCCCTGTACAGAATCCAGTAAAATTCTACACAGCCCAGTATGGATAACATTAAAATTCTACACCCGCCCAATACAGAATGCAGTATAATTATAGACAGTCCTGGACAGAAAAAAATTAAATTCCACACAGCCTAGTGGAGAATCCAGTACAATTCCAGACAGCCCAGGAGAGAATCCTGTAAAATTCTGCACAGCCCAGTACAGAATCCAGTGTAATTACAGACAGGCCGGGACAGAATCCAGTAAAATTCCACACAGCCCAGTATAGATACCAGTAAAGTTCCACATGGTCCTGTACAGAACCCAATAAAATTCCACACAGCCTAGTATAGAATCCAGTACAATTCCAGCCAGCCCAGGACAGAATCCTGTAAAATTCCGCACAGCCCAGTACAGAATCCAGTGTAATTACAGACAGCCCGGGACAGAATCCAGTAAAATTCCACACAGCCCAGTAGAGAATCCAGTGTAATTACAGAAAGCCCCGGACTGAATCCAGTAAAATTCCACACTGCCCAGTATAGATACCAGTAAAGTTCCACATGGTCCTGTACAGAATCCAATAAAATTCCACACAGCCTAGTAAAGAATCCAGTAAAATTCCACACAGTCCAGTATAGAATCCAGTAAAATTCCACACATTCCAGAATAGAATCCAGTACAATTCCACACAGGCGAGTACAGAATCCAGTAAAATTCCACACAGCCCAGTACAGAAACCAGTAAAATGCCACACAGCCAACTGCATAATCAAGAAAAATTCCACACCTTCCACTACAGAATCCAGTAAACTTCCATACAGCTCAGTACAGAATCCAGTAAAATTCGACACAGCTCAGTACAGAATCCCGTAAAATTCTACACAACAAGGTACGGAAAACATTCAAATTCCAGACAGCTCTGTACAGAAACCAGTTAAATTCCACACAGCCCAGGACAGAAACCAGTAAAATCCCACACAGCCCAGTACAGAATCCAGTATAATTGCAGACAGCCCGGGACAGAATCCAGTAAATTTCCATACTGCCCAGTATAGATAACAGTAAAGTTCCACATAGCCCTGTACAGAATCCAATAAAATTCCACACAGCCCAGTATAGAATCCAGTGTAATTCCAGACAGCTCAGGGACAGAATCCAATAAAATTCCACACAGCCCAGTATAGAATCCAGTACAATTCCAGATAGCTCAGGACAGAATCCTTTAAAATTCCACACAGCCCAGTGCAGAATCCAAATATGTTCCACACAGGCGAATACAGAAACCAGTAAAATACCACACAGCCAAGTAAAAAATCCAGTAAAATTCCACACAGCCCAGTACAGAAAACAATCAAACACCACACAGCCTATTAAAGAATCCAGTATAATTCCACACAGTCCAGTAAAGAATCCAGTAAAATTCCACACAGCCCAATAAAGAATACAATAAACTTCCACACAATCCAAAACAGAATCCAGTAAAATTCCACACAGCTCAGAACAGAAACCAGTAAAATTCCACACAGTCCGGTAAGGAAAGCATTCAAAATCCACACAGCCAAGTACAGAAACCAGTAAAATTCCACACAGCCCAGTACGGAAACCATTCAAATGCAACAAAGCCCAATACAGAATCCAGTTAAATTCCTCACAGCCCAGTATGGATAACATTAAAATTCGACACCCCCCAGTACAGAATGCTGTATAATTATAGACAGTCTAGGACAGAAACCAATTAAATTCCACACAGCCCAGTATAGAATCCAGAATAATTACAGACAATCCAGGACAGAATCCAGTAAAATTCCACACAGCCCAGTATGAAAAGCATTAAAATTCCACACAGCCCAGTGCAGAAACCATTCAAATGTGACAAAGCCCTGTACAGAATCCAGTAAAATTCTACACAGCCCAGTATGGATAACCTTAAAATTCTACACCCGCCCAGTACAGAATGCAGTATAATTATAGACAGTCCAGGACAGAAAAAAATTAAATTCCACACAGCCTAGTATACAGTACAATTCCAGACAGCCCAGGAGAGAATCCTGTAAATTTCTGCACAGCCCAGTACAGAATCCAGTGTAATTACAGACAGCCCCGGACAGAATCCAGTAAAATTCCACACTGCCCAGTATAGATACCAGTAAAGTTCCACATGGTCCTGTACAGAATCCAATAAAATTCCACACAGCCCAGTACAGAATCCAAATATATTCCACACAGAAATCAGTAAAATATCAGACAGCCAAGTAAAAAATCAAGTAAAATTCCACACAGCCCAGTACAGAAAACAATCAAACACCACACTGCCTATTAAAGAATCCAGTAAAATTCCACACAGTCCAGTACAGAATCCAGTAAAATTCCACACAGCCCAGTACAGAATCCAATAATATTCCACACAGCTCAGAACAGAAACCAGTAAAATTCCACACAGCCCAATAAAGAATACAATAAACTTCCACACAATCCAAAACAGAATCCAGTAAAATTCCAAACAGCTCAGAACAGAAACCAGTAAAATTCCACACAGCCCAGTACAGAAACCATTCAAATGAAACAAAGCCCAATACAGAATCAAGTAAAATTCCACACAGCCCAGTATGGATAACATTAAAATTCTACACAGCCCAGTACAGAATGCTGTATAATTATAGACAGTCTAGGACAGAAACCAATTAAATTCTACATAGCCCAGTTTAGAATCCAGTATAATTAGAGACACCCCAGGACAGAATCCAGTAAAATTCCACACAGCCCAGTGCAGAATCCAGTATAATTCAAGACAGCCCAGGACAGAATTCAGGAAAATTCCACACAGCCCAGTACAGAATGCTACACAGGCCAGGACAGCATCAAGTAAAATTCCACACAGCCCAGGAGAGAATCCAATAAAATTCCACACAGCCCAGTTCAGAATCCAGTATAATTATAGACAGCCCGGGACAGAATCCAGTAAAGTTCCATACTGCCCAGTATAGAAACTAGTAAAGTTCCACATAGCCCTGTACAGAATCCAATAAAATACCACACGGCCCAGTACAGAATCCAGTATAATACCAGACAGCACAGGACACAATTCAGTAAAATTCCACACTGCCGAGTAAAAATACCAGTAATGTTCGACATACTCCGTACAGAATCCAGTAAAGTTCCACACAGCCCAGGACAGAATCCAGAAAAATTCCAAACAGACCAGTATGTAAAACATTCAAATTTCTCACTGCCCCGTACAGAATCCAGTAAAATTCCACACAGCCCAGTACAGAATCCAATATAATTCAAGACAGCCCCGGACAGAATTCAGTAAAATTCCAACCAGCTCAGGACAGAATCCAATTAACTTCCACACAGCCCTGTACAGAATCCAGTATAATTACAGACAATCCAAGACAGAATCCAGTAAAATTCCACACAGCCCAGTATGAAAAGCATTAAAATTCCACGCAGCCCAGTACAGAAACCATTCAAATGTGACAAAGCCCTGTACAGAATCCAGTAAAATTCCTCACAGCCCAGTATGGATAACATTAAAATTCTACACGCGCCCAGTACAGAATGCAGTATAATTATAGACAGTCCAGGACAGAAAAAAATTAAATTCCACACAGCCCAGTACAGAATCCAGTATAATAACAGACTGCCCGGGACAGAAAGCAGTAAAATTCCACACAGCCCAGTACAGAATCCAGTGTAATTACAGACAGCCCAGGACAGAATCCAGTAAAATTCCACACAGCCCAGAACAGAATCCAGTGTAATTACAGACAGGCCGGGACAGAATCCAGTAAAATTCCACACTGCCCAGTATAGATACCAGTAAAGTTCCACATGGTCCTGTACAGAACCCAATAAAATTCCACACAGCCTAGTATAGAATCCAGTACAATTCCAGACAGCCCAGGACAGAATCCTGTAAAATTCCGCACAGCCCAGTACAGAATCCAGTGTAATTACAGACAGCCCGGGACAGAATCCAGTAAAATTCCACACAGCCCAGTACAGAATCCAGTGTAATTACAGACAGCCTGGGACAGAATCCAGTAAAATTCCACACTGCCCAGTATAGATACCAGTAAAGTTCCACATGGTCCTGTACAGAACCCAATAAAATTCCACACAGCCTAGTATAGAATCAAGTACAATTCCAGCCAGTCCAGGACAGAATCCTGTAAAATTCTGCACAGCCCACTACAGAATCCAGTGTAATTACAGACAGCCCCGGACTGAATCCAGTAAAATTCCACACTGCCCAGTATAGATACCAGTAAAGTTCCACATGGTCCTGTACAGAATCCAATAAAATTCCACACAGCCTAGTAAAGAATCCAGTAAAATTCCACACAGTCCAGTATAGAATCCAGTAAAATTCCACACAGCCCAGTATAGAATCCAGTACAATTCCACACAGGCGAGTACAGAATCCAGTAAAATTCCACACAGCCCAGTACAGAAACCAGTAAAATGCCACACAGCCAACTGCATAATCCAGAAAAATTCCACACCTTCCACTACAGAATCCAGTAAACTTCCATACAGCTCAGTACAGAATCCAGTAAAATTCGACACAGCTCAGTACAGAATCCAGTAAAATTCTACACAACCAGGTACGGAAAACATTCAAATTCCAGACAGCTCTGTAGAGAAACCAGTTAAATTCCACACAGCCCAGGACAGAAACCAGTAAAATCCCGCACAGCCCAGTACAGAATCCAGTATAATTGCAGACAGCCCGGGACAGAATCCAGTAAATTTCCATACTGCCCAGTATAGATAACAGTAAAGTTCCACATAGCCCTGTACAGAATCCAATAAAATTCCACACAGCCCAGTATAGAATCCAGTACAATTCCAGATAGCTCAGGATAGAATCCTTTAAAATTCCACACAGCCCAGTACAGAATCCAAATATGTTCCACACAGGCGAATACAGAAACCAGTAAAATACCACACAGCCAAGTAAAAAATCCAGTAAAATTCCACACAGCCCAGTACAGAAAACAATCAAACACTACACAGCCTATTAAAGAATCCAGTATAATTCCACACAGTCCAGTACAGAATCCAGTAAAATTCCACACAGCCTAGTACAGAGTCCAGTAAAATTCCACACAGCTCAGAACAGAAACCAGTAAAATTCCACACAGCACAGTATGGAAAGCATTCAAAATCCACACAGCCCAATAAAGAAAACAATAAACTTCCACACAATCCAAAACAGAATCCAGTAAAATTCCACACAGCTCAGAACAGAAACCAGTAAAATTCCACACAGTCCAGTAAGGAAAGCATTCAAAATCCACACAGCCAAGTACAGAAACCAGTAAAATTCCACACAGCCCAGTACGGAAACCATTCAAATGCAACAAAATCCAATACAGAATCCAGTTAAATTCCTCACAGCCCAGTATGGATAACATTAAAATTCGACACCCCCCAGTACAGAATGCTGTATAATTATAGACAGTCTAGGACAGAAACCAATTAAATTCCACACAGCCCAGTATAGAATCCAGTATAATTACAGACAATCCAGGACAGAATCCAGTAAAATTCCACACAGCCCAGTATGAAAAGCATTAAAATTCCACACAGCCCAGTGCAGAAACCATTCAAATGTGACAAAGCCCTGTACAGAATCCAGTAAAATTCTACACAGCCCAGTATGGATAACATTAAAACTCTACACCCGCCCAGTACAGAATGCAGTATCATTATAGACAGTCCAGGACAGAAAAAAATTAAATTCCACACAGCCTAGTATACAGTACAATTCCTGACAGCCCAGGAGAGAATCCTGTAAAATTCTGCACAGCCCAGTACAGAATCCAGTGTAATTACAGACAGCCCTGGACAGAATCCAGTAAAATTCCACACTGCCCAGTATAGATACCAGTAAAGTTCCACATGGTCCTGTACAGAATCCAATAAAATTCCACACAGCCCAGTACAGAATCCAAATATATTCCACACAGAAATCAGTAAAATATCAGACAGCCAAGTAAAAAATCAAGTAAAATTCCACACAGCCCAGTACAGAAAACAATCAAACACCACACTGCCTATTAAAGAATCCAGTAAAATTCCACACAGTCCAGTACAGAATCCAGTAAAATTCCACACAGCCCAGTACAGAATCCAATAATATTCCACACAGCTCAGAACAGAAACCAGTAAAATTCGACACAGCCCAATAAAGAATACAATAAACTTCCACACAATCCAGAACATAATCCAGTAAAATTCCAAACAGCTCAGAACAGAAACCAGTAAAATTCCACACAGCCCAGTACAGAAACCATTCAAATGAAACAAAGCCCAATACAGAATCAAGTAAAATTCCACACAGCCCAGTATGGATAACATTAAAATTCTACACAGCCCAGTACAGAATGCTGTATAATTATAGACAGTCTAGGACAGAAACCAATTAAATTCTACATAGCCCAGTATAGAATCCAGTATAATTCAAGACATCCCAGGACAGAATCAAGTAAAATTCCACACAGCCCAGTACAGAATCCAGTATAATTCAAGACAGCCCAGGACAGAATTCAGGAAAATTCCACACAGCCCAGTACAGAATGCTACACAGGCCAGGACAGCATCAAGTAAAATTCCACACAGCCCAGTAGAGAACCCAATAAAATTCCACACAGCCCAGTTCAGAATCCAGTATAATTACAGACAGCCTGGGACAGAATCCAGTAAAGTTCCATACTGCCCAGTATAGAAACTAGTAAAGTTCCACATAGCCCTGTACAGAATCCAATAAAATACCACACAGCCCAGTACAGAATCCAGTATAATACCAGACAGCACAGGACACAATTCAGTAAAATTCCACACTGCTGAGTAAAAATACCAGTAAGGTTCGACATACTCCGTACAGAATCCAGTAAAGTTCCACACAGCCCAGGACAGAATCCAGAAAAATTCCAAATAGACCAGTATGTAAAACATTCAAATTTCTCACTGCCCCGTACAGAATCCAGTAAAATTCCACACAGCCCAGTACAGAATCCAATATAATTCAAGACAGCCCCGGACAGAATTCAGTAAAATTCCAACCAGCTCAGGACAGAATCCAATTAAATTCCACACAGCCCTGTACAGAATCCAGTATAATTACAGACAATCCAAGACAGAATCCAGTAAAATTCCACACAGCCCAGTATGAAAAGCATTAAAATTCCACACAGCCCAGTGCAGAAACCATTCAAATGTGACAAAGCCCTGTACAGAATCCAGTAAAATTCCTCACAGCCCAGTATGGATAACATTAAAATTCTACACCCGCCCAGAACAGAATGCAGTATAATTATAGACAGTCCAGGACAGAAAAAAATTAAATTCCACACAGCCCAGTACAGAATCCAGTATAATAACAGACTGCCCGGGACAGAAAGCAGTAAAATTCCACACAGCCCAGTACAGAATCCAATGTAATTACAGACAGCCCGGGACAGAATCCAGTAAAATTCCACACAGCCCAGTACAGAATCCAGTGTAATTACAGACAGGCCGGGACAGAATCCAGTAAAATTCCACACAGCCCAGTACAGAATCCAGTGTAATTACAGACAGCCCGGGACAGAATCCAGTAAAATTCCACACTGCCCAATATAGATACCGGTAAAGTTCCACATGGTCCTGTACAGAACCCAATAAAATTCCACACAGCCCAGTATAGAATCCAGTACAATTCCAGACAGCCCAGGACAGAATCCTGTAAAATTCCGCACAGCCCACTACAGAATCCAGTGTAATTACAGACAGCCCCGGACTGAATCCAGTAAAATTCCACACTGCCCAGTATAGATACCAGTAAAGTTCCACATGGTCCTGTACAGAATCCAATAAAATTCCACACAGCCTAGTAAAGAATCCAGTAAAATTCCACACAGTCCAGTATAGAATCCAGTAAAATTCCACACAGCCCAGTATAGAATCCAGTACAATTCCACACGGGCGAGTACAGAATCCAGTAAAATTCCACACAGCCCAGTATGAAAAGCATTAAAATTCCACACAGCCCAGTACAGAAACCATTCAAATGTGACAAAGCCCTGTACAGAATCCAGTAAAATTCCTCACAGCCCAGTATGGATAACATTAAAATTCTACACGCGCCCAGTACAGAATGCAGTATAATTATAGACAGTCCAGGACAGAAAAAAATTAAATTCCACACAGCCCAGTACAGAATCCAGTATAATAACAGACTGCCCGGGACAGAATCCAGTAAAATTCCACACAGCCCAGAACAGAATCCAGTGTAATTACAGACAGGCCGGGACAGAATCCAGTAAAATTCCACACTGCCCAGTACAGAATCCAGTGTAATTACAGACAGCCCGGGACAGAATCCAGTAAAATTCCACACAGCCCAGAACAGAATCCAATGTAATTACAGACAGGCCGGGACAGAATCCAGTAAAATTCCACACTGCCCAGTATAGATACCAGTAAAGTTCCACATGGTCCTGTACAGAACCCAATAAAATTCCACACAGCCTAGTATAGAATCCAGTACAATTCCAGACAGCCCAGGACAGAATCCTGTAAAATTCCGCACAGCCCAGTACAGAATCCAGTGTAATTACAGACAGCCCGGGAAAGAATCCAGTAAAATTCCACACAGCCCAGTACAGAATCCAGTGTAATTACAGACAGCCCGGGACAGAATCCAGTAAAATTCCACACTGCCCAGTATAGACACCAGTAAAGTTCCACATGGTCCTGTACAGAACCCAATAAAATTCGACACAGCCCAGTATAGAATCCAGTACAATTCCAGACAGCCCAGGACAGAATCCTGTAAAATTCCGCACAGCCCAGTACAGAATCCAGTGTAATTACAGACAGCCCGGGACAGAATCCAGTAAAATTCCACACAGCCCAGTACAGAATCCAGTGTAATTACAGACAGCCCGGGACAGAATCCAGTAAAATTCCACACTGCCCAGTATAGATACCAGTAAAGTTCGACATGGTCCTGTACAGAATCCAATAAAATTCCACACAGCCTAGTAAAGAATCCAGTAAAATTCCACACAGTCCAGTATAGAATCCAGTAAAATTCCACACAGCCCAGTATAGAATCCAGTAGAATTCCACACGGGCGAGTACAGAATCCAGTAAACTTCCACACAGCCCAGTATGAAAAGCATTAAAATTCCACACAGCCCAGTACAGAAACCATTCAAATGTGACAAAGCCCTGTACAGAATCCAGTAAAATTCCTCACAGCCCAGTATGGATAACATTAAAATTCTACACGCGCCCGGTACAGAATGCAGTATAATTATAGACAGTCCAGGACAGAAAAAAATTAAATTCCACACAGCCCAGTACAGAATCCAGTATAATAACAGACTGCCCGGGACAGAATCCAGTAAAATTCCACACAGCCCAGAACAAATCCAGTGTAATTACAGACAGGCCGGGACAGAATCCAGTAAAATTCCACACTGCCCAGTACAGAATCCAGTGTAATTACAGACAGGCCGGGACAGAATCCAGTAAAATTCCACACAGCCCAGAACAGAATCCAATGTAATTACAGACAGGCCGGGACAGAATCCAGTAAAATTCCACACTGCCCAGTATAGATACCAGTAAAGTTCCACATGGTCCTGTACAGAACCCAATAAAATTCCACACAGCCTAGTATAGAATCCAGTACAATTCCAGACAGCCCAGGACAGAATCCTGTAAAATTCCGCACAGCCCAGTACAGAATCCAGTGTAATTACAGACAGCCCGGGAAAGAATCCAGTAAAATTCCACACAGCACAGTACAGAATCCAGTGTAATTACAGACAGCCCGGGACAGAATCCAGTAAAATTCCACACTGCCCAGTATAGATACCAGTAAAGTTCCACATGGTCCTGTACAGAACCCAATAAAATTCCACACAGCCCAGTATAGAATCCAGTACACTTCCAGACAGCCCAGGACAGAATCCTGTAAAATTCCGCACAGCCCAGTACAGAATCCAGTGTAATTACAGACAGCCCGGGACAGAATCCAGTAAAATTCCACACAGCCCAGTACAGAATCCAGTGTAATTACAGACAGCCCGGGACAGAATCCAGTAAAATTCCACACTGCCCAGTATAGATACCAGTAAAGTTCCACATGGACCTGTACAGAACCCAATAAAATTCCACACAGCCCAGTATAGAATCCAGTACAATTCCAGACAGCCCAGGACAGAATCCTGTAAAATTCCGCACAGCCCACTACAGAATCCAGTGTAATTACAGACAGCCCCGGACTGAATCCAGTAAAATTCCACACTGCCCAGTATAGATACCAGTAAAGTTCCACATGGTCCTGTACAGAATCCAATAAAATTCCACACAGCCCAGTACAGAATCCAAATATATTCCACACAGAAATCAGTAAAATATCAGACAGCCATGTAAAAAATCAAGTAAAATTCCACACAGCCCAGTACAGAAAACAATCAAACACCACACTGCCTATTAAAGAATCCAGTAAAATTCCACACAGTCCAGTACAGAATCCAGTAAAATTCCGCACAGCCCAGTACAGAATCCAATAATATTCCACACAGCTCAGAACAGAAATCAGTAAAATTCCACACAGCCCAATAAAGAATACAATAAACTTCCACACAATCCAGAACAGAATCCAGTAAAATTCCAACCAGCTCAGAGCAGAAACCAGTAAAATTCCACACAGCCCAGTACAGAAACCATTCAAATGCAACAAAGCCCAATACAGAATCAAGTAAAATTCCACACAGCCCAGTATGGATAACATTAAAATTCTACACAGCCCAGTACAGAATCCTGTATAATTATAGACAGTCTAGGACAGAAACCAATTAAATTCTACATAGCCCAGTATAGAATCCAGTATAATTCAAGACAGCCCAGGACAGAATTCAGGAAAATTCCACACAGCCCAGTACAGAATGCTACACAGGCCAGGACAGCATCAAGTAAAATTCCACACAGCCCAGTATGGATAACATTAAAATTCTACACAGCCCAGTACAGAATCCTGTATAATTATAGACAGTCTAGGACAGAAACCAATTAAATTCTACATAGCCCAGTATAGAATCCAGTATAATTACAGACATCCCAGGACAGAATCCAGTAAAATTCCACACAGCCCAGTACAGAATCCAGTATAATTCAAGACAGCACAGGACAGAATTCAGGAAAATTCCACACAGCCCAGTACAGAATGCTACACAGGCCAGGACAGCATCAAGTAAAATTCCACACAGCCCAGTAGAGAATCAAATAAAATTCCACACAGCCCAGTTCAGAATCCAGTATAATTACAGACAGCCTGGGACAGAATCCAGTAAAGTTCCATACTGCCCAGTATAGAAACTAGTAAAGTTCCACATAGCCCTGTACAGAATCCAATAAAATACCACACAGCCCAGTACAGAATCCAGTATAATACCAGACAGCACAGGACACAATTCAGTAAAATTCCACACTGCCGAGTAAAAATACCAGTAAGGTTCGACATACTCCGTACAGAATCCAGTAAAGTTCCACACAGCCCAGGACAGAATCCAGAAAAATTCCAAATAGACCAGTATGTAAAACATTCAAATTTCTCACTGCCCCGTACAGAATCCAGTAAAATTCCACACAGCCCAGTACAGAATCCAATATAATTCAAGACAGCCCCGGACAGAATTCACTAAAATTCCAACCAGCTCAGGACAGAATCCAATTAAATTCCACACAGCCCTGTACAGAATCCAGTATAATTACAGACAATCCAAGACAGAATCCAGTAAAATTCCACACAGCCCAGTATGAAAAGCATTAAAATTCCACACAGCCCAGTGCAGAAACCATTCAAATGTGACAAAGCCCTGTACAGAATCCAGTAAAATTCCTCACAGCCCAGTATGGATAACATTAAAATTCTACACGCGCCCAGAACAGAGTGCAGTATAATTATAGACAGTCCAGGACAGAAAAAAATTAAATTCCACACAGCCCAGTACAGAATCCAGTATAATAACAGACTGCCCGGGACAGAAAGCAGTAAAATTCCACACAGCCCAGTACAGAATCCAATGTAATTACAGACAGCCCGGGACAGAATCCAGTAAAATTCCACACAGCCCAGTACAGAATCCAGTGTAATTACAGACAGGCCGGGACAGAATCCAGTAAAATTCCACACAGCCCAGTACAGAATCCAGTGTAATTACAGACAGCCCGGGACAGAATCCAGTAAAATTCCACACTGCCCAATATAGATACCGGTAAAGTTCCACATGGTCCTGTACAGAACCCAATAAAATTCCACACAGCCCAGTATAGAATCCAGTACAATTCAAGACAGCCCAGGACAGAATCCTGTAAAATTCCGCACAGCCCACTACAGAATCCAGTGTAATTACAGACAGCCCGGGAAAGAATCCAATAAAATTCCACACAGCCCAGTACAGAATCCAGTGTAATTACAGACAGCCCGGGACAGAATCCAGTAAAATTCCACACTGCCCAGTATAGATACCAGTAAAGTTCCACATGGTCCTGTACAGAACCCAATAAAATTCCACACAGCCCAGTATAGAATACAGTACAATTCCAGACAGCCCAGGACAGAATCCTGTAAAATTCCGCACAGCCCAGTACAGAATCCAGTGTAATTACAGACAGCCCGGGACAGAATCCAGTAAAATTCCACACAGCCCAGTACAGAATCCAGTGTAATTACAGACAGCCCGGGACAGAATCCAGTAAAATTCCACACTGCCCAGTATAGATACCAGTAAAGTTCGACATGGTCCTGTACAGAATCCAATAAAATTCCACACAGCCTAGTAAAGAATCCAGTAAAATTCCACACAGTCCAGTATAGAATCCAGTAAAATTCCACACAGCCCAGTATAGAATCCAGTACAATTCCACACGGGCGAGTACAGAATCCAGTAAAAATCCACACAGCCCAGTATGAAAAGCATTAAAATTCCACACAGCCCAGTACAGAAACCATTCAAATGTGACAAAGCCCTGCACAGAATCCAGTAAAATTCCTCACAGCCCAGAATGGATAACATTAAAATTCTACACGCGCCCAGTACAGAATGCAGTATAATTATAGACAGTCCAGGACAGAAAAAAATTAAATTCCACACAGCCCAGTACAGAATCCAGTATAATAACAGACTGCCCGGGTCAGAATCCAGTAAAATTCCACACAGCCCAGAACAGAATCCAGTGTAATTACAGACAGGCCGGGACAGAATCCAGTAAAATTCCACACAGCCCAGAACAGAATCCAATGTAATTACAGACAGGCCGGGACAGAATCCAGTAAAATTCCACACTGCGCAGTATAGATATCTGTAAAGTTCCACATGGTCCTGTACAGAACCCAATAAAATTCCACACAGCCTAGTATAGAATCCAGTACAATTCCAGACAGCCCAGGACAGAATCCTGTAAAATTCCGCACAGCCCAGTACAGAATCCAGTGTAATTACAGGCAGCCCGGGAAAGAATCCAGTAAAATTCCACACAGCCCAATACAGAATCCAGTGTAATTACAGACAGCCCGGGACAGAATCCAGTAAAATTCCACACTGCCCAGTATAGATACCAGTAAAGTTCCACATGGTCCTGTACAGAACACAATAAAATTCCACACAGCCCAGTATAGAATCCAGTACAATTCCAGACAGCCCAGGACAGAATCCTGTAAAATTCCGCACAGCCCAGTACAGAATCCAGTGTAATTACAGACAGCCCGGGACAGAATCCAGTAAAATTCCACACAGCCCAGTACAGAATCCAGTGTAATTACAGACAGCCCGGGACAGAATCCAGTAAAATTCCACACTGCCCAGTATAGATACCAGTAAAGTTCCACATGGACCTGTACAGAACCCAATAAAATTCCACACAGCCCAGTATACAATCCAGTACAATCAAAGACAGCCCAGGACAGAATCCTGTAAAATTCCGCACAGCCCACTACAGAATCCAGTGTAATTACAGACAGCCCCGGACTGAATCCAGTAAAATTCCACACTGCCCAGTATAGATACCAGTAAAGTTCCACATGGTCCTGTACAGAATCCAATAAAATTCCACACAGCCCAGTACAGAATCCAAATATATTCCACACAGAAATCAGTAAAATATCAGACAGCCAAGTAAAAAATCAAGTAAAATTCCACACAGCCCAGTACAGAAAACAATCAAACACCACACTGCGTATTAAAGAATCCAGTAAAATTCCACACAGTCCAGTACAGAATCCAGTAAAATTCCGCACAGCCCAGTACAGAATCCAATAATATTCCACACAGCTCAGAACAGAAACCAGTAAAATTCCACACAGCCCAATAAAGAATACAATAAACTTCCACACAATCCAGAACAGAATCCAGTAAAGTTCCAACCAGCTCAGAGCAGAAACCAGTAAAATTCCACACAGCCCAGTACAGAAACCATTCAAATGCAACAAAGCCCAATACAGAATCAAGTAAAATTCCACACAGCCCAGTATGGATAACATTAAAATTCTACACAGCCCAGTACAGAATGCTGTATAATTATAGACAGTCTAGGACAGAAACCAATTAAATTCTACATAGCCCAGTATAGAATCCAGTATAATTACAGACATCCCAGGACAGAATCCAGTAAAATTCCACACAGCCCAGTACAGAATCCAGTATAATTCAAGACAGCACAGGACAGAATTCAGGAAAATTCCACACAGCCCAGTACAGAATGCTACACAGGCCAGGACAGCATCAAGTAAAATTCCACACAGCCCAGGAGAGAATCCAATAAAATTCCACACTGCCCAGTACAGAATCCAGTGTAATTACAGACAGGCCGGGACAGAATCCAGTAAAATTCCACACAGCCCAGAACAGAATCCAATGTAATTACAGACAGGCCGGGACAGAATCCAGTAAAATTCCACACTGCCCAGTATAGATACCAGTAAAGTTCCACATGGTCCTGTACAGAACCCAATAAAATTCCACACAGCCTAGTATAGAATCCAGTACAATTCCAGACAGCCCAGGACAGAATCCTGTAAAATTCCGCACAGCCCAGTACAGAATCCAGTGTAATTACAGACAGCCCGGGAAAGAATCCAGTAAAATTCCACACAGCACAGTACAGAATCCAGTGTAATTACAGACAGCCCGGGACAGAATCCAGTAAAATTCCACACTGCCCAGTATAGATACCAGTAAAGTTCCACATGGTCCTGTACAGAACCCAATAAAATTCCACACAGCCCAGTATAGAATCCAGTACACTTCCAGACAGCCCAGGACAGAATCCTGTAAAATTCCGCACAGCCCAGTACAGAATCCAGTGTAATTACAGACAGCCCGGGACAGAATCCAGTAAAATTCCACACAGCCCAGTACAGAATCCAGTGTAATTACAGACAGCCCGGGACAGAATCCAGTAAAATTCCACACTGCCCAGTATAGATACCAGTAAAGTTCCACATGGACCTGTACAGAACCCAATAAAATTCCACACAGCCCAGTATAGAATCCAGTACAATTCCAGACAGCCCAGGACAGAATCCTGTAAAATTCCGCACAGCCCACTACAGAATCCAGTGTAATTACAGACAGCCCCGGACTGAATCCAGTAAAATTCCACACTGCCCAGTATAGATACCAGTAAAGTTCCACATGGTCCTGTACAGAATCCAATAAAATTCCACACAGCCCAGTACAGAATCCAAATATATTCCACACAGAAATCAGTAAAATATCAGACAGCCATGTAAAAAATCAAGTAAAATTCCACACAGCCCAGTACAGAAAACAATCAAACACCACACTGCCTATTAAAGAATCCAGTAAAATTCCACACAGTCCAGTACAGAATCCAGTAAAATTCCGCACAGCCCAGTACAGAATCCAATAATATTCCACACAGCTCAGAACAGAAATCAGTAAAATTCCACACAGCCCAATAAAGAATACAATAAACTTCCACACAATCCAGAACAGAATCCAGTAAAATTCCAACCAGCTCAGAGCAGAAACCAGTAAAATTCCACACAGCCCAGTACAGAAACCATTCAAATGCAACAAAGCCCAATACAGAATCAAGTAAAATTCCACACAGCCCAGTATGGATAACATTAAAATTCTACACAGCCCAGTACAGAATCCTGTATAATTATAGACAGTCTAGGACAGAAACCAATTAAATTCTACATAGCCCAGTATAGAATCCAGTATAATTACAGACATCCCAGGACAGAATCCAGTAAAATTCCACACAGCCCAGTACAGAATCCAGTATAATTCAAGACAGCACAGGACAGAATTCAGGAAAATTCCACACAGCCCAGTACAGAATGCTACACAGGCCAGGACAGCATCAAGTAAAATTCCACACAGCCCAGTAGAGAATCAAATAAAATTCCACACAGCCCAGTTCAGAATCCAGTATAATTACAGACAGCCTGGGACAGAATCCAGTAAAGTTCCATACTGCCCAGTATAGAAACTAGTAAAGTTCCACATAGCCCTGTACAGAATCCAATAAAATACCACACAGCCCAGTACAGAATCCAGTATAATACCAGACAGCACAGGACACAATTCAGTAAAATTCCACACTGCCGAGTAAAAATACCAGTAAGGTTCGACATACTCCGTACAGAATCCAGTAAAGTTCCACACAGCCCAGGACAGAATCCAGAAAAATTCCAAATAGACCAGTATGTAAAACATTCAAATTTCTCACTGCCCCGTACAGAATCCAGTAAAATTCCACACAGCCCAGTACAGAATCCAATATAATTCAAGACAGCCCCGGACAGAATTCACTAAAATTCCAACCAGCTCAGGACAGAATCCAATTAAATTCCACACAGCCCTGTACAGAATCCAGTATAATTACAGACAATCCAAGACAGAATCCAGTAAAATTCCACACAGCCCAGTATGAAAAGCATTAAAATTCCACACAGCCCAGTGCAGAAACCATTCAAATGTGACAAAGCCCTGTACAGAATCCAGTAAAATTCCTCACAGCCCAGTATGGATAACATTAAAATTCTACACGCGCCCAGAACAGAGTGCAGTATAATTATAGACAGTCCAGGACAGAAAAAAATTAAATTCCACACAGCCCAGTACAGAATCCAGTATAATAACAGACTGCCCGGGACAGAAAGCAGTAAAATTCCACACAGCCCAGTACAGAATCCAATGTAATTACAGACAGCCCGGGACAGAATCCAGTAAAATTCCACACAGCCCAGTACAGAATCCAGTGTAATTACAGACAGGCCGGGACAGAATCCAGTAAAATTCCACACAGCCCAGTACAGAATCCAGTGTAATTACAGACAGCCCGGGACAGAATCCAGTAAAATTCCACACTGCCCAATATAGATACCGGTAAAGTTCCACATGGTCCTGTACAGAACCCAATAAAATTCCACACAGCCCAGTATAGAATCCAGTACAATTCAAGACAGCCCAGGACAGAATCCTGTAAAATTCCGCACAGCCCACTACAGAATCCAGTGTAATTACAGACAGCCCGGGAAAGAATCCAATAAAATTCCACACAGCCCAGTACAGAATCCAGTGTAATTACAGACAGCCCGGGACAGAATCCAGTAAAATTCCACACTGCCCAGTATAGATACCAGTAAAGTTCCACATGGTCCTGTACAGAACCCAATAAAATTCCACACAGCCCAGTATAGAATACAGTACAATTCCAGACAGCCCAGGACAGAATCCTGTAAAATTCCGCACAGCCCAGTACAGAATCCAGTGTAATTACAGACAGCCCGGGACAGAATCCAGTAAAATTCCACACAGCCCAGTACAGAATCCAGTGTAATTACAGACAGCCCGGGACAGAATCCAGTAAAATTCCACACTGCCCAGTATAGATACCAGTAAAGTTCGACATGGTCCTGTACAGAATCCAATAAAATTCCACACAGCCTAGTAAAGAATCCAGTAAAATTCCACACAGTCCAGTATAGAATCCAGTAAAATTCCACACAGCCCAGTATAGAATCCAGTACAATTCCACACGGGCGAGTACAGAATCCAGTAAAAATCCACACAGCCCAGTATGAAAAGCATTAAAATTCCACACAGCCCAGTACAGAAACCATTCAAATGTGACAAAGCCCTGCACAGAATCCAGTAAAATTCCTCACAGCCCAGAATGGATAACATTAAAATTCTACACGCGCCCAGTACAGAATGCAGTATAATTATAGACAGTCCAGGACAGAAAAAAATTAAATTCCACACAGCCCAGTACAGAATCCAGTATAATAACAGACTGCCCGGGTCAGAATCCAGTAAAATTCCACACAGCCCAGAACAGAATCCAGTGTAATTACAGACAGGCCGGGACAGAATCCAGTAAAATTCCACACAGCCCAGAACAGAATCCAATGTAATTACAGACAGGCCGGGACAGAATCCAGTAAAATTCCACACTGCGCAGTATAGATATCTGTAAAGTTCCACATGGTCCTGTACAGAACCCAATAAAATTCCACACAGCCTAGTATAGAATCCAGTACAATTCCAGACAGCCCAGGACAGAATCCTGTAAAATTCCGCACAGCCCAGTACAGAATCCAGTGTAATTACAGGCAGCCCGGGAAAGAATCCAGTAAAATTCCACACAGCCCAATACAGAATCCAGTGTAATTACAGACAGCCCGGGACAGAATCCAGTAAAATTCCACACTGCCCAGTATAGATACCAGTAAAGTTCCACATGGTCCTGTACAGAACACAATAAAATTCCACACAGCCCAGTATAGAATCCAGTACAATTCCAGACAGCCCAGGACAGAATCCTGTAAAATTCCGCACAGCCCAGTACAGAATCCAGTGTAATTACAGACAGCCCGGGACAGAATCCAGTAAAATTCCACACAGCCCAGTACAGAATCCAGTGTAATTACAGACAGCCCGGGACAGAATCCAGTAAAATTCCACACTGCCCAGTATAGATACCAGTAAAGTTCCACATGGACCTGTACAGAACCCAATAAAATTCCACACAGCCCAGTATACAATCCAGTACAATCAAAGACAGCCCAGGACAGAATCCTGTAAAATTCCGCACAGCCCACTACAGAATCCAGTGTAATTACAGACAGCCCCGGACTGAATCCAGTAAAATTCCACACTGCCCAGTATAGATACCAGTAAAGTTCCACATGGTCCTGTACAGAATCCAATAAAATTCCACACAGCCCAGTACAGAATCCAAATATATTCCACACAGAAATCAGTAAAATATCAGACAGCCAAGTAAAAAATCAAGTAAAATTCCACACAGCCCAGTACAGAAAACAATCAAACACCACACTGCGTATTAAAGAATCCAGTAAAATTCCACACAGTCCAGTACAGAATCCAGTAAAATTCCGCACAGCCCAGTACAGAATCCAATAATATTCCACACAGCTCAGAACAGAAACCAGTAAAATTCCACACAGCCCAATAAAGAATACAATAAACTTCCACACAATCCAGAACAGAATCCAGTAAAGTTCCAACCAGCTCAGAGCAGAAACCAGTAAAATTCCACACAGCCCAGTACAGAAACCATTCAAATGCAACAAAGCCCAATACAGAATCAAGTAAAATTCCACACAGCCCAGTATGGATAACATTAAAATTCTACACAGCCCAGTACAGAATGCTGTATAATTATAGACAGTCTAGGACAGAAACCAATTAAATTCTACATAGCCCAGTATAGAATCCAGTATAATTACAGACATCCCAGGACAGAATCCAGTAAAATTCCACACAGCCCAGTACAGAATCCAGTATAATTCAAGACAGCACAGGACAGAATTCAGGAAAATTCCACACAGCCCAGTACAGAATGCTACACAGGCCAGGACAGCATCAAGTAAAATTCCACACAGCCCAGGAGAGAATCCAATAAAATTCCACACAGCCCAGTTCAGAATCCAGTATAATTACAGACAGCCTGGGACAGAATCCAGTAAAGTTCCATACTGCCCAGTATAGAAACTAGTAAAGTTCCACATAGCCCTGTACAGAATCCAATAAAATACCACACGGCCCAGTACAGAATCCAGTATAATACCAGACAGCACAGGACACAATTCAGTAAAATTCCACACTGCCGAGTAAAAATACCAGTAAGGTTCGACATACTCCGTACAGAATCCAGTAAAGTTCCACACAGCCCAGGACAGAATCCAGAAAAATTCCAAATAGACCAGTATGTAAAACATTCAAATTTCTCACTGCCCCGTACAGAATCCAGTAAAATTCCACACAGCCCAGTACAGAATCCAATATAATTCAAGACAGCCCCGGACAGAATTCACTAAAATTCCAACCAGCTCAGGACAGAATCCAATTAAATTCCACACAGCCCTGTACAGAATCCAGTATAATTACAGACAATCCAAGACAGAATCCAGTATAATTCCACACAGCCCAGTATGAAAAGCATTAAAATTCCACACAGCCCAGTGCAGAAACCATTCAAATGTGAAAAAGCCCTGTACAGAATCCAGTAAAATTCCTCACAGCCCAGTATGGATAACATTAAAATTCTACACCCGCCCAGTACAGAATGCAGTATAATTATAGACAGTCCAGGACAGAAAAAAATTAAATTCCACACAGCCCAGTACAGAATCCAGTATAATAACAGACTGCCCGGGACAGAAAGCAGTAAAATTCCACACAGCCCAGTACAGAATCCAATGTAATTACAGACAGCCCGGGACAGAATCCAGTAAAATTCCACACAGCCCAGTACAGAATCCAGTGTAATTACAGACTCCCGGGACAGAATCCAGTAAAATTCCACACAGCCCAGTACAGAATCCAGTGTAATCACAGACAGCTCGGGACAGAATCCAGTAAAATTCCACACTGCCCAATATAGATACCAGTAAAGTTCCACATGGTCCTGTACAGAACCCAATAAAATTCCACACAGCCCAGTATAGAATCCAGTACAATTCCAGACAGCCCAGGACAGAATCCTGTAAAATTCCGCACAGCCCACTACAGAATCCAGTGTAATTACAGACAGCCCCGGACTGAATCCAGTAAAATTCCACACTGCCCAGTATAGATACCAGTAAAGTTCCACATGGTCCTGTACAGAATCCAATAAAATTCCACAAAGCCTAGTAAAGAATCCAGTAAAATTCCACACAGTCCAGTATAGAATCCAGTAAAATTCCACACAGCCCAGTATAGAATCCAGTAGAATTCCACACGGGCGAGTACAGAATGCAGTAAAATTCCACACAGCCCAGTATGAAAAGCATTAAAATTCCACACAGCCCAGTACAGAAACCATTCAAATGTGACAAAGCCCTGTACAGAATCCAGTAAAATTCCTCACAGCCCAGTATGGATAACATTAAAATTCTACACGCGCCCAGTACAGAATGCAGTATAATTATAGACAGTCCAGGACAGAAAAAAATTAAATTCCACACAGCCCAGTACAGAATCCAGTATAATAACAGACTGCCCGGGACAGAATCCAGTAAAATTCCACACAGCCCAGAACAGAATCCAATGTAATTACAGACAGCCCGGGACAGAATCCAGTAAAATTCCACACAGCCCAGTACAGCATCCAGTGTAATTACAGACAGCCCGGGACAGAATCCAGTAAAATTCCACACAGCCCAGTACAGAATCCAGTGTAATTACAGACAGCCCGGGACAGAATCCAGTAAAATTCCACACTGCCCATTATAGATACCGGTAAAGTTCCACATGGTCCTGTACAGAACCCAATAAAATTCCACACAGCCCAGTATAGAATCCAGTACAATTCCAGACAGCCCAGGACAGAATCCTATGAAATTCCGCACAGCCCACTACAGAATCCAGTGTAATTACAGACAGCCCCGGACTGAATCCAGTAAAATTCCACACTGCCCAGTATAGATACCAGTAAAGTTCCACATGGTCCTGTACAGAATCCAATAAAATTCCACACAGCCTAGTAAAGAATCCAGTAAAATTCCACACAGTCCAGTATAGAATCCAGTAAAATTCCACACAGCCCAGTATAGAATCCAGTACAATTCCACACGGGCGAGTACAGAATCCAGTAAAATTCCACACAGCCCAGTATGAAAAGCATTAAAATTCCACACAGCCCAGTACAAAAACCATTCAAATGTGACAAAGCCCTGTACAGAATCCAGTAAAATTCCTCACAGCCCAGTATGGATAACATTAAAATTCTACACGCGCCCAGTACAGAATGCAGTATAATTATAGACAGTCCAGGACAGAAAAAAATTAAATTCCACACAGCCCAGTACAGAATCCAGTATAATAACAGACTGCCCGGGACAGAATCCAGTAAAATTCCACACAGCCCAGAACAGAATCCAGTGTAATTACAGACAGGCCGGGACAGAATACAGTAAAATTCCACACTGCCCAGTAGAGAATCCAGTGTAATTACAGACTGCCCGGGACAGAATCCAGTAAAGTTCCACACAGCCCAGAACAGAATCCAATGTAATTACAGACAGGCCGGGACAGAATCCAGTAAAATTCCACACTGCCCATTATAGATACCAGGAAAGATCCACATGGTCCTGTACAGAACCCAATAAAATTCCACACAGCCTAGTATAGAATCCAGTACAATTCCAGACAGCCCAGGACAGAATCCTGTAAAATTCCGCACAGCCCAGTACAGAATCCAGTGCAATTACAGACAGCCCGGGAAAGAATCCAGTAAAATTCCACACTGCCGAGTAAAAATACCAGTAAGGTTCGACATACTCCGTACAGAATCCAGTAAAGTTCCACACAGCCCAGGACAGAATCCAGAAAAATTCCAAATAGACCAGTATGTAAAACATTCAAATTTCTCACTGCCCCGTACAGAATCCAGTAAAATTCCACTCAGCCCAGTACAGAATCCAATATAATTCAAGACAGCCCCGGACAGAATTCAGTAAAATTCCAACCAGCTCAGGACAGAATCCAATTAAATTCCACACAGCCCTGTACAGAATCCAGTATAATTACAGACAATCCAAGACAGAATCCAGTAAAATTCCACACAGCCCAGTATGAAAAGCATTAAAATTCCACACAGCCCAGTACAGAAACCATTCAAATGTGACAAAGCCCTGTACAGAATCCAGTAAAATTGCTCACAGCCCAGTATGGATAACATTAAAATTCTACACGCGCCCAGTACAGAATGCAGTATAATTATAGACAGTCCAGGACAGAAAAAAATTAAATTCCACACAGCCCAGTACAGAATCCAGTATAATAACAGACTGCCCGGGACAGAATCCAGTAAAATTCCACACAGCCCAGAACAGAATCCAGTGTAATTACAGACAGGCCGGGACAGAATCCAGTAAAATTCCACACTGCCCAGTACAGAATCCAGTGTAATTACAGACAGCCCGGGACAGAATCCAGTAAAATTCCACACAGCCCAGAACAGAATCCAATGTAATTACAGACAGGCCGGGACAGAATCCAGTAAAATTCCACACTGCCCAGTATAGATACCAGTAAAGTTCCACATGGTCCTGTACAGAACCCAATAAAATTCCACACAGCCTAGTATAGAATCCAGTACAATTCCAGACAGCCCAGGACAGAATCCTGTAAAATTCCGCACAGCCCAGTACAGAATCCAGTGTAATTACAGACAGCCCGGGAAAGAATCCAGTAAAATTCCACACAGCCCAGTACAGAATCCAGTGTAATTACAGACAGCCCGGGACAGAATCCAGTAAAATTCCACACTGCCCAGTATAGATACCAGTAAAGTTCCACATGGTCCTGTACAGAACCCAATAAAATTCCACACAGTCCAGTATAGAATCCAGTACAATTCCAGACAGCCCAGGACAGAATCCTGTAAAATTCCGCACAGCCCAGTACAGAATCCAGTGTAATTACAGACAGCCCGGGACAGAATCCAGTAAAATTCCACACAGCCCAGTACAGAATCCAGTGTAATTACAGACAGCCCGGGACAGAATCCAGTAAAATTCCACACTGCCCAGTATAGATACCAGTAAAGTTCCACATGGTCCTGTACAGAACCCAATAAAATTCCATACAGCCCAGTATAGAATCCAGTACAATTCCAGACAGCCCAGGACAGAATCCTGTAAAATTCCGCACAGCCCACTACAGAATCCAGTGTAATTACAGACAGCCCCGGACTGAATCCAGTAAAATTCCACACTGCCCAGTATAGATACCAGTAAAGTTCCACATGGTCCTGTACAGAATCCAATAAAATTCCACACAGCCTAGTAAAGAATCCAGTAAAATTCCACACAGTCCAGTATAGAATCCAGTAAAATTCCACACAGCCCAGTATAGAATCCAGTACAATTCCACACGGGCGAGTTCAGAATCCAGTAAAATTCCACACAGCCCAGTATGAAAAGCATTAAAATTCCACACAGCCCAGTACAAAAACCATTCAAATGTGACAAAGCCCTGTACAGAATCCAGTAAAATTCCTCACAGCCCAGTATGGATAACATTAAAATTCTACACGCGCCCAGTACAGAATGCAGTATAATTATAGACAGTCCAGGACAGAAAAAAATTAAATTCCACACAGCCCAGTACAGAATCCAGGATAATAACAGACTGCCCGGGACAGAATCCAGTAAAATTACACACAGCCCAGAACAGAATCCAATGTAATTACAGACAGGCCGGGACAGAATCCAGTAAAATTCCACACTGCCCAGTAGAGAATCCAGTGTAATTACAGACTGCCCGGGACAGAATCCAGTAAAGTTCCACACAGCCCAGAACAGAATCCAATGTAATTACAGACAGGCCGGGACAGAATCCAGTAAAATTCCACACTGCCCAGTATAGACACCAGTAAAGTTCCACATGGTCCTGTACAGAACCCAATAAAATTCCACACAGCCTAGTATAGAATCCAGTACAATTCCAGACAGCCCAGGACAGAATCCTGTAAAATTCCGCACAGCCCACTACAGAATCCAGTGTAATTACAGACAGCCCGTGAACGAATCCAGTAAAATTCCACACTGCCGAGTAAAAATACCAGTAAGGTTCGACATACTCCGTACAGAATCCAGTAAAGTTCCACACAGCCCAGGACAGAATCCAGAAAAATTCCAAATAGACCAGTATGTAAAACATTCAAATTTCTCACTGCCCCGTACAGAATCCAGTAAAATTCCACTCAGCCCAGTACAGAATCCAATATAATTCAAGACAGCCCCGGACAGAATTCACTAAAATTCCAACCAGCTCAGGACAGAATCCAATTAAATTCCACACAGCCCTGTACAGATTCCAGTATAATTACAGACAATCGAAGACAGAATCCAGTAAAATTCCACACAGCCCAGTATGAAAAGCATTAAAATTCCACACAGCCCAGTACAGAAACCATTCAAATGTGACAAAGCCCTGTACAGAATCCAGTAAAATTCCTCACAGCCCAGTATGGATAACATTAAAATTCTACACGCGCCCAGTACAGAATGCAGTATAATTATAGACAGTCCAGGACAGAAAAAAATTAAATTCCACACAGCCCAGTACAGAATCCAGTATAATAACAGACTGCCCGGGACAGAATCCAGTAAAATTCCACACAGCCCAGAACAGAATCCAGTGTAATTACAGACAGGCCGGGACAGAATCCAGTAAAATTCCACACTGCCCAGTACAGAATCCAGTGTAATTACAGACAGCCCGGGACAGAATCCAGTAAAATTCCACACAGCCCAGAACAGAATCCAATGTAATTACAGACAGGCCGGGACAGAATCCAGTAAAATTCCACACTGCCCAGTATAGATACCAGTAAAGTTCCACATGGTCCTGTACAGAACCCAATAAAATTCCACACAGCCTAGTATAGAATCCAGTACAATTCCAGACAGCCCAGGACAGAATCCTGTAAAATTCCGCACAGCCCAGTACAGAATCCAGTGTAATTACAGACAGCCCGGGAAAGAATCCAGTAAAATTCCACACAGCCCAATACAGAATCCAGTGTAATTACAGACAGCCCGGGACAGAATCCAGTAAAATTCCACACTGCCCAGTATAGATACCAGTAAAGTTCCACATGGTCCTGTACAGAACCCAATAAAATTCCACACAGCCCAGTATAGAATCCAGTACAATTCCAGACAGCCCAGGACAGAATCCTGTAAAATTCCGCACAGCCCAGTACAGAATCCAGTGTAATTACAGACAGCCCGAGACAGAATCCAGTAAAATTCCACACAGCCCAGTACAGAATCCAGTGTAATTACAGACAGCCCGGGACAGAATCCAGTAAAATTCCACACTGCCCAGTATAGATACCAGTAAAGTTCCACATGGACCTGTACAGAACCCAATAAAATTCCACACAGCCCAGTATAGAATCCAGTACAATTCCAGACAGCCCAGGACAGAATCCTGTAAAATTCCGCACAGACCACTACAGAATCCAGTGTAATTACAGACAGCCCCGGACTGAATCCAGTAAAATTCCACACTGCCCAGTATAGATACCAGTAAAGTTCCACATGGTCCTGTACAGAATCCAATAAAATTCCACACAGCTTAGTAAAGAATCCAGTAAAATTCCACACAGTCCAGTATAGAATCCAGTAAAATTCCACACAGCCCAGTATAGAATCCAGTACAATTCCACACGGGCGAGTACAGAATCCAGTAAAATTCCACACAGCCCAGTATGAAAAGCATTAAAATTCCACACAGCCCAGTACAAAAACCATTCAAATGTGACAAAGCCCTGTACAGAATCCAGTAAAATTCCTCACAGCCCAGTATGGATAACATTAAAATTCTACACGCGCCCAGTACAGAATGCAGTATAATTATAGACAGTCCAGGACAGAAAAAAATTAAATTCCACACAGCCCAGTACAGAATCCAGTATAATAACAGACTGCCCGGGACAGAAAGCAGTAAAATTCCACACAGCCCAGAACAGAATCCAGTGTAATTACAGACAGCCCAGGACAGAATCCAGTAAAATTCCACACAGCCCAGAACAGAATCCAGTGTAATTACAGACAGGCCGGGACAGAATCCAGTAAAATTCCACACTGCCCAGTAGAGAATCCAGTGTAATTACAGACTGCCCGGGACAGAATCCAGTAAAGTTCCACACAGCCCAGAACAGAATCCAATGTAATTACAGACAGGCCGGGACAGAATCCAGTAAAATTCCACACTGCCCAGTATAGATACCAGTAAAGTTCCACATGGTCCTGTACAGAACCCAATAAAATTCCACACAGCCTAGTATAGAATCCAGTACAATTCCAGACAGCCCAGGACAGAATCCTGTAAAATTCCGCACAGCCCAGTACAGAATCCAGTGTAATTACAGACAGCCCGGGAAAGAATCCAGTAAAATTCCACACTGCCGAGTAAAAATACCAGTAAGGTTCGACATACTCCGTACAGAATCCAGTAAACTTCCACACAGCCCAGGACAGAATCCAGAAAAATTCCAAATAGACCAGTATGTAAAACATTCAAATTTCTCACTGCCCCGTACAGAATCCTGTAAAATTCCACTCAGCCCAGTACAGAATCCAATATAATTCAAGACAGCCCCGGACAGAATTCAGTAAAATTCCAACCAGCTCAGGACAGAATCCAATTAAATTCCACACAGCCCTGTACAGAATCCAGTATAATTACAGACAATCCAAGACAGAATCCAGTAAAATTCCACACAGCCCAGTATGAAAAGCATTAAAATTCCACACAGCCCAGTACAGAAACCATTCAAATGTGACAAAGCCCTGTACAGAATCCAGTAAAATTCCTCACAGCCCAGTATGGATAACATTAAAATTCTACACGCGCCCAGTACAGAATGCAGTATAATTATAGACAGTCCAGGACAGAAAAAAATTAAATTCCACACAGCCCAGTACAGAATCCAGTGTAATTACAGACAGCCCGGGACAGAATCCAGTAAAATTCCACACAGCCCAGTACAGAATCCAGTGTAATTACAGACAGCCCGGGACAGAATCCAGTAAAATTCCACACTGCCCAGTATAGATACCAGTAAAGTTCCACTTGGACCTGTACAGAACCCAATAAAATTCCACACAGCCCAGTATAGAATCCAGTACAATTCCAGACAGCCCAGGACAGAATCCTGTAAAATTCCGCACAGCCCACTACAGAATCCAGTGTAATTACAGACAGCCCCGGACTGAATCCAGTAAAATTCCACACTGCCCAGTATAGATACCAGTAAAGTTCCACATGGTCCTGTACAGAATCCAATAAAATTCCACACAGCTTAGTAAAGAATCCAGTAAAATTCCACACAGTCCAGTATAGAATCCAGTAAAATTCCACACAGCCCAGTATAGAATCCAGTACAATTCCACACAGGCGAGTACAGAATCCAGTGTAATTACAGACAGCCCGGGAAAGAATCCAGTAAAGTTCCACACTGCCGAGTAAAAATACCAGTAAGGTTCGACATACTCCGTACAGAATCCAGTAAACTTCCACACAGCCCAGGACAGAATCCAGAAAAATTCCAAATAGACCAGTATGTAAAACATTCAAATTTCTCACTGCCCCGTACAGAATCCAGTAAAATTCCACTCAGCCCAGTACAGAATCCAAGATAATTCAAGACAGCCCCGGACAGAATTCACTAAAATTCCAACCAGCTCAGGACAGAATCCAATTAAATTCCACACAGCCCTGTACAGAATCCAGTATAATTGCAGACAATCCAAGACAGAATCCAGTAAAATTCCACACAGCCCAGTATGAAAAGCATTAAAATTCCACACAGCCCAGTGCAGAAACCATTCAAATGTGAAAAAGCCCTGTACAGAATCCAGTAAAATTCCTCACAGCCCAGTATGGATAACATTAAAATTCTACACCCGCCCAGTACAGAATGCAGTATAATTATAGACAGTCCAGGACAGAAAAAAATTAAATTCCACACAGCCCAGTACAGAATCCAGTATAATAACAGACTGCCCGGGACAGAAAGCAGTAAAATTCCACACAGCCCAGTACAGAATCCAATGTAATTACAGACAGCCCGGGACAGAATCCAGTAAAATTCCGCACAGCCCAGTACAGAATCCAGTGTAATTACAGACTCCCGGGACAGAATCCAGTAAAATTCCACACAGCCCAGTACAGAATCCAGTGTAATCACAGACAGCTCGGGACAGAATCCAGTAAAATTCCACACTGCCCAATATAGATACCGGTAAAGTTCCACATCGTCCTGTACAGAACCCAATAAAATTCCACACAGCCCAGTATAGAATCCAGTACAATTCCAGACAGCCCAGGACAGAATCCTGTAAAATTCCGCACAGCCCACTACAGAATCCAGTGTAATTACAGACAGCCCCGGACTGAATCCAGTAAAATTCCACACTGCCCAGTATAGATACCAGTAAAGTTCCACATGGTCCTGTACAGAATCCAATAAAATTCCACACAGCCTAGTAAAGAATCCAGTAAAATTCCACACAGTCCAGTATAGATTCCAGTAAAATTCCACACAGCCCAGTATAGAATCCAGTAGAATTCCACACGGGCGAGTACAGAATGCAGTAAAATTCCACAGAGCCCAGTATGAAAAGCATTAAAATTCCACACAGCCCAGTACAGAAACCATTCAAATGTGACAAAGCCCTGTACAGAATCCAGTAAAATTCCTCACAGCCCAGTCTGGATAACATTAAAATTCTACACGCGCCCAGTACAGAATGCAGTATAATTATAGACAGTCCAGGACAGAAAAAAATTAAATTCCACACAGCCCAGTACAGAATCCAGTATAATAACAGACTGCCCGGGACAGAATCCAGTAAAATTCCACACAGCCCAGAACAGAATCCAGTGTAATTACAGACAGGCCGGGACAGAATACAGTAAAATTCCACACTGCCCAGTAGAGAATCCAGTGTAATTACAGACTGCCCGGGACAGAATCCAGTAAAGTTCCACACAGCCCAGAACAGAATCCAATGTAATTACAGACAGGCCGGGACAGAATCCAGTAAAATTCCACACTGCCCAGTATAGACACCAGTAAAGTTCCACATGGTCCTGTACAGAACCCAATAAAATTCCACACAGCCTAGTATAGAATCCAGTACAATTCCAGACAGCCCAGGACAGAATCCTGTAAAATTCCGCACAGCCCACTACAGAATCCAGTGTAATTACAGACAGCCCGTGAACGAATCCAGTAAAATTCCACACTGCCGAGTAAAAATACCAGTAAGGTTCGACATACGCCGTACAGAATCCAGTAAAGTTCCACACAGCCCAGGACAGAATCCAGAAAAATTCCAAATAGACCAGTATGTAAAACATTCAAATTTCTCACTGCCCCGTACAGAATCCAGTAAAATTCCACTCAGCCCAGTACAGAATCCAATATAATTCAAGACAGCCCCGGACAGAATTCACTAAAATTCCAACCAGCTCAGGACAGAATCCAATTAAATTCCACACAGCCCTGTACAGAATCCAGTATAATTACAGACAATCCAAGACAGAATCCAGTAAAATTCCAAACAGCCCAGTATGAAAAGCATTAAAATTCCACACAGCCCAGTACAGAAACCATTCAAATGTGACAAAGCCCTGTACAGAATCCAGTAAAATTGCTCACAGCCCAGTATGGATAACATTAAAATTCTACACGCGCCCAGTACAGAATGCAGTATAATTATAGACAGTCCAGGACAGAAAAAAATTAAATTCCACACAGCCCAGTACAGAATCCAGTAAAATTCCACACAGCCCAGAACAGAATCCAGTGTAATTACAGACAGGCCGGGACAGAATCCAGTAAAATTCCACATCGCCCAGTACAGAATCCAGTGTAATTACAGACAGGCCGGGACAGAATCCAGTAAAATTCCACACAGCCCAGTATAGATACCAGTAAAGTTCCACATGGTCCTGTACAGAACCCAATAAAATTCCACACAGCCTAGTATAGAATCCAGTACAATTCCAGACAGCCCCGGACAGAATCCTGTAAAATTCCGCACAGCCCAGTACAGAATCCAATGTAATTACAGACAGCCCGGGAAAGAATCCAGTAAAATTCCACACAGCCCAGTACAGAATCCAGTGTAATTACAGACAGCCCGGGACAGAATCCAGTAAAATTCCACACTGCCCAGTATAGATACCAGTAAAGTTCCACATGGTCCTGTACAGAACCCAATAAAATTCCACACAGCCCAGTATAGAATCCAGTACAATTCCAGACAGCCCAGGACAGAATCCTGTAAAATTCCGCACAGCCCAGTACAGAATCCAGTGTAATTACAGACAGCCCGGGACAGAATCCAGTAAAATTCCACACAGCCCAGTACAGAATCCAGTGTAATTACAGACAGCCCGGGACAGAATCCAGTAAAATTCCACACTGCCCAGTATAGATACCAGTAAAGTTCCACATGGACCTGTACAGAACCCAATAAAATTCCACACAGCCCAGTATAGAATCCAGTACAATTCCAGACAGCCCAGGACAGAATCCTGTAAAATTCCGCACAGCCCACTACAGAATCCAGTGTAATTACAGACAGCCCCGGACTGAATCCAGTAAAATTCCACACTGCCCAGTATAGATACCAGTAAAGTTCCACATGGTCCTGTACAGAATCCAATTAAATTCCACACAGCCCAGGACAGAATCCAGTAAAATTCCACACAGTCCAGTATAGAATCCAGTAAAATTCCACACAGCCCAGTATAGAATCCAGTACAATTCCACACGGGCGAGTACAGAATCCAGTAAAATTCCACACAGCCCAGTATGAAAAGCATTAAAATTCCACACAGCCCAGTACAGAAACCATTCAAATGTGACAAAGCCCTGTACAGAATCCAGTAAAATTCCTCACAGCCCAGTATGGATAACATTAAAATTCTACACGCGCCCAGTACAGAATGCAGTATAATTATAGACAGTCCAAGAACAGAAAAAAATTAAATTCCACACAGCCCAGTACAGAATCCAGTATAATAACAGGCTGCCCGGGACAGAATCCAGTAAAATTCCACACAGCCCAGAGCAGAATCCAGTGTAATTACAGACAGGCCGGGACAGAATCCAGTAAAATTCCACACTGCCCAGTACAGAATCCACTGTAATTACAGACTGCCCGGGACAGAATCCAGTAAAATTCCACACAGCCCAGAACAGAATCCAATGTAATTACAGACAGGCCGGGACAGAATCCAGTAAAATTCCACACTGCCCAGTATAGATACCAGTAAAGTTCCACATGGTCCTGTACAGAACCCAATAAAATTCCACACAGCCTAGTATAGAATCCAGTACAATTCCAGACAGCCCAGGACAGAATCCTGTAAAATTCCACACAGCCCAGTACAGAATCCAGTGTAATTACAGACAGCCCGGGAAAGAATCCAGTAAAATTCCACACTGCCGAGTAAAAATACCAGTAAGGTTCGACAGACTCCGTACAGAATCCAGTAAAGTTCCACACAGCCCAGGACAGAATCCAGAAAAATTCCAAATAGACCAGTATGTAAAACATTCAAATTTCTCACTGCCCCGTACAGAATCCAGTAAAATTCCACACAGCCCAGTACAGAATCCAATATAATTCAAGACAGCCCCGGACAGAATTCAGTAAAATTCCGACCAGCTCAGGACAGAATCCAATTAAATTCCACACAGCTCAGTACAGAATCCAGTATAATTACAGACAATCCAAGACAGAATCCAGTAAAATTCCACACAGCCCAGTATGAAAAGCATTAAAACTCCACACAGCCCAGTACAGAAACCATTCAAATGTGACAAAGCCCTGTACAGAATCCAGTAAAATTCCTCACAGCCCAGTATGGATAACATTAAAATTCTACACGCGCCCGGTACAGAATGCAGTATAATTATAGACAGTCCAGGACAGAAAAAAATTAAATTCCACACAGCCCAGTACAGAATCCAGTATAATAACAGACTGCCCGGGACAGAATCCAGTAAAATTCCACACAGCCCAGAACAGAATCCAGTGTAATTACAGACAGGCCGGGACAGAATCCAGTAAAATTCCACACTGCCCAGTACAGAATCCAGTGTAATTACAGACAGCCCGGGACAGAATCCAGTAAAATTCCACACAGCCCAGAACAGAATCCAATGTAATTACAGACAGGCCGGGACAGAATCCAGTAAAATTCCACACTGCCCAGTATAGATACCAGTAAAGTTCCACATGGTCCTGTACAGAACCCAATAAAATTCCACACAGCCTAGTATAGAATCCAGTACAATTCCAGACAGCCCAGGACAGAATCCTGTAAAATTCCGCACAGCCCAGTACAGAATCCAGTGTAATTACAGACAGCCCGGGAAAGAATCCAGTAAAATTCCACACAGCCCAGTACAGAATCCAGTGTAATTACAGACAGCCCGGGACTGAATCCAGTAAAATTCCACACTGCCCAGTATAGATACCAGTAAAGTTCACATGGTCCTGTACAGAACCCAATAAAATTCCACACAGCCCAGTATAGAATCCAGTACAATTCCACACAGCCCAGGACAGAATCCTGTAAAATTCCGCACAGCCCAGTACAGAATCCAGTGTAATTACAGACAGCCCGGGACAGAATCCAGTAAAATTCCACACAGCCCAGTACAGAATCCAGTGTAATTACAGACAGCCCGGGACAGAATCCAGTAAAATTCCACACTGCCCAGTATAGATACCGGTAAAGTTCCACATGGTCCTGTACAGAACCCAATAAAATTCCACACAGCCCAGTATAGAATCCAGTACAATTCCAGACAGCCCAGGACAGAATCCTGTAAAATTCCGCACAGCCCACGACAGAATCCAGTGTAATTACAGACAGCCCCGGTCTGAATCCAGTAAAATTCCACATTGCCCAGTATAGATACCAGTAAAGTTCCACATGGTCCTGTACAGAATCCAATAAAATTCCACACAGCCTAGTAAAGAATCCAGTAAAATTCCACACAGTCCGGTATAGAATCCAGTAAAATTCCACACAGCCCAGTATAGAATCCAGTACAATTCCACACGGGCGAGTACAGAAACCATTCAAATGTGACAAAGCCCTGTACCGAATCCAGTAAAATTCTACACAGCCCAGTATGGATAACATTAAAATTCTACTCCCGCCCAGTACAGAATGCAGTATAATTATAGACAGTCCAGGACAGAAAAAAATTAAATTCCACACAGCCTAGTATAGAATCCAGTACAATTCCAGACAGCCCAGGAGAGAATCCTGTAAAATTCTGCACAGCCCAGTACAGAATCCACTGTAATTACAGACAGCCCCGGACAGAATCCAGTAAAATTCCACACTGCCCAATATAGATACCAGTAAAGTTCCACATGGTCCTGTACAGAATCCAATAAAATTCCACACTGCCCAGTACAGAATCCAAATATATTCCACACAGAAATCAGTAAAATATCAGACAGCCAAGTAAAAAATCAAGTAAAATTCCACACAGCCCAGTACAGAAAACAATCAAACACCACACTGCCTATTAAAGAATCCAGTAAAATTCCACACAGTCCAGTACAGAATCCAGTAAAATTCCACACAGCCCAGTACAGAATCCAGTAATATTCCACACAGCTCAGAACAGAAACCAGTAAAATTCCACACAGCCCAATAAAGAATACAATAAACTTCCACACAATCCAAAACAGAATCCAGTAAAATTCCAAACAGCTCAGAACAGAAACCAGTAAAATTCCACACAGCCCAGTATGGATAACATTAAAATTCTACACCCGCCCAGTACAGAATGCTGTATAATTATAGACAGTCTAGGACAGAAACCAATTAAATTCCACATAGCCCAGTATAGAATCCAGCATAATTACAGACACCCCAGGACAGAATCCAGTAAAATTCCACACAGCCTAGTACAGAATCCAGTATAATTCAAGACAGCCCAGGACAGAATTCAGGAAAATTCCACACAGCCCAGTACATAATGCTACACAGGCCAGGACAGCATCAAGTAAAATTCCACACAGCCCAGTAGAGAATCCAGTAAAATTCCACACAGCCCAGTTCAGAATCCAGTATAATTACAGACAGCCCGGGACAGAATCCAGTAAAGTTCCATACTGCCCAGTATACATACTAGTAACGTTCCACATAGCCCTGTACAGAATCCAATAAAATTCCACACAGCCCAGTACAGAATCCAGTATAATAACAGACAGCACAGGACACAATTCAGTAAAATTCCACACTGCTGAGTAAAAATAGCAGTAAGGTTCCACATACTCCGTACAGAATCCAGTAAAGTTCCACACAGCCCAGGACAGAATCCAGAAAAATTCCAAATAGACCAGTATGTAAAACATTCAAATTTCTCACTGCCCCGTACAGAATCCAGTAAAATTCCACGCAGCCCAGTACAGAATCCAGTAAAATTCAAGACAGACCCGGACAGAATTCAGTAAAATTCCAACCAGCTCAGGACAGAATCCAATTAAATTCCACACAGCCCTGTACAGAATCCAGTATAATTACAGACAATCCAAGACAGAATCCAGTAAAATTCCACACAGCCCAGTACAGAATCCAGTGCAATTACAGACAGCCCGGGACAGAATCCAGTAAAATTCCGCACAGCCCAGTACAGAATCCAGTGTAATTACAGACAGCCCGGGAAAGAATCCAGTAAAATTCCACACTGCCGAGTAAAAATACCAGTAAGGTTCGACAGACTCCGTACAGAATCCAGTAAAGTTCCACACAGCCCAGGACAGAATCCAGAAAAATTCCAAATAGACCAGTATGTAAAACATTCAAATTTCTCACTGCCCCGTACAGAATCCAGTAAAATTCCACACAGCCCAGTACAGAATCCAATATAATTCAAGACAGCCCCGGACAGAATTCAGTAAAATTCCAACCAGCTCAGGACAGAATCCAATTAAATTCCACACAGCTCAGTGCAGAATCCAGTATAATTACAGACAATCCAAGACAGAATCCAGTAAAATTCCACACAGCCCAGTATGAAAAGCATTAAAATTCCACACTGCCCAGTACAGAAACCATTCAAATGTGACAAAGCCCTGTACAGAATCCAGTAAAATTCCTCACAGCCCAGTATGGATAACATTAAAATTCTACACGCGCCCGGTACAGAATGCAGTATAATTATAGACAGTCCAGGACAGAAAAAAATTAAATTCCACACAGCCCAGTACAGAATCCAGTATAATAACAGACTGCCCGGGACAGAATCCAGTAAAATTCCTCACAGCCCAGAACAGAATCCAGTGTAATTACAGACAGGCCGGGACAGAATCCAGTAAAATTCCACACTGCCCAGTACAGAATCCAGTGTAATTACAGACAGCCCGGGACAGAATCCAGTAAAATTCCACACAGCCCAGAACAGAATCCAATGTAATTACAGACAGGCCGGGACAGAATCCAGTAAAATTCCACACTGCCCAGTATAGATACCAGTAAAGTTCCACATGGTCCTGTACAGAACCCAATAAAATTCCACACAGCCTAGTATAGAATCCAGTACAATTCCAGACAGCCCAGGACAGAATCCTGTAAAATTCCGCACAGCCCAGTACAGAATCCAGTGTAATTACAGACAGCCCGGGAAAGAATCCAGTAAAATTCCACACAGCCCAGTACAGAATCCAGTGTAATTACAGTCAGCCCGGGACAGAATCCAGTAAAATTCCACACTGCCCAGTATAGATACCAGTAAAGTTCCACATGGTCCTGTACAGAACCCAATAAAATTCCACACAGCCCAGTATAGAATCCAGTACAATTCCAGACAGCCCAGGACAGAATCCTGTAAAATTCCGCACAGCCCAGTACAGAATCCAGTGTAATTACAGACAGCCCGGGACAGAATCCAGTAAAATTCCACACAGCCCAGTACAGAATCCAGTGTAATTACAGACAGCCCGGGACAGAATCCAGTAAAATTCCACACTGCCCAGTATAGATACCGGTAAAGTTCCACATGGTCCTGTACAGAACCCAATAAAATTCCACACAGCCCAGTATAGAATCCAGTACAATTCCAGACAGCCCAGGACAGAATCCTGTAAAATTCCGCACAGCCCACTACAGAATCCAGTGTAATTACAGACAGCCCCGGTCTGAATCCAGTAAAATTCCACGTTGCCCAGTATAGATACCAGTAAAGTTCCACATGGTCCTGTACAGAATCCAATAAAATTCCACACAGCCTAGTAAAGAATCCAGTAAAATTCCACACAGTCCGGTATAGAATCCAGTAAAATTCCACACAGCCCAGTATAGAATCCAGTACAATTCCACACGGGCGAGTACAGAAACCATTCAAATGTGACAAAGCCCTGTACCGAATCCAGTAAAATTCTACACAGCCCAGTATGGATAACATTAAAATTCTACTCCCGCCCAGTACAGAATGCAGTATAATTATAGACAGTCCAGGACAGAAAAAAATTAAATTCCACACAGCCTAGTATAGAATCCAGTACAATTCCAGACAGCCCAGGAGAGAATCCTGTAAAATTCTGCACAGCCCAGTACAGAATCCAGTGTAATTACAGACAGCCCCGGCCAGAATCCAGTAAAATTCCACACTGCCCAATATAGATACCAGTAAAGTTCCACATGGTCCTGTACAGAATCCAATAACATTCCACACTGCCCAGTACAGAATCCAAATATATTCCACACAGAAATCAGTAAAATATCAGACAGCCAAGTAAAAAATCAAGTAAAATTCCACACAGCCCAGTACAGAAAACAATCAAACACCACACTGCCTATTAAAGAATCCAGTAAAATTCCACACAGTCCAGTACAGAATCCAGTAAAATTCCACACAGCCCAGTACAGAATCCAGTAATATTCCACACAGCTCAGAACAGAAACCAGTAAAATTCCACACAGCCCAATAAAGAATACAATAAACTTCCACACAATCCAAAACAGAATCCAGTAAAATTCCAAACAGCTCAGAACAGAAACCAGTAAAATTCCACACAGCCCAGTATGGATAACATTAAAATTCTACACCCGCCCAGTACAGAATGCTGTATAATTATAGACAGTCTAGGACAGAAACCAATTAAATTCCACATAGCCCAGTATAGAATCCAGCATAATTACAGACACCCCAGGACAGAATCCAGTAAAATTCCACACAGCCTAGTACAGAATCCAGTATAATTCAAGACAGCCCAGGACAGAATTCAGGAAAATTCCACACAGCCCAGTACATAATGCTACACAGGCCAGGACAGCATCAAGTAAAATTCCACACAGCCCAGTAGAGAATCCAGTAAAATTCCACACAGCCCAGTTCAGAATCCAGTATAATTACAGACAGCCCGGGACAGAATCCAGTAAAGTTCCATTCTGCCCAGTATACATACTAGTAAAGTTCCACATAGCTCTGTACAGAATCCAATAAAATTCCACACAGCCCAGTACAGAATCCAGTATAATACCAGACAGCACAGGACACAATTCAGTAAAATTCCACACTGCTGAGTAAAAATACCAGTAAGGTTCCACATACTCCGTGCAGAATCCAGTAAAGTTCTGCACTGCCCAGGACAGAATCCAGAAAAATTCCAAAAAGACCAGTATGTAAAACATTCAAATTTCTCACTGCCCCGTACAGAATCCAGTAAAATTCCACGCAGCCCAGTACAGAATCCAGTAAAATTCAAGACAGACCCGGACAGAATTCAGTAAAATTCCAACCAGCTCAGGACAGAATCCAATTAAATTCCACACAGCCCAGTACAGAATCCAGTATAATTACAGACAATCCAAGACAGAATCCAGTAAAATTCCACACAGCCCAGTACAGAATCCAGTGTAATTACAGACAGCCCGGGACAGAATCCAGTAAAATTCCACACTGCCCAGTATAGATACCAGTAAAGTTCCACATGGTCCTGTACAGAATCCAATAAAATTCCACACAGCCTAGTAAAGAATCCAGTAAAATTCCACACAGTCCAGTATAGAATCCAGTAAAATTCCACACAGCCCAGTATAGAATCCAGTACAATTCCACACGGGCGAGTACAGAATCCAGTAAAATTCCACACAGCCCAGTACAGAATCCAGTAATGTTCCAAACAGCCCAGGACAGAAACCAGTAAAATGCCACACAGCCAACTGCATAATCCAGAAAAATTTCACACCTTCCACTACAGAATCCAGTAAACTTCCATACAGCTCAGTACAGAATCCAGTAAAATTCGACACAGCTCAGTACAGAATCCAGTAAAATTCTACACAACCAGGTACGGAAAACTTTCAAATTCCAGACAGCTCTGTACAGAAACCAGTTAAATTCCACACAGCCCAGGACAGAAACCAGTAAAATTCCACACAGCCCGGTACAGAATCCAGTATAATTGCAGACAGGCCGGGACAGAATCCAGTAAATTTCCATACTGCCCAGTATAGATACCAGTAAAGTTCCACATAGCCCTGTACAGAATCCAATAAAATTCCACACAGCCCAGTATAGAATCCAGTGTAATTCCAGACAGCCCAGGACAGAATCCAATAAAATTCCACACAGCCCAGTATAGAATCCAGTACAATTCCAAATAGCCCAGGACAGAATCCTGTAAAATTCACACAGCCCAGTACAGAATCCAAATATGTTCCACACAGGCGAATACAGAAACCAGTAAAATACCACACAGCCAAGTAAAAAATCCAGTAAAATTCCACACAGTCCAGTACAGAAAACAATCAAACACCACACAGCCTATTAAAGAATCCAGTATAATTCCACACAGTCCAGTATAGAATCCAGTAAAATTCCACACAGCCCTGTACAGATTCCAGTATAATTACAGACAATCCAAGACAGAATCCAGTAAAATTCCACACAGCCCAGTATGAAAAGCATTAAAATTCCACACAGCCCAGTACGGAAACCATTCAAGTGCAACAAAGCCCAATACAGAATCCAGTTAAATTCCTCACAGCCCAGTATGGATAACATTAAAATTCGACACCCCCCAGTACAGAATGCAGTATAATTATAGACAGTCTAGGACAGAAACCAATTAAATTGCACACAGCCCAGTACAGAATCCAGTATAATTACAGACAATCCAGGACAGAATCCAGTAAAATTCCACACAGCCCAGTGGGAAAAGCATTAAAATTCCACACAGCCCAGTACAGAAACCATTCAAATGTGACAAAGCCCTGTACAGAATCCAGTAAAATTCTACACAGCCCAGTATGGATAACATTAAAATTCTACTCCCGCCCAGTACAGAATGCAGTAGAATTATAGACAGTCCAGGACAGAAAAAAATTAAATTCCACACAGCCTAGTATAGAATCCAGTACAATTCCTGACAGCCCAGGAGAGAATCCTGTAAAATTCTGCACAGCCCAGTACAGAATCCAGTGTAATTACAGACAGCCCAGGACAGAATCCAGTAAAATTCCACACTGCCCAATATAGATACCAGTAAAGTTCCACATGGTCCTGTACAGAATCCAATAAAATTCCACACTGCCCAGTACAGAATCCAAATATATTCCACACAGAAATCAGTAAAATATCAGACAGCCAAGTAAAAAATCAAGTAAAATTCCACACAGCCCAGTACAGAAAACAATCAAACACCACACTGCCTATTAAAGAATCCAGTAAAATTCCACACAGTCCAGTACAGAATCCAGTAAAATTCCACACAGCCCAGTACAGAATCCAGTCATATTCCACACAGCTCAGAACAGAAACCAGTAAAATTCCACACAGCCCAATAAAGAATACAATAAACTTCCACACAATCCAAAACAGAATCCAGTAAAATTCCAAACAGCTCAGAACAGAAACCAGTAAAATTCCACACAGCCCAGTACAGAAACCATTCAAATGAAACAAAGCCCAATACAGAATCAAGTAAAATTCCACACAGCCCAGTATGGATAACATTAAAATTCTACACAGCCCAGTACAGAATGCTGTATAATTATAGACAGTCTAGGACAGAAACCAATTAAATTCTACATAGCCCAGTATAGAATCCAGTATAATTCAAGACAGCCCAGGACAGAATTCAGGAAAATTCCACACAGCCCAGTACAGAATGCTACACAGGCCAAGACAGCATCAAGTAAAATTCCACACAGCCCAGTAGAGAATCCAATAAAATTCCACACAGCCCAGTTCAGAATCCAGTATAATTACAGACAGCCCGGGACAGAATCCAGTAAAGTTCCATTCTGCCCAGTATAGAAACTAGTAAAGTTCCACATAGCCCTGTACAGAATCCAATAAAATACCACACAGCCCAGTACAGAATCCAGTATAATATCAGACAGCACAGGACACAATTCAGTAAAATTCCACACTGCCGAGTAAAAATACCAGTAAGGTTCGACATACTCCGTACAGAATCCAGTAAAGTTCCACACAGCCCAGGACAGAATCCAGAAAAATTCCAAACAGACCAGTATGTAAAACATTCAAATTTCTCACTGCCCCGTACAGAATCCAGTAAAATTCCACACAGCCCAGTACAGAATCCAAGATAATTCAAGACAGCCCCGGACAGAATTCAGTAAAATTCCAACCAGCTCAGGACAGAATCCAATTAAATTCCACACAGCCCTGTACAGAATCCAGTATAATTACAGACAATCCAAGACAGAATCCAGTAAAATTCCACACAGCCCAGTATGAAAAGCATTAAAATTCCACACAGCCCCGTACAGAAACCATTCAAATGTGACAAAGCCCTGTACAGAATCCAGTAAAATTGCTCACAGCCCAGTATGGATAACATTAAAATTCTACACGCGCCCAGTACAGAATGCAGTATAATTATAGACAGTCCAGGACAGAAAAAAATTAAATTCCACACAGCCCAGTACAGAATCCAGTATAATAACAGACTGCCCGGGACAGAATCCAGTAAAATTCCACACAGCCCAGAACAGAATCCAGTGTAATTACAGACAGGCCGGGACAGAATCCAGTAAAATTCCACACTGCCCAGTACAGAATCCAGTGTAATTACAGACAGCCCGGGACAGAATCCAGTAAAATTCCACACAGCCCAGAACAGAATCCAATGTAATTACAGACAGGCCGGGACAGAATCCAGTAAAATTCCACACTGCCCAGTATAGATACCAGTAAAGTTCCACATGGTCCTGTACAGAACCCAATAAAATTCCACACAGCCTAGTATAGAATCCAGTACAATTCCAGACAGCCCAGGACAGAATCCTGTAAAATTCCGCACAGCCCAGTACAGAATCCAGTGTAATTACAGACAGCCCGGGAAAGAATCCAGTAAAATTCCACACAGCCCAGTACAGAATCCAGTGTAATTACAGACAGCCCGGGACTGAATCCAGTAAAATTCCACACTGCCCAGTATAGATACCAGTAAAGTTCACATGGTCCTGTACAGAACCCAATAAAATTCCACACAGCCCAGTATAGAATCCAGTACAATTCCACACAGCCCAGGACAGAATCCTGTAAAATTCCGCACAGCCCAGTACAGAATCCAGTGTAATTACAGACAGCCCGGGACAGAATCCAGTAAAATTCCACACAGCCCAGTACAGAATCCAGTGTAATTACAGACAGCCCGGGACAGAATCCAGTAAAATTCCACACTGCCCAGTATAGATACCGGTAAAGTTCCACATGGTCCTGTACAGAACCCAATAAAATTCCACACAGCCCAGTATAGAATCCAGTACAATTCCAGACAGCCCAGGACAGAATCCTGTAAAATTCCGCACAGCCCACGACAGAATCCAGTGTAATTACAGACAGCCCCGGTCTGAATCCAGTAAAATTCCACATTGCCCAGTATAGATACCAGTAAAGTTCCACATGGTCCTGTACAGAATCCAATAAAATTCCACACAGCCTAGTAAAGAATCCAGTAAAATTCCACACAGTCCGGTATAGAATCCAGTAAAATTCCACACAGCCCAGTATAGAATCCAGTACAATTCCACACGGGCGAGTACAGAAACCATTCAAATGTGACAAAGCCCTGTACCGAATCCAGTAAAATTCTACACAGCCCAGTATGGATAACATTAAAATTCTACTCCCGCCAGTACAGAATGCAGTATAATTATAGACAGTCCAGGACAGAAAAAAATTAAATTCCACACAGCCTAGTATAGAATCCAGTACAATTCCAGACAGCCCAGGAGAGAATCCTGTAAAATTCTGCACAGCCCAGTACAGAATCCACTGTAATTACAGACAGCCCCGGACAGAATCCAGTAAAATTCCACACTGCCCAATATAGATACCAGTAAAGTTCCACATGGTCCTGTACAGAATCCAATAAAATTCCACACTGCCCAGTACAGAATCCAAATATATTCCACACAGAAATCAGTAAAATATCAGACAGCCAAGTAAAAAATCAAGTAAAATTCCACACAGCCCAGTACAGAAAACAATCAAACACCACACTGCCTATTAAAGAATCCAGTAAAATTCCACACAGTCCAGTACAGAATCCAGTAAAATTCCACACAGCCCAGTACAGAATCCAGTAATATTCCACACAGCTCAGAACAGAAACCAGTAAAATTCCACACAGCCCAATAAAGAATACAATAAACTTCCACACAATCCAAAACAGAATCCAGTAAAATTCCAAACAGCTCAGAACAGAAACCAGTAAAATTCCACACAGCCCAGTATGGATAACATTAAAATTCTACACCCGCCCAGTACAGAATGCTGTATAATTATAGACAGTCTAGGACAGAAACCAATTAAATTCCACATAGCCCAGTATAGAATCCAGCATAATTACAGACACCCCAGGACAGAATCCAGTAAAATTCCACACAGCCTAGTACAGAATCCAGTATAATTCAAGACAGCCCAGGACAGAATTCAGGAAAATTCCACACAGCCCAGTACATAATGCTACACAGGCCAGGACAGCATCAAGTAAAATTCCACACAGCCCAGTAGAGAATCCAGTAAAATTCCACACAGCCCAGTTCAGAATCCAGTATAATTACAGACAGCCCGGGACAGAATCCAGTAAAGTTCCATACTGCCCAGTATACATACTAGTAACGTTCCACATAGCCCTGTACAGAATCCAATAAAATTCCACACAGCCCAGTACAGAATCCAGTATAATAACAGACAGCACAGGACACAATTCAGTAAAATTCCACACTGCTGAGTAAAAATAGCAGTAAGGTTCCACATACTCCGTACAGAATCCAGTAAAGTTCCACACAGCCCAGGACAGAATCCAGAAAAATTCCAAATAGACCAGTATGTAAAACATTCAAATTTCTCACTGCCCCGTACAGAATCCAGTAAAATTCCACGCAGCCCAGTACAGAATCCAGTAAAATTCAAGACAGACCCGGACAGAATTCAGTAAAATTCCAACCAGCTCAGGACAGAATCCAATTAAATTCCACACAGCCCTGTACAGAATCCAGTATAATTACAGACAATCCAAGACAGAATCCAGTAAAATTCCACACAGCCCAGTACAGAATCCAGTGCAATTACAGACAGCCCGGGACAGAATCCAGTAAAATTCCGCACAGCCCAGTACAGAATCCAGTGTAATTACAGACAGCCCGGGAAAGAATCCAGTAAAATTCCACACTGCCGAGTAAAAATACCAGTAAGGTTCGACAGACTCCGTACAGAATCCAGTAAAGTTCCACACAGCCCAGGACAGAATCCAGAAAAATTCCAAATAGACCAGTATGTAAAACATTCAAATTTCTCACTGCCCCGTACAGAATCCAGTAAAATTCCACACAGCCCAGTACAGAATCCAATATAATTCAAGACAGCCCCGGACAGAATTCAGTAAAATTCCAACCAGCTCAGGACAGAATCCAATTAAATTCCACACAGCTCAGTGCAGAATCCAGTATAATTACAGACAATCCAAGACAGAATCCAGTAAAATTCCACACAGCCCAGTATGAAAAGCATTAAAATTCCACACTGCCCAGTACAGAAACCATTCAAATGTGACAAAGCCCTGTACAGAATCCAGTAAAATTCCTCACAGCCCAGTATGGATAACATTAAAATTCTACACGCGCCCGGTACAGAATGCAGTATAATTATAGACAGTCCAGGACAGAAAAAAATTAAATTCCACACAGCCCAGTACAGAATCCAGTATAATAACAGACTGCCCGGGACAGAATCCAGTAAAATTCCTCACAGCCCAGAACAGAATCCAGTGTAATTACAGACAGGCCGGGACAGAATCCAGTAAAATTCCACACTGCCCAGTACAGAATCCAGTGTAATTACAGACAGCCCGGGACAGAATCCAGTAAAATTCCACACAGCCCAGAACAGAATCCAATGTAATTACAGACAGGCCGGGACAGAATCCAGTAAAATTCCACACTGCCCAGTATAGATACCAGTAAAGTTCCACATGGTCCTGTACAGAACCCAATAAAATTCCACACAGCCTAGTATAGAATCCAGTACAATTCCAGACAGCCCAGGACAGAATCCTGTAAAATTCCGCACAGCCCAGTACAGAATCCAGTGTAATTACAGACAGCCCGGGAAAGAATCCAGTAAAATTCCACACAGCCCAGTACAGAATCCAGTGTAATTACAGTCAGCCCGGGACAGAATCCAGTAAAATTCCACACTGCCCAGTATAGATACCAGTAAAGTTCCACATGGTCCTGTACAGAACCCAATAAAATTCCACACAGCCCAGTATAGAATCCAGTACAATTCCAGACAGCCCAGGACAGAATCCTGTAAAATTCCGCACAGCCCAGTACAGAATCCAGTGTAATTACAGACAGCCCGGGACAGAATCCAGTAAAATTCCACACAGCCCAGTACAGAATCCAGTGTAATTACAGACAGCCCGGGACAGAATCCAGTAAAATTCCACACTGCCCAGTATAGATACCGGTAAAGTTCCACATGGTCCTGTACAGAACCCAATAAAATTCCACACAGCCCAGTATAGAATCCAGTACAATTCCAGACAGCCCAGGACAGAATCCTGTAAAATTCCGCACAGCCCACTACAGAATCCAGTGTAATTACAGACAGCCCCGGTCTGAATCCAGTAAAATTCCACGTTGCCCAGTATAGATACCAGTAAAGTTCCACATGGTCCTGTACAGAATCCAATAAAATTCCACACAGCCTAGTAAAGAATCCAGTAAAATTCCACACAGTCCGGTATAGAATCCAGTAAAATTCCACACAGCCCAGTATAGAATCCAGTACAATTCCACACGGGCGAGTACAGAAACCATTCAAATGTGACAAAGCCCTGTACCGAATCCAGTAAAATTCTACACAGCCCAGTATGGATAACATTAAAATTCTACTCCCGCCCAGTACAGAATGCAGTATAATTATAGACAGTCCAGGACAGAAAAAAATTAAATTCCACACAGCCTAGTATAGAATCCAGTACAATTCCAGACAGCCCAGGAGAGAATCCTGTAAAATTCTGCACAGCCCAGTACAGAATCCAGTGTAATTACAGACAGCCCCGGCCAGAATCCAGTAAAATTCCACACTGCCCAATATAGATACCAGTAAAGTTCCACATGGTCCTGTACAGAATCCAATAAAATTCCACACTGCCCAGTACAGAATCCAAATATATTCCACACAGAAATCAGTAAAATATCAGACAGCCAAGTAAAAAATCAAGTAAAATTCCACACAGCCCAGTACAGAAAACAATCAAACACCACACTGCCTATTAAAGAATCCAGTAAAATTCCACACAGTCCAGTACAGAATCCAGTAAAATTCCACACAGCCCAGTACAGAATCCAGTAATATTCCACACAGCTCAGAACAGAAACCAGTAAAATTCCACACAGCCCAATAAAGAATACAATAAACTTCCACACAATCCAAAACAGAATCCAGTAAAATTCCAAACAGCTCAGAACAGAAACCAGTAAAATTCCACACAGCCCAGTATGGATAACATTAAAATTCTACACCCGCCCAGTACAGAATGCTGTATAATTATAGACAGTCTAGGACAGAAACCAATTAAATTCCACATAGCCCAGTATAGAATCCAGCATAATTACAGACACCCCAGGACAGAATCCAGTAAAATTCCACACAGCCTAGTACAGAATCCAGTATAATTCAAGACAGCCCAGGACAGAATTCAGGAAAATTCCACACAGCCCAGTACATAATGCTACACAGGCCAGGACAGCATCAAGTAAAATTCCACACAGCCCAGTAGAGAATCCAGTAAAATTCCACACAGCCCAGTTCAGAATCCAGTATAATTACAGACAGCCCGGGACAGAATCCAGTAAAGTTCCATTCTGCCCAGTATACATACTAGTAAAGTTCCACATAGCTCTGTACAGAATCCAATAAAATTCCACACAGCCCAGTACAGAATCCAGTATAATACCAGACAGCACAGGACACAATTCAGTAAAATTCCACACTGCTGAGTAAAAATACCAGTAAGGTTCCACATACTCCGTGCAGAATCCAGTAAAGTTCTGCACTGCCCAGGACAGAATCCAGAAAAATTCCAAAAAGACCAGTATGTAAAACATTCAAATTTCTCACTGCCCCGTACAGAATCCAGTAAAATTCCACGCAGCCCAGTACAGAATCCAGTAAAATTCAAGACAGACCCGGACAGAATTCAGTAAAATTCCAACCAGCTCAGGACAGAATCCAATTAAATTCCACACAGCCCAGTACAGAATCCAGTATAATTACAGACAATCCAAGACAGAATCCAGTAAAATTCCACACAGCCCAGTACAGAATCCAGTGTAATTACAGACAGCCCGGGACAGAATCCAGTAAAATTCCACACTGCCCAGTATAGATACCAGTAAAGTTCCACATGGTCCTGTACAGAATCCAATAAAATTCCACACAGCCTAGTAAAGAATCCAGTAAAATTCCACACAGTCCAGTATAGAATCCAGTAAAATTCCACACAGCCCAGTATAGAATCCAGTACAATTCCACACGGGCGAGTACAGAATCCAGTAAAATTCCACACAGCCCAGTACAGAATCCAGTAATGTTCCAAACAGCCCAGGACAGAAACCAGTAAAATGCCACACAGCCAACTGCATAATCCAGAAAAATTTCACACCTTCCACTACAGAATCCAGTAAACTTCCATACAGCTCAGTACAGAATCCAGTAAAATTCGACACAGCTCAGTACAGAATCCAGTAAAATTCTACACAACCAGGTACGGAAAACTTTCAAATTCCAGACAGCTCTGTACAGAAACCAGTTAAATTCCACACAGCCCAGGACAGAAACCAGTAAAATTCCACACAGCCCGGTACAGAATCCAGTATAATTGCAGACAGGCCGGGACAGAATCCAGTAAATTTCCATACTGCCCAGTATAGATACCAGTAAAGTTCCACATAGCCCTGTACAGAATCCAATAAAATTCCACACAGCCCAGTATAGAATCCAGTGTAATTCCAGACAGCCCAGGACAGAATCCAATAAAATTCCACACAGCCCAGTATAGAATCCAGTACAATTCCAAATAGCCCAGGACAGAATCCTGTAAAATTCACACAGCCCAGTACAGAATCCAAATATGTTCCACACAGGCGAATACAGAAACCAGTAAAATACCACACAGCCAAGTAAAAAATCCAGTAAAATTCCACACAGTCCAGTACAGAAAACAATCAAACACCACACAGCCTATTAAAGAATCCAGTATAATTCCACACAGTCCAGTATAGAATCCAGTAAAATTCCACACAGCCCTGTACAGATTCCAGTATAATTACAGACAATCCAAGACAGAATCCAGTAAAATTCCACACAGCCCAGTATGAAAAGCATTAAAATTCCACACAGCCCAGTACGGAAACCATTCAAGTGCAACAAAGCCCAATACAGAATCCAGTTAAATTCCTCACAGCCCAGTATGGATAACATTAAAATTCGACACCCCCCAGTACAGAATGCAGTATAATTATAGACAGTCTAGGACAGAAACCAATTAAATTGCACACAGCCCAGTACAGAATCCAGTATAATTACAGACAATCCAGGACAGAATCCAGTAAAATTCCACACAGCCCAGTGGGAAAAGCATTAAAATTCCACACAGCCCAGTACAGAAACCATTCAAATGTGACAAAGCCCTGTACAGAATCCAGTAAAATTCTACACAGCCCAGTATGGATAACATTAAAATTCTACTCCCGCCCAGTACAGAATGCAGTAGAATTATAGACAGTCCAGGACAGAAAAAAATTAAATTCCACACAGCCTAGTATAGAATCCAGTACAATTCCTGACAGCCCAGGAGAGAATCCTGTAAAATTCTGCACAGCCCAGTACAGAATCCAGTGTAATTACAGACAGCCCAGGACAGAATCCAGTAAAATTCCACACTGCCCAATATAGATACCAGTAAAGTTCCACATGGTCCTGTACAGAATCCAATAAAATTCCACACTGCCCAGTACAGAATCCAAATATATTCCACACAGAAATCAGTAAAATATCAGACAGCCAAGTAAAAAATCAAGTAAAATTCCACACAGCCCAGTACAGAAAACAATCAAACACCACACTGCCTATTAAAGAATCCAGTAAAATTCCACACAGTCCAGTACAGAATCCAGTAAAATTCCACACAGCCCAGTACAGAATCCAGTCATATTCCACACAGCTCAGAACAGAAACCAGTAAAATTCCACACAGCCCAATAAAGAATACAATAAACTTCCACACAATCCAAAACAGAATCCAGTAAAATTCCAAACAGCTCAGAACAGAAACCAGTAAAATTCCACACAGCCCAGTACAGAAACCATTCAAATGAAACAAAGCCCAATACAGAATCAAGTAAAATTCCACACAGCCCAGTATGGATAACATTAAAATTCTACACAGCCCAGTACAGAATGCTGTATAATTATAGACAGTCTAGGACAGAAACCAATTAAATTCTACATAGCCCAGTATAGAATCCAGTATAATTCAAGACAGCCCAGGACAGAATTCAGGAAAATTCCACACAGCCCAGTACAGAATGCTACACAGGCCAAGACAGCATCAAGTAAAATTCCACACAGCCCAGTAGAGAATCCAATAAAATTCCACACAGCCCAGTTCAGAATCCAGTATAATTATAGACAGCCCGGGACAGAATCCAGTAAAGTTCCATACTGCCCAGTATAGAAACTAGTAAAGTTCCACATAGCCCTGTACAGAATCCAATAAAATACCACACAGCCCAGTACAGAATCCAGTATAATATCAGACAGCACAGGACACAATTCAGTAAAATTCCACACTGCCGAGTAAAAATACCAGTAAGGTTCGACATACTCCGTACAGAATCCAGTAAAGTTCCACACAGCCCAGGACAGAATCCAGAAAAATTCCAAATAGACCAGTATGTAAAACATTCAAATTTCTCACTGCCCCGTACAGAATCCAGTAAAATTCCACTCAGCCCAGTACAGAATCCAAGATAATTCAAGACAGCCCCGGACAGAATTCAGTAAAATTCCAACCAGCTCAGGACAGAATCCAATTAAATTCCACACAGCCCTGTACAGAATCCAGTATAATTACAGACAATCCAAGACAGAATCCAGTAAAATTCCACACAGCCCAGTATGAAAAGCATTAAAATTCCACACAGCCCCGTACAGAAACCATTCAAATGTGACAAAGCCCTGTACAGAATCCAGTAAAATTGCTCACAGCCCAGTATGGATAACATTAAAATTCTACACGCGCCCAGTACAGAATGCAGTATAATTATAGACAGTCCAGGACAGAAAAAAATTAAATTCCACACAGCCCAGTACAGAATCCAGTATAATAACAGACTGCCCGGGACAGAAAGCAGTAAAATTCCACACAGCCCAGAACAGAATCCAGTGTAATTACAGACAGGCCGGGACAGAATCCAGTAAAATTCCACACTGCCCAGTATAGATACCAGTAAAGTTCCACATGGTCCTGTACAGAACCCAATAAAATTCCACACAGCCTAGTATAGAATCCAGTACAATTCCAGACAGCCCAGGACAGAATCCTGTAAAATTCCGCACAGCCCAGTACAGAATCCAGTGTAATTACAGACAGCCCGGGAAAGAATCCAGTAAAATTCCACACAGCCCAGTACAGAATCCAGTGTAATTACAGTCAGCCCGGGACAGAATCCAGTAAAATTCCACACTGCCCAGTATAGATACCAGTAAAGTTCCACATGGTCCTGTACAGAACCCAATAAAATTCCACACAGCCCAGTATAGAATCCAGTACAATTCCAGACAGCCCAGGACAGAATCCTGTAAAATTCCGCACAGCCCACTACAGAATCCAGTGTAATTACAGACAGCCCGGGACAGAATCCAGTAAAATTCCACACAGCCCAGTACAGAATCCAGTGTAATTACAGACAGCCCGGGACAGAATCCAGTAAAATTCCACACTGCCCAGTATAGATACCGGTAAAGTTCCACATGGTCCTGTACAGAACCCAATAAAATTCCACACAGCCTAGTATAGAATCCAGTACAATTCCAGACAGCCCAGGAGAGAATCCTGTAAAATTCTGCACAGCCCAGTACAGAATCCAGTGTAATTACAGACAGCCCCGGACAGAATCCAGTAAAATTCCACACTGCCCAATATAGATACCAGTAAAGTTCCACATGGTCCTGTACAGAATCCAATAAAATTCCACACTGCCCTGTTCAGAATCCAAATATATTCCACACAGAAATCAGTAAAATATCAGACAGCCAAGTAAAAAATCAAGTAAAATTCCACACAGCCCAGTACAGAAAACAATCAAACACCACACTGCCTATTAAAGAATCCAGTAAAATTCCACACAGTCCAGTACAAAATCCAGTAAAATTCCACACAGCCCAGTACAGAATCCAGTAATATTCCACACAGCTCAGAACAGAAACCAGTAAAATTCCACACAGCCCAATAAAGAATACAATAAACTTCCACACAATCCAAAACAGAATCCAGTAAAATTCCAAACAGCTCAGAACAGAAACCAGTAAAATTCCACACAGCCCAGTACAGAAACCATTCAAATGAAACAAAGCCCAATACAGAATCAAGTAAAATTCCACACAGCCCAGTATGGATAACATTAAAATTCTACACAGCCCAGTACAGAATGCTGTATAATTATAGACAGTCTAGGACAGAAACCAATTAAATTCTACATAGCCCAGTATAGAATCCAGTATAATTCAAGACAGCCCAGGACAGAATTCAGGAAAATTCCACACAGCCCAGTACAGAATGCTACACAGGCCAAGACAGCATCAAGTAAAATTCCACACAGCCCAGTAGAGAATCCAATAAAATTCCACACAGCCCAGTTCAGAATCCAGTATAATTATAGACAGCCCGGGACAGAATCCAGTAAAGTTCCATACTGCCCAGTATAGAAACTAGTAAAGTTCCACATAGCCCTGTACAGAATCCAATAAAATACCACACAGCCCAGTACAGAATCCAGTATAATATCAGACAGCACAGGACACAATTCAGTAAAATTCCACACTGCCGAGTAAAAATACCAGTAAGGTTCGACATACTCCGTACAGAATCCAGTAAAGTTCCACACAGCCCAGGACAGAATCCAGAAAAATTCCAAATAGACCAGTATGTAAAACATTCAAATTTCTCACTGCCCCGTACAGAATCCAGTAAAATTCCACTCAGCCCAGTACAGAATCCAAGATAATTCAAGACAGCCCCGGACAGAATTCAGTAAAATTCCAACCAGCTCAGGACAGAATCCAATTAAATTCCACACAGCCCTGTACAGAATCCAGTATAATTACAGACAATCCAAGACAGAATCCAGTAAAATTCCACACAGCCCAGTATGAAAAGCATTAAAATTCCACACAGCCCCGTACAGAAACCATTCAAATGTGACAAAGCCCTGTACAGAATCCAGTAAAATTGCTCACAGCCCAGTATGGATAACATTAAAATTCTACACGCGCCCAGTACAGAATGCAGTATAATTATAGACAGTCCAGGACAGAAAAAAATTAAATTCCACACAGCCCAGTACAGAATCCAGTATAATAACAGACTGCCCGGGACAGAAAGCAGTAAAATTCCACACAGCCCAGAACAGAATCCAGTGTAATTACAGACAGGCCGGGACAGAATCCAGTAAAATTCCACACTGCCCAGTATAGATACCAGTAAAGTTCCACATGGTCCTGTACAGAACCCAATAAAATTCCACACAGCCTAGTATAGAATCCAGTACAATTCCAGACAGCCCAGGACAGAATCCTGTAAAATTCCGCACAGCCCAGTACAGAATCCAGTGTAATTACAGACAGCCCGGGAAAGAATCCAGTAAAATTCCACACAGCCCAGTACAGAATCCAGTGTAATTACAGTCAGCCCGGGACAGAATCCAGTAAAATTCCACACTGCCCAGTATAGATACCAGTAAAGTTCCACATGGTCCTGTACAGAACCCAATAAAATTCCACACAGCCCAGTATAGAATCCAGTACAATTCCAGACAGCCCAGGACAGAATCCTGTAAAATTCCGCACAGCCCACTACAGAATCCAGTGTAATTACAGACAGCCCGGGACAGAATCCAGTAAAATTCCACACAGCCCAGTACAGAATCCAGTGTAATTACAGACAGCCCGGGACAGAATCCAGTAAAATTCCACACTGCCCAGTATAGATACCGGTAAAGTTCCACATGGTCCTGTACAGAACCCAATAAAATTCCACACAGCCTAGTATAGAATCCAGTACAATTCCAGACAGCCCAGGAGAGAATCCTGTAAAATTCTGCACAGCCCAGTACAGAATCCAGTGTAATTACAGACAGCCCCGGACAGAATCCAGTAAAATTCCACACTGCCCAATATAGATACCAGTAAAGTTCCACATGGTCCTGTACAGAATCCAATAAAATTCCACACTGCCCTGTTCAGAATCCAAATATATTCCACACAGAAATCAGTAAAATATCAGACAGCCAAGTAAAAAATCAAGTAAAATTCCACACAGCCCAGTACAGAAAACAATCAAACACCACACTGCCTATTAAAGAATCCAGTAAAATTCCACACAGTCCAGTACAAAATCCAGTAAAATTCCACACAGCCCAGTACAGAATCCAGTAATATTCCACACAGCTCAGAACAGAAACCAGTAAAATTCCACACAGCCCAATAAAGAATACAATAAACTTCCACACAATCCAAAACAGAATCCAGTAAAATTCCAAACAGCTCAGAACAGAAACCAGTAAAATTCCACACAGCCCAGTATGGATAACATTAAAATTCTACACCCGCCCAGTACAGAATGCTGTATAATTATAGACAGTCTAGGACAGAAACCAATTAAATTCCACATAGCCCAGTATAGAATCCAGCATAATTACAGACACCCCAGGACAGAATCCAGTAAAATTCCACACAGCCTAGTACAGAATCCAGTATAATTCAAGACAGCCCAGGACAGAATTCAGGAAAATTCCACACAGCCCAGTACATAATGCTACACAGGCCAGGACAGCATCAAGTAAAATTCCACACAGCCCAGTAGAGAATCCAGTAAAATTCCACACAGCCCAGTTCAGAATCCAGTATAATTACAGACAGCCCGGGACAGAATCCAGTAAAGTTCCATACTGCCCAGTATACATATTAGTAAAGTTCCACATAGCCCTGTACAGAATCCAATAAAATTCCACACAGCCCAGTACAGAATCCAGTATAATACCAGACAGCACAGGACACAATTCAGTAAAATTCCACACTGCTGAGTAAAAATACCAGTAAGGTTCCACATACTCCGTACAGAATCCAGTAAAGTTCTGCACTGCCCAGGACAGAATCCAGAAAAATTCCAAAAAGACCAGTATGTAAAACATTCAAATTTCTCACTGCCCCGTACAGAATCCAGTAAAATTCCACGCAGCCCAGTACAGAATCCAGTAAAATTCAAGACAGACCCGGACAGAATTCAGTAAAATTCCAACCAGCTCAGGACAGAATCCAATTAAATTCCACACAGCCCAGTACAGAATCCAGTATAATTACAGACAATCCAAGACAGAATCCAGTAAAATTCCACACAGCCCAGTACAGAATCCAGTGTAATTACAGACAGCCCGGGACAGAATCCAGTAAAATTCCACACTGCCCAGTATAGATACCAGTAAAGTTCCACATGGTCCTGTACAGAATCCAATAAAATTCCACACAGCCTAGTAAAGAATCCAGTAAAATTCCACACAGTCCAGTATAGAATCCAGTAAAATTCCACACAGCCCAGTATAGAATCCAGTACAATTCCACACGGGCGAGTACAGAATCCAGTAAAATTCCACACAGCCCAGTACAGAATCCAGTAATGTTCCAAACAGCCCAGGACAGAAACCAGTAAAATGCCACACAGCCAACTGCATAATCCAGAAAAATTTCACACCTTCCACTACAGAATCCAGTAAACTTCCATACAGCTCAGTACAGAATCCAGTAAAATTCGACACAGCTCAGTACAGAATCCAGTAAAATTCTACACAACCAGGTACGGAAAACTTTCAAATTCCAGACAGCTCTGTACAGAAACCAGTTAAATTCCACACAGCCCAGGACAGAAACCAGTAAAATTCCACACAGCCCGGTACAGAATCCAGTGTAATTACAGACAGCCCCGGACTGAATCCAGTAAAATTCCACACTGCCCAGTATAGATACCAGTAAAGTTCCACATAGCCCTGTACAGAATCCAATAAAATTCCACACAGCCCAGTATAGAATCCAGTGTAATTCCAGACAGCCCAGGACAGAATCCAATAAAATTCCACACAGCCCAGTATAGAATCCAGTACAATTCCAAATAGCCCAGGACAGAATCCTGTAAAATTCACACAGCCCAGTACAGAATCCAAATATGTTCCACACAGGCGAATACAGAAACCAGTAAAATACCACACAGCCAAGTAAAAAATCCAGTAAAATTCCACACAGTCCAGTACAGAAAACAATCAAACACCACACAGCCTATTAAAGAATCCAGTATAATTCCACACAGTCCAGTATAGAATCCAGTAAAATTCCACACAGCCCTGTACAGATTCCAGTATAATTACAGACAATCCAAGACAGAATCCAGTAAAATTCCACACAGCCCAGTATGAAAAGCATTAAAATTCCACACAGCCCAGTACGGAAACCATTCAAGTGCAACAAAGCCCAATACAGAATCCAGTTAAATTCCTCACAGCCCAGAATGGATAACATTAAAATTCGACACCCCCCAGTACAGAATGCAGTATAATTATAGACAGTCTAGGACAGAAACCAATTAAATTGCACACAGCCCAGTACAGAATCCAGTATAATTACAGACAATCCAGGACAGAATCCAGTAAAATTCCACACAGCCCAGTGGGAAAAGCATTAAAATTCCACACAGCCCAGTACAGAAACCATTCAAATGTGACAAAGCCCTGTACAGAATCCAGTAAAATTCTACACAGCCCAGTATGGATAACATTAAAATTCTACTCCCGCCCAGTACAGAATGCAGTAGAATTATAGACAGTCCAGGACAGAAAAAAATTAAATTGCACACAGCCTAGTATAGAATCCAGTACAATTCCTGACAGCCCAGGAGAGAATCCTGTAAAATTCTGCACAGCCCAGTACAGAATCCAGTGTAATTACAGACAGCCCAGGACAGAATCCAGTAAAATTCCACACTGCCCAATATAGATACCAGTAAAGTTCCACATGGTCCTGTACAGAATCCAATAAAATTCCACACAGCCCAGTACAGAATCCAAATATATTCCACACAGAAATCAGTAAAATATCAGACAGCCAAGTAAAAAATCAAGTAAAATTCCACACAGCCCAGTACAGAAAACAATCAAACACCACACTGCCTATTAAAGAATCCAGTAAAATTCCACACAGCCCAGTACAGAATCCAGTCATATTCCACACAGCTCAGAACAGAAACCAGTAAAATTCCACACAGCCCAATAAAGAATACAATAAACTTCCACACAATCCAAAACAGAATCCAGTAAAATTCCAAACAGCTCAGAACAGAAACCAGTAAAATTCCACACAGCCCAGTACAGAAACCATTCAAATGAAACAAAGCCCAATACAGAATCAAGTAAAATTCCACACAGCCCAGTATGGATAACATTAAAATTCTACACAGCCCAGTACAGAATGCTGTATAATTATAGACAGTCTAGGACAGAAACCAATTAAATTCTACATAGCCCAGTATAGAATCCAGTATAATTCAAGACAGCCCAGGACAGAATTCAGGAAAATTCCACACAGCCCAGTACAGAATGCTACACAGGCCAAGACAGCATCAAGTAAAATTCCACACAGCCCAGTAGAGAATCCAATAAAATTCCACACAGCCCAGTTCAGAATCCAGTATAATTACAGACAGCCCGGGACAGAATCCAGTAAAGTTCCATTCTGCCCAGTATAGAAACTAGTAAAGTTCCACATAGCCCTGTACAGAATCCAATAAAATACCACACAGCCCAGTACAGAATCCAGTATAATATCAGACAGCACAGGACACAATTCAGTAAAATTCCACACTGCCGAGTAAAAATACCAGTAAGGTTCGACATACTCCGTACAGAATCCAGTAAAGTTCCACACAGCCCAGGACAGAATCCAGAAAAATTCCAAACAGACCAGTATGTAAAACATTCAAATTTCTCACTGCCCCGTACAGAATCCAGTAAAATTCCACACAGCCCAGTACAGAATCCAAGATAATTCAAGACAGCCCCGGACAGAATTCAGTAAAATTCCAACCAGCTCAGGACAGAATCCAATTAAATTCCACACAGCCCTGTACAGAATCCAGTATAATTACAGACAATCCAAGACAGAATCCAGTAAAATTCCACACAGCCCAGTATGAAAAGCATTAAAATTCCACACAGCCCCGTACAGAAACCATTCAAATGTGACAAAGCCCTGTACAGAATCCAGTAAAATTGCTCACAGCCCAGTATGGATAACATTAAAATTCTACACGCGCCCAGTACAGAATGCAGTATAATTATAGACAGTCCAGGACAGAAAAAAATTAAATTCCACACAGCCCAGTACAGAATCCAGTATAATAACAGACTGCCCGGGACAGAAAGCAGTAAAATTCCACACAGCCCAGAACAGAATCCAGTGTAATTACAGACAGGCCGGGACAGAATCCAGTAAAATTCCACACTGCCCAGTATAGATACCAGTAAAGTTCCACATGGTCCTGTACAGAACCCAATAAAATTCCACACAGCCTAGTATAGAATCCAGTACAATTCCAGACAGCCCAGGACAGAATCCTGTAAAATTCCGCACAGCCCAGTACAGAATCCAGTGTAATTACAGACAGCCCGGGAAAGAATCCAGTAAAATTCCACACAGCCCAGTACAGAATCCAGTGTAATTACAGTCAGCCCGGGACAGAATCCAGTAAAATTCCACACTGCCCAGTATAGATACCAGTAAAGTTCCACATGGTCCTGTACAGAACCCAATAAAATTCCACACAGCCCAGTATAGAATCCAGTACAATTCCAGACAGCCCAGGACAGAATCCTGTAAAATTCCGCACAGCCCACTACAGAATCCAGTGTAATTACAGACAGCCCGGGACAGAATCCAGTAAAATTCCACACAGCCCAGTACAGAATCCAGTGTAATTACAGACAGCCCGGGACAGAATCCAGTAAAATTCCACACTGCCCAGTATAGATACCGGTAAAGTTCCACATGGTCCTGTACAGAACCCAATAAAATTCCACACAGCCCAGTATAGAATCCAGTACAATTCCAGACAGCCCAGGACAGAATTCTGTAAAATTCCGCACAGCCCACTACAGAATCCAGTGTAATTACAGACAGCCCCGGTCAGAATCCAGTAAAATTCCACATTGCCCAGTATAGATACCAGTAAAGTTCCACATGGTCCTGTACAGAATCCAATAAAATTCCACACAGCCTAGTAAAGAATCCAGTAAAATTCCACACAGTCCGGTATAGAATCCAGTAAAATTCCACACAGCCCAGTATAGAATCCAGTACAATTCCACACTGGCGAGTACAGAAACCATTCAAATGTGACAAAGCCCTGTACCGAATCCAGTAAAATTCTACACAGCCCAGTATGGATAACATTAAAATTCTACTCCCGCCCAGTACAGAATGCAGTATAATTATAGACAGTCCAGGACAGAAAAAAATTAAATTCCACACAGCCTAGTATAGAATCCAGTACAATTCCAGACAGCCCAGGAGAGAATCCTGTAAAATTCTGCACAGCCCAGTACAGAATCCAGTGTAATTACAGACAGCCCCGGACAGAATCCAGTAAAATTCCACACTGCCCAATATAGATACCAGTAAAGTTCCACATGGTCCTGTACAGAATCCAATAAAATTCCACACTGCCCTGTTCAGAATCCAAATATATTCCACACAGAAATCAGTAAAATATCAGACAGCCAAGTAAAAAATCAAGTAAAATTCCACACAGCCCAGTACAGAAAACAATCAAACACCACACTGCCTATTAAAGAATCCAGTAAAATTCCACACAGTCCAGTACAGAATCCAGTAAAATTCCACACAGCCCAGTACAGAATCCAGTAATATTCCACACAGCTCAGAACAGAAACCAGTAAAATTCCACACAGCCCAATAAAGAATACAATAAACTTCCACACAATCCAAAACAGAATCCAGTAAAATTCCAAACAGCTCAGAACAGAAACCAGTAAAATTCCACACAGCCCAGTATGGATAACATTAAAATTCTACACCCGCCCAGTACAGAATGCTGTATAATTATAGACAGTCTAGGACAGAAACCAATTAAATTCCACATAGCCCAGTATAGAATCCAGCATAATTACAGACACCCCAGGACAGAATCCAGTAAAATTCCACACAGCCTAGTACAGAATCCAGTATAATTCAAGACAGCCCAGGACAGAATTCAGGAAAATTCCACACAGCCCAGTACATAATGCTACACAGGCCAGGACAGCATCAAGTAAAATTCCACACAGCCCAGTAGAGAATCCAGTAAAATTCCACACAGCCCAGTTCAGAATCCAGTATAATTACAGACAGCCCGGGACAGAATCCAGTAAAGTTCCATACTGCCCAGTATACATATTAGTAAAGTTCCACATAGCCCTGTACAGAATCCAATAAAATTCCACACAGCCCAGTACAGAATCCAGTATAATACCAGACAGCACAGGACACAATTCAGTAAAATTCCACACTGCTGAGTAAAAATACCAGTAAGGTTCCACATACTCCGTACAGAATCCAGTAAAGTTCTGCACTGCCCAGGACAGAATCCAGAAAAATTCCAAAAAGACCAGTATGTAAAACATTCAAATTTCTCACTGCCCCGTACAGAATCCAGTAAAATTCCACGCAGCCCAGTACAGAATCCAGTAAAATTCAAGACAGACCCGGACAGAATTCAGTAAAATTCCAACCAGCTCAGGACAGAATCCAATTAAATTCCACACAGCCCAGTACAGAATCCAGTATAATTACAGACAATCCAAGACAGAATCCAGTAAAATTCCACACAGCCCAGTACAGAATCCAGTGTAATTACAGACAGCCCGGGACAGAATCCAGTAAAATTCCACACTGCCCAGTATAGATACCAGTAAAGTTCCACATGGTCCTGTACAGAATCCAATAAAATTCCACACAGCCTAGTAAAGAATCCAGTAAAATTCCACACAGTCCAGTATAGAATCCAGTAAAATTCCACACAGCCCAGTATAGAATCCAGTACAATTCCACACGGGCGAGTACAGAATCCAGTAAAATTCCACACAGCCCAGTACAGAATCCAGTAATGTTCCAAACAGCCCAGGACAGAAACCAGTAAAATGCCACACAGCCAACTGCATAATCCAGAAAAATTTCACACCTTCCACTACAGAATCCAGTAAACTTCCATACAGCTCAGTACAGAATCCAGTAAAATTCGACACAGCTCAGTACAGAATCCAGTAAAATTCTACACAACCAGGTACGGAAAACTTTCAAATTCCAGACAGCTCTGTACAGAAACCAGTTAAATTCCACACAGCCCAGGACAGAAACCAGTAAAATTCCACACAGCCCGGTACAGAATCCAGTATAATTGCAGACAGGCCGGGACAGAATCCAGTAAATTTCCATACTGCCCAGTATAGATACCAGTAAAGTTCCACATAGCCCTGTACAGAATCCAATAAAATTCCACACAGCCCAGTATAGAATCCAGTGTAATTCCAGACAGCCCAGGACAGAATCCAATAAAATTCCACACAGCCCAGTATAGAATCCAGTACAATTCCAAATAGCCCAGGACAGAATCCTGTAAAATTCACACAGCCCAGTACAGAATCCAAATATGTTCCACACAGGCGAATACAGAAACCAGTAAAATACCACACAGCCAAGTAAAAAATCCAGTAAAATTCCACACAGTCCAGTACAGAAAACAATCAAACACCACACAGCCTATTAAAGAATCCAGTATAATTCCACACAGTCCAGTATAGAATCCAGTAAAATTCCACACAGCCCTGTACAGATTCCAGTATAATTACAGACAATCCAAGACAGAATCCAGTAAAATTCCACACAGCCCAGTATGAAAAGCATTAAAATTCCACACAGCCCAGTACGGAAACCATTCAAGTGCAACAAAGCCCAATACAGAATCCAGTTAAATTCCTCACAGCCCAGTATGGATAACATTAAAATTCGACACCCCCCAGTACAGAATGCAGTATAATTATAGACAGTCTAGGACAGAAACCAATTAAATTGCACACAGCCCAGTACAGAATCCAGTATAATTACAGACAATCCAGGACAGAATCCAGTAAAATTCCACACAGCCCAGTGGGAAAAGCATTAAAATTCCACACAGCCCAGTACAGAAACCATTCAAATGTGACAAAGCCCTGTACAGAATCCAGTAAAATTCTACACAGCCCAGTATGGATAACATTAAAATTCTACTCCCGCCCAGTACAGAATGCAGTAGAATTATAGACAGTCCAGGACAGAAAAAAATTAAATTGCACACAGCCTAGTATAGAATCCAGTACAATTCCTGACAGCCCAGGAGAGAATCCTGTAAAATTCTGCACAGCCCAGTACAGAATCCAGTGTAATTACAGACAGCCCAGGACAGAATCCAGTAAAATTCCACACTGCCCAATATAGATACCAGTAAAGTTCCACATGGTCCTGTACAGAATCCAATAAAATTCCACACAGCCCAGTACAGAATCCAAATATATTCCACACAGAAATCAGTAAAATATCAGACAGCCAAGTAAAAAATCAAGTAAAATTCCACACAGCCCAGTACAGAAAACAATCAAACACCACACTGCCTATTAAAGAATCCAGTAAAATTCCACACAGTCCAGTACAGAATCCAGTAAAATTCCACACAGCCCAGTACAGAATCCAGTCATATTCCACACAGCTCAGAACAGAAACCAGTAAAATTCCACACAGCCCAATAAAGAATACAATAAACTTCCACACAATCCAAAACAGAATCCAGTAAAATTCCAAACAGCTCAGAACAGAAACCAGTAAAATTCCACACAGCCCAGTACAGAAACCATTCAAATGAAACAAAGCCCAATACAGAATCAAGTAAAATTCCACACAGCCCAGTATGGATAACATTAAAATTCTACACAGCCCAGTACAGAATGCTGTATAATTATAGACAGTCTAGGACAGAAACCAATTAAATTCTACATAGCCCAGTATAGAATCCAGTATAATTCAAGACAGCCCAGGACAGAATTCAGGAAAATTCCACACAGCCCAGTACAGAATGCTACACAGGCCAAGACAGCATCAAGTAAAATTCCACACAGCCCAGTAGAGAATCCAATAAAATTCCACACAGCCCAGTTCAGAATCCAGTATAATTACAGACAGCCCGGGACAGAATCCAGTAAAGTTCCATTCTGCCCAGTATAGAAACTAGTAAAGTTCCACATAGCCCTGTACAGAATCCAATAAAATACCACACAGCCCAGTACAGAATCCAGTATAATATCAGACAGCACAGGACACAATTCAGTAAAATTCCACACTGCCGAGTAAAAATACCAGTAAGGTTCGACATACTCCGTACAGAATCCAGTAAAGTTCCACACAGCCCAGGACAGAATCCAGAAAAATTCCAAACAGACCAGTATGTAAAACATTCAAATTTCTCACTGCCCCGTACAGAATCCAGTAAAATTCCACACAGCCCAGTACAGAATCCAAGATAATTCAAGACAGCCCCGGACAGAATTCAGTAAAATTCCAACCAGCTCAGGACAGAATCCAATTAAATTCCACACAGCCCTGTACAGAATCCAGTATAATTACAGACAATCCAAGACAGAATCCAGTAAAATTCCACACAGCCCAGTATGAAAAGCATTAAAATTCCACACAGCCCCGTACAGAAACCATTCAAATGTGACAAAGCCCTGTACAGAATCCAGTAAAATTGCTCACAGCCCAGTATGGATAACATTAAAATTCTACACGCGCCCAGTACAGAATGCAGTATAATTATAGACAGTCCAGGACAGAAAAAAATTAAATTCCACACAGCCCAGTACAGAATCCAGTATAATAACAGACTGCCCGGGACAGAAAGCAGTAAAATTCCACACAGCCCAGAACAGAATCCAGTGTAATTACAGACAGGCCGGGACAGAATCCAGTAAAATTCCACACTGCCCAGTATAGATACCAGTAAAGTTCCACATGGTCCTGTACAGAACCCAATAAAATTCCACACAGCCTAGTATAGAATCCAGTACAATTCCAGACAGCCCAGGATAGAATCCTGTAAAATTCCGCACAGCCCAGTACAGAATCCAGTGTAATTACAGACAGCCCGGGACAGAATCCAGTAAAATTCCGCACAGCCCAGTACAGAATCCAGTGTAATTACAGACAGCCCGGGACAGAATCCAGTAAAATTCCACACTGCCCAGTATAGATACCAGTAAAGTTCCACATGGTCCTGTACAGAACCCAATAAAATTCCACACAGCCCATTATAGAATCCAGTACAATTCCAGACAGCCCAGGACAGAATCCTGTAAAATTGCGCACAGCCCACTACAGAATCCAGTGTAATTACAGACAGCCCCGGACTGAATCCAGTAAAATTCCACACTGCCCAGTATAGATACCAGTAAAGTTCCACATGGTCCTGTACAGAATCCAATAAAATTCCACACAGCCTAGTAAAGAATCCAGTAAAATTCCACACAGTCCAGTATCGAATCCAGTAAAATTCCACACAGCCCAGTATAGAATCCAGTACAATTCCACACGGGCGAGTACAGAATCCAGTAAAATTCCACACAGCCCAGTACAGAAACCATTCAAATGTGACAAAGCCCTGTACCGAATCCAGTAAAATTCTACACAGCCCAGTATGGATAACATTAAAATTCTACTCCCGCCCAGTACAGAATGCAGTAGAATTATAGACAGTCCAGGACTGAAAAAAATTAAATTCCACACAGCCTAGTATAGAATCCAGCACAATTCCAGACAGCCCAGGAGAGAATCCTGTAAAATTCTGCACAGCCCAGTACAGAATCCAGTAAAATTCCACACTGCCCAATATAGATACCAGTAAAGTTCCACATGGTCCTGTACAGAATCCAATAAAATTCCACACAGCCCAGTACAGAATCCAAATATATTCCACACAGAAATCAGTAAAATATCAGACAGCCAAGTAAAAAATCAAGTAAAATTCCACACAGCCCAGTACAGAAAACAATCAAACACCACACTGCCTATTAAAGAATCCAGTAAAATTCCACACAGTCCAGTACAGAATCCAGTAAAATTCCACACAGCCCAGTACAGAATCCAGTAATATTCCACACAGCTCAGAACAGAAACCAGTAAAATTCCACACAGCCCAATAAAGAATACAATAAACTTCCACACAATCCAAAACAGAATCCAGTAAAATTCCAAACAGCTCAGAACAGAAACCAGTAAAATTCCACACAGCCCAGTATGGATAACATTAAAATTCTACACCCGCCCAGTACAGAATGCTGTATAATTATAGACAGTCTAGGACAGAAACCAATTAAATTCCACATAGCCCAGTATAGAATCCAGCATAATTACAGACACCCCAGGACAGAATCCAGTAAAATTCCACACAGCCTAGTACATAATCCAGTATAATTCAAGACAGCCCAGGACAGAATTCAGGAAAATTCCACACAGCCCAGTACATAATGCTACACAGGCCAGGACAGCATCAAGTAAAATTCCACACAGCCCAGTAGAGAATCCAGTAAAATTCCACACAGCCCAGTTCAGAATCCAGTATAATTACAGACAGCCCGGGACAGAATCCAGTAAAGTTCCATACTGCCCAGTATACATACTAGTAAAGTTCCACATAGCCCTGTACAGAATCCAATAAAATTCCACACAGCCCAGTACAGAATCCAATATAATACCAGACAGCACAGGACACAATTCAGTAAAATTCCACACTGCCGAGTAAAAATACCAGTAAGGTTCCACATACTCCGTACAGAATCCAGTAAAGTTCCGCACTGCCCAGGACAGAATCCAGAAAAATTCCAAAAAGACCAGTATGTAAAACATTCAAATTTCTCACTGCCCCGTACAGAATCCAGTAAAATCCCACGCAGCCCAGTACAGAATCCGATATAATTCAAGACAGACCCGGACAGAATTCAGTAAAATTCCAACCAGCTCAGGACAGAATCCAATTAAATTCCACACAGCCCAGTACAGAATCCAGTATAATTACAGACAATCCAAGACAGAATCCAGTAAAATTCCACACAGCCCAGTACAGAATCCAGTGTAATTACAGACAGCCCGGGACAGAATCCAGTAAAATTCCACACTGCCCAGTATAGATACCAGTAAAGTTCCACATGGTCCTGTACAGAATCCAATAAAATTCCACACAGCCTAGTAAAGAATCCAGTAAAATTCCACACAGTCCAGTATAGAATCCAGTAAAATTCCACACAGCCCAGTATAAAATCCAGTACAATTCCACACAGGCGAGTACAGAATCCAGTAAAATTCCACACAGCCCAGTACAGAATCCAGTAATGTTTCACACAACTCAGTACGGAAACCAGTAAAATGCCACACAGCCAACTGCATAATCCAGAAAAATTCCACACCTTCCACTACAGAATCCAGTAAAATTCCACACAGCTCAGTACAGAATCCAGTAAAATTCGACATAGCTCAGTACAGAATCCAGTAAAATTCTACACAACCAAGTACGGAAAACATTCAAATTCCAGACAGCCAGTACAGAATCCATTAAAATTCCATACAGCCGAGTACAGAATCCAGTAAAATTCCACACAGGCCAATACAGAATACATTAGACATCCACACCATTCAATACAGAACTCAGCAAAGTTCCAGACAGCTCTGTACAGAAACCAGTTAAATTCCACACAGCCCAGGACAGAAACCAGTAAAATTCCACACAGCCCAGTACAGAATCCAGTATAATTGCTGACAGCCCGGGACAGAATCCAGTAAAGTTCCATACTGCCCAGTGTCGATACCAGTAAATTTCCACATAGCCCTGTACAGAATGCAATAAAATTCCACACAGCCCAGTATAGAATCCAGTGTAATTCCAGACAGCCCAGGACAGAATCTAATAAAATTCCACACAGCCCAGTATAGAATCCAGTACAATTCCAGATAGCCCAGGACAGAATCCTGTAAAATTCACACAGCCCAGTACAGAATCCAAATATATTCCACACAGGCGAATACAGAAACCAATAAAATATCAGACAGCCAAGTAAAAAATCCAGTAAAATTCCACACAGCCCAGTACAGAAAACAATCAAACACCACACAGCCCAGTACAGAATCCAGTAAAATTCCACACAGCTCAGAACAGAAACCAGTAAAATTCCACACAGTCCAGTAAGGAAAGCATTCAAAATCCACAATGCCAAGTACAGAAACCAGTAAAATTCCACACAGCCCAGTACGGAAACCATTCAAATGCAACAAAGCCCAATACAGAATCCAGTAAAATTCCTCACAGCCCAGTATGGATAACATTAAAATTCGACACCCGCCCAGTACAGAATGCTGTATAATTATAGACAGTCTAGGACAGAAACCAATTAAATTCCACACAGCCCAGTACAGAATCCCGTATAATTACAGACAATCCAGGACAGAATCCAGTAAAATTCCGCACAGCCCAGTATGAAAAGCATTAAAATTCCACACAGCCCAGTACAGAAAACATTCAAATGTGACAAAGCCCTGTACAGAATCCAGTAAAATTCTACACAGCCCAGTATGGATAACATTAAAATTCTACAGCCGCCCAGTACAGAATGCAGTATAACTATAGACAGTCCAGGACAGAAAAAAATTAAATTCCACACAGCCCAGTACAGAATCCAGTATAATAACAGACTGCCCAGGACAGAAACCATTAAATACAACACAGCCCAGTACAGAATCCAGTGTAATTACAGACAGCCCGGGACAGAATCCAGTAAAATTCCACACAGCCCAGTACAGAATACAGTGTAATTACAGACAGGCCGGGACAGAATCCAGTAAAATTCCACAATGCCCAGTATAGATACCCGTAAAGTTCCACATGGTCCTGTACAGATTCCAATAAAATTCCACACAGCCTAGTATAGAATCCAGTACAATTCCACACAGCCCAGGACAGAATCCTGTAAAATTCCGCACAGCCCAGTACAGAATCCAATGTATTTACAGACAGCCCCGGACAGAATCCAGTAAAATTCCACACTGCCCAGTATAGATACCAGTAAAGTTCCACATGGTCCTGTACAGAATCCAATAAAATTCCACACAGCCCAGTACAGAATCCAAATATATTCCACACAGGCGAATACAGAAACCAGTAAAATACCACACAGCCAAGTAAAATATCCAGTAAAATTCCACACAGCCCAGTTCAGAAAACATTCAAACACCACACAGCCTATTAAAGAATCCAGTAAAATTCCACACAGTCCAGTACAGAATCCAGTAAAATTCCACACAGCCCAGTACAGAATCCAGTAATATTCCACACAGCTCAGAACAGAAACCAGTAAAATTCCACACAGCCCAATAAAGAATACAATAAACTTCCACACAATCCAAAACAGAATCCAATAAAATTCCAAACAGCTCAGAACAGAAACCAGTAAAATTCCACACAGCCCTGTACAGAAACCATTCAAATGCAACAAAGCCCAGTACAGAATCCAGTAAAATTCCACACAGCCCAGTATGTATAACATTAAAATTCTACACAGCCCAGTACAGAATGCTGTATAATTATAGACAGTCTAGGACAGAAAAAAATTAAATTCCACACAGCCCAGTATAGAATCCAGTATAATTACAGACACCCCAGGACAGAATCCAGTAAAATTCCACACAGCCCAGTACAGAATCCAGTGTAATTACAGACAGCCCGGGACAGAAACCAGTAAAATTCCGCACAGCCCAGTACAGAATCCAGTGTAATTACAGACAGCCCGTTACAGAATCCAGTAAAATTCCACACAGCCCAGTACAGAATCCAGAGTAATTACAGACAGCCCGGGACAGAATCCAGTAAAATTCCACATTGCCCAGTATAGATACCAGCAAAGTTCCACATGGTCCTGTACAGAATCCAATAAAATTCCACACAGCCTAGAATAGAATCCAGTACAATTCCAGACAGCCCAGGACAGAATCCTGTAAAATTCCGCACAGCCCAGTACAGAATCTAGTCTCACTACAGACAGCCCCGGACAGAATCCAGTAAAATTCCACACTGCCCAGTATAGATACCAGTAAAGTTCCACATGGTCCTGTACAGAATCCAATAAAATTCCACACAGCCTAGTAAAAAATCCAGTAAAATTCCACACAGTCCAGTATAGAATCCAGTAAAATTCCACACAGCCCAGTATAGAATCCAGTACAATTCCACACAGGCGAGTACAGAATCCAGTAAAATTCCAAACAGCCCAGTACAGAATCCAGTAATGTTCCACACAACTCAGTACAGAGACCAGTAAAATGCCACACAGCCCACTGCATAATCCAGAAAAATTCCATACCTTCCACTACAGAATCGAGTAAACTTCCACACAGCTCAGTACAGAATCCAGTAAAATTCGACACAGCTCAGTACAGAGTGCAGTAAAATTCTACACAACCAGGTACGGAAAACATTCAAATTCCAGACAGCCCAGTACAGAATCCATTAAAATTCCATACAGCCGAGTACAGAATCCAGTAAAATTCCACACAGGCCAATACAGAATACATTAGACATCCACACCATTCAATACAGAACCCAGCAAAGTTCCAGACAGCTCTGTACAGAAACCAGTTAAATTCCACACAGCCCAGGACAGAAACCAGTAAAATTCCACACAACCCAGTACAGAAAACAATCAAACACCACACAGCCTATTACAGAAGCCAGTAAAATTCCACACAGTCCAGTACAGAATCCAGTAAAATTCCACACAGCTCAGAACAGAAACCAGTAAAATTCCACACAGCCTAGTATGGAAAGCATTCAAAATCCACACAGCCCAATAAAGAATACAATAAACTTCCACACAATCCAAAACAGAATCCAGTAAAATTCCACACAGCTCAGAACAGAAACCAGTAAAATTCCACACAACCCAGTATGGAAAGCATTCAAAATGCACACAGCCCAGTACAGAAATGTGTAAAATTCCACACAGCCCAATAAAGAATACAATAAACTTCCACACAATCCAAAACAGAAACCAGTAAAATTCCACACAGCCCAATAAAGAATACAATGAACTTCCAAACAATCCAATTCAGAATCCAGTAAAATTCCACACAGCTCAGAACAGAAACCAGTAAAATTCCACACAGCCCAGTAAGGAAAGCATTCAAAATCCACACAGCCAAGTACAGAAACCAGTAAAATTCCACACAGCCCAGTACGGAAACCATTCAAATGCAACAAAGCCCAATACAGAATCCAGTAAAATTCCTCACAGCCCAGTATGGATAACATTAAAATTCTACACCCGCCCAGTACAGAATGCTGTATAATTATAGACAGTCTAGGACAGAAACCAATTAAATTCCACACAGCCCAGTATAGAATCCAGTATAATTACAGACACCCCAGGACAGAATCCAGTAAAATTCCACACAGCCCAGTACAGAATCCAGTATAATTCAAGACAGCCCAGTACAGAATACAGGAAAATTCCACACAGCCCAGTAGAGAATCCAATAAAGTTCCACACAGCCCAGTACTGAATCCAGTAAAATGCTACACAGGCCAGGACAGCATCAAGGAAAATTCCACACAGCCCAGTACAGAATCCAGTATAATACCAGACAGCACAGGACAGAATTCAGTAAAATTCCACAGTGCTGAGTAAAAATACCAGTAAGGTTCCAAATACTCCGTACAGAATCCAGTAAAGTTCCCCACAGCCCAGGACAGAATCCAGAAAAGTTCCAAATAGACCAGTATGGAAAACATTCAAATTTCTCACTGCCCCGTACAGAATCCAGTAAAATTCCATGCAGCCCTGTACAGAATCCAATATAATTCGAGACAGCCCAGGGCAGAATCCAATAAATTTCCAACCAGCTCAGGACAGAATCCAATTAAATTCCACACAGCCCAGTACAGAATCCAGTATAATTACAGACAACCCAGGACAGAATCCAGTAAAATTCCACACAGCCCAGTATGAAAAGCATTAAAATTCCGCACAGCCCAGTACAGAAACCATTCAAATGTGACAAAACCCAGTACAGAATCCAGTAAAATTCCACACAGCCCAATATGGATAACATTAAAATTTTACACCTGCCCAGTACAGAATGCAGTATAATTATAGACAGTCCAGGACAGAAAAAAATTAAATTCCACACAGCCCAGTACAGAATCCAGTATAATTACAGACAGCACAGGACAGAAACCAGTAAAATTACACACAGCTTAGTACAGAATCAAATGTAATTACAGACAGCCCGGGACAGAATCCAGTAAAGTTCCACACTGCCCCGGATAGATCCCAGTAAAGTTCCACATGGTCCTGTACAGAATCCAATAAAATTCCACACAGCCTAGTATAGAATCCAGTACAATTCCACACAGCCCAGTACAGAATCCAAAAATATTCCACACAGGCGAATACAGAAACCAGTAAAACACCACACAGCCTAGTAAAGAATCCAGTAAAATTCCACACAGTCCAGTACAGAATCCAGTAAAATTCCACACAGCCCAGTACAGAATCCAGTAAAATTCCACACAGCCCACTACAGAATCCAGTAAAATTCCACACAGCCCAGTACAGAATCCAGTATAATACCAGACAGCACAGGACAGAATTCAGTAAAATTCCACACTGCTGAGTAAAAATACCAGTAAGGTTCCACATACTCCATACGGAATCCAGTAAAGTTCCAGACAGCCCAGGACAGAATCCAGAAAAGTTCCAAATAGACCAGTATGGAAAACATTCAAATTTCTCACTGCCCCGTACAGAATCCAGTAAAATTCCATGCAGCCCTGTACAGAATCCAATATAATTCGAGACAGCCCAGGGCAGAATCCAGTAAATTTCCAACCAGCTCAGGACAGAATCCAATTAAATTCCACACAGACCAGTACAGAATCCAGTATAATTACAGACAACCCAGGACAGAATCCAGTAAAATTTCACACAGCCCAGTATGAAAAGCATTAAAATTCCACACAGCCCAGTACAGAAACCATTCAAATGTGACAAAACCCAGTACAGAATCCAGTAAAATTCCACACAGCCCAATATGGATAACATTAAAATTTTACACCTGCCCAGTACAGAATGCAGTATAATTATAGACAGTCCAGGACAGAAAAAAATTAAATTCCACACAGCCCAGTACAGAATCCAGTATAATTACAGACAGCACAGGACAGAAACCAGTAAAATTACACACAGCTTAGTACAGAATCAAATGTAATTACAGACAGCCCGGGACAGAATCCAGTAAAGTTCCACACTGCCCAGTATAGATCCCAGTAAAGTTCCACATGGTCCTGTACAGAATCCAATAAAATTCCACACAGCCTAGTATAGAATCCAGTACAAATCCACACAGCCCTGTATAGAATCCAGTAAAATCGCACACTGCCCCCTAAAGAAATCAGTCAGATTCCACTGAGCCCAGTATGGAAAGCATTCAAAATCCACCCAGCCCAGTACAGAAACCATTAAAATTCCACACAGCCCAATACAAAATACTGTAAAATTCCACACCATCCAATACAGAGCCCAGTAAAATTTAACACTCCTTAGTACAGAAACCAGTAACATTCCAAAATGCCCAGTGCAGAATCCAGTAACATTCCACACTGCCCAGTACAGAAACCAGTAAGATTCCACACAGCCCAGTACAGAATCCAGTAAAATTCCACACAGCCCAGTACAGAATCCAGTAATGTTCCACACAAACCAGTACAGAAACCAGAAAAATTCCACATATCCCAGAACGGAATCCAGGAAAATTCCTCATAGACCAGTATGGAAAACATAAAAATTTCACACAGCCCAGTATGGAATCCAGTAAAATTCCACACTGCCCATTACAGATACCAGTAAAATTCCACATAGCCCAGTACAGAATCCTAAATAATCCTCACTATCAATTAAAGAATCCAGTAAAATTCCACACATCCCTGGACTGATTGCAGTGAAATTGACCACAGCCCAGTACAAAATCCAGGAAAATGCCACACAGACCAGTACTGAAACCAGTAAAAATCCATACAGCCAGGTACAGAATCCAGTAAAATGCCACACAACCCAGTAAAGAATCCAGTAAAATTCCACACTGCCCGGTAGAGAAACCATTAAAATTCCACATAGACCTGTAAAGAATCCAGTAAAATTCCACACAGTCCAGTACGAATCCAGTATAATTCCAGACAGCACAGGACAGAATCCAGTAAAATTCCACATTGCCCAGTACAGAATCCAGTAAAATTCCACACTGCCCAGTAGAGAATCCAGTAAAATTCGTAACCTGCCCTGAACAGAATCCAGTATAATTCCAGACAGATCAGGACAGAATCCAGTAATTTACCAGATAGCCCTGGACAGAATCCAGTAAAATTCCACACAGCCCAGTACAGAATCCAGTAAAATTCCACACAGCCTCGTACAGAGTCCAGTAAAATTCCACACAGCTCAGTGCAGAATCCAGTAAAATCCTATACAGCCCAAAAGTACAGAAACCAGTAAAATCCTATACAGCCCAGTAACGAAAACATTCAAAATCCACACATCCCAGAACAGAAACACGTAAAATTCCATGCAGCCCAATAAAGAATACAGTAAAATTCCACAGCATCCAACACAGAGCCCAGTAAAATTCAACACTGCCCAGTACAGAATCAAGTAAAATTTCACAGACCAGTACAGAATCCAATAAAATTCAACACAGACCAGTACAGAAACCAATGAAGTTCTACACAACCCAGTACAGAAAGCAGTAAAATTCCACAAAACACAATACAAAATCCAATAAAATTCCACACAGCCCAGTACAGAATACAGTAAAATCACACACAGCACAAAGAATAAACCAGTATAATTCTGTACCGTCCAGTACAGAAACCACTAAAATTCCAGAATATCCATACAGAATCCAGTAAAGTTCCACACAGCCCAGTTCAGAAACCAATAAAATTCCACACATTCCAGGAAAGAAACCATTAAAATTCCAAACTCCCAGTGCAGAAATCATTCAAATTCCACACAGCCAATAAAATAATCCAGGAGAATTCCAAACAGCCCAGTACAGAATCCTGTAAATTCCCACACAGCCCAGTACAGAAACCAGAAAATTCCACACAGCCTAGTAAGGAAAGTGTTCAAATTCCACACAGCTCAGTAGCAAAACCAGTAAAATTCCCCACAGCCCAGTACAGATTCCAGTAAAATTCCACAAAGCCCAATAGAGAAACCACTAAAATTCCACACAGCCTAGTACAGATTCCAGTAAAATTCCACAAAGCCCAGTACAGAAATCCTTAAATTTCCACACAGTCCCATACGGAAACCATTCAAAATCTACACAGCCCAGTACAGAAACCAGTAAAATTCCACAGAGCCCAGTACACATTCCAGTAAAATTCCACACAGCCCAGTACAGAAACCAGTATAATTCCACACAGTCTAGTACAGAATCCACTAAAGTTCCACATTGACAAGTTTAGAAAGCAGTTAAATTTCACACAGCCAAGTAAAGAATGCAATAACATTCCACACCGTTCAGTACAGAAACCAGTAGAATTCCACACACCCAGTATAGAAACCAATAAAATTCCACACAGCCCAGTTCAGAATCCAGTAAAATTCTACACAGTCCAGTACAGAAACCAATAAAATTCCACACTGCCCAGTACCTAAACCAATAAAATTCCAAAACAAAAACAGAATTACCTGGAAAAACTCAGCAGGTCTGGCAGCATCGGCGGAGAAGAAAAGAGTTGACGTTTCGAGTCCTCATGACCCTTCGACAGAACTTGAGTTCGAGTCCAAGAAAGAGTTGAAATATAAGCTGGTTTAAGGTATGTGGGGTAAAAACAAAAAAACTGCGGATGCTGGAAATCCAAAACAAAAACAGAATTACCTGGAAAAACTCAGCAGGTCTGGCAGCATCGGCGGAGAATAAAAAAGTTGACGTTTCGAGTCCTCACGACCCTTCGACAGAACTTGAGTTCAATAAAATTCCACACAGCCCGGTACAGAATCCAGTAAAATCACACACAGCCCTCTCCAGAAGTCAGTGATGTTCCACATAGCACTGTATTGATTTCAGTAAAATTCCACTCCACTCAATACAGAACCCAGTAAAATTCCACATAGCCTGGTACAGAATCCAGTAAAATTCCACAGTCTAGGACAGATACCAGTAACATTGCACAAAGCGCTGTACAGAATTCTGTGAAATTCCACCCAGCCCGAAGAATAAACCAGTATATTTCTGCACCATCCAGTACAGCAACCAATAAAATTCCACACGATCCAGTACAGAATCCAGTAAAATTCCACACAGCCCAGTTCAGAATCCAATAAAATTCCACACATTCCAGGAAAGAAACCATTAAAATTCCAATCTCCCAGTGCAGAAACCATTCAAATTCCACACAGCCAAGAAAATAATCCAATAGAATTCCAAACAGCCCAGTACAGAATCCAGTAAATTCCCACAAAGCCTAATACAGAAACCAGAAAAATTCCACACAGCCCAGTACGGAAACCAATCAAATTCCACACAGCCCAGTAGAGAAACCAGTAAAATTCCACACAGCCCAGTACAGGATCCAATAAAATTCCACACCGTACATTATAGAATCCAGTTAATTTGCACACAGCCCAGTACAGAAACCATAACATTTCACTCCATCCAGTACAGAAACCAGTACAATTCCACACTGCCCAGTAGAGAAAACCTTCAAATACCACACAGCCCAGTAATGAATCCAGTAAATTTCTACACATTCCAGTACAGAATCCAGGTAAATTCCACCCCACACAGGACAGAAACCATTAAAATTCCACACAGCCCCGGAGAGAATACTGTAAAATTCCACACAACCCAATACAGAATCCAGTAAAATTCCACACAGCCCAGTTCAGACACCAATAAAATTCCACACATTCCAGGAAAAAAACCATTAAAAATCCAAACTCCCAGTGCAGAAACCATTCAAATTCCCCACAGAGCCAAGAAAACTATCCAGCAGAATTCCAAACAGCCCAGTACAGACTCCAGTAAAATTGTACACAGCCCAGTACAGAATACTGTAAATATCCACACAGCCCAGTACAGAAACCAATAAAATACCCACACAGCCCAGTACAGAAACCAGAAAAATTCCACACCGCCCCGTACACAAACCATTCATATTCCACATAGCCCAGTAGCAAAACCAGTAAAATTCTACACAGCCCAGTACAGAATCCAGTAAAATTCCACACAGCTCAGTACAGATTCCAGAAAAATTCCACAAAGCCCAGTATAGAAATCCTTAAATTTCCACACAGCCCAGTACGGAGACCACCAAAATCTACACAGCCCAGGACAGAAACCACTAAAATTCCACAGAGCCCAATACACCTTCCAGTAAAATTCCTTACTGCCCAGTACAGAAACCAATAAAATTCCACACATGCCAATACAGAACCCAATAAATTTCTAAACAGAGCAGTCCAGTTATCATTTAAATTCCACAACGCCCTACACAGAATCCAGTAAAATTCCACACCGTCCAGTGCAGAATCCAGTAAAATTCCATACAGCCCAGTAGAGAAACCAGTATAATTCCACACAGTCTAGTACAGAATCCACTAAAGCTCCACATTGACAAGTTCAGAAAACAGTTTAATTTCACACAGCCAAGTAAAGAATGCAATAACATTACACACCGTACAGTACAGAAACCATTAGAATTTCACACAGCCCAGTACAGAAACCAATAAAATTCCACACAGCCCAGTACAGTAGCCAGTAAAATTCCACATAGCCCAATACAGAATCCAGCAAAATTCCACACAGCCCAGTACAGAATCCACTAAAATTCCACACAGCTCAGTGCAGAATCCAGTAAAATCCTATACAGCCCAAAAGTACAGAAACCAGTAAAAGTCCACACAGCCCAGTTAGGAAAGCATTCAAAATCCACACAGCCCAGAACAGAAACACGTAAAATTCCACACAGCCCAATAAAGAATACAGTAAAATTCCACACCATCCAATACAGAGCCCAGTAAAATTCAACACTGCCCAGTACAGAATCCAGTAAAATTTCATAACACCCAGTACAGAATCCAGTAAAATTCCACACAGACCAATGAATAAACCAGTATAATTCTGTACCGTCCAGAACAGAAACCACTAAAATTCCACACGATCCAGTACAGAATCCAGTAAAATTCCACACAGCCCAGTTTAGACACCAATAAAATTCCACACATTCCAGGAAAGAAACCATTAAAATTCCAAACTCCCAGTGCAGAAACCATTCAAGTTCCATACAGCCAAGAAAATTATCCAGTAGAATACTGAACAGTATTCTAATACTGAAACCAGTTAACTAGATACAGAGCAAACTTCTATGAAAGGCTGAGATCCTATGCATTTGAGTTTTGACAGCGATCCCAATCCAATCAAGCAACAGTACAGAATACTGTAAATACCCACCCAGCCCAGTACAGAAACCAGTAAAATTCCAAATAGCACAGTACAGAATCTAGTAAAATTCCACACAGCCCAGTGGAGAAACCAGTAAAATTCCACACAGCCCAGTACAGGATCCAGTAAAATTCCACACCGTACATTACAGAATCCAGTTAATTTGCACAGTACAGAAACCATAACATTTCACTCCATCCAGTACAGAAACCAGTACAATTCCACACTGCCCAGTACAGAAAACCTTCAAATACCACACAGCCCAGTAATGAATCCAGTAAATTTCTACACAGTCCAGTACAGAATCCAGTAAATTTCTACACAGTCCAGTACAGAATCCAGGAAAATTCCACACCGCACAGGACAGAAACTATTAAATTTCCAAACAGCCCAGGTGAGAAACCACTAAAATTCCACACAGCCCAATACAGAATCCAGAAAAATTCCACACAGCCCAGTTCAGACACCAATAAAATTCCACACATTTCAGGAAAGAAACCATTAAAATTCCAAACTCCCAGTGCAGAAACCATTCAAATTCCACACAGCCAAGAAAATTATCCAGTAGAATACAGAACAGCCCAGTACAGACTCAGGTAAAATTCTACACAGCCCAGTACAGAAACCAATAAAATTCCAAGCAGCCCAGTACAAAAACCAATAAAATTCCAAACAGCTGAGTACAGAATCCAGTAAAATTGCTCACAGCCCAGTACGGAAACCATTCAAATTCCACATAGCCCAGTAGCAAAACCAATATAATTCCACACAGCCCAGGACATAATGCAGCAAAATTCCACACAGCCGAGAATAGATACCAAAAAACTTCCTCAAAGCGCTGCACAGAATCGAGTAAAATTACACATAGCCCAATACAGAAACCAGTAAAATTCCACACAGCCCAGTACAGATTCCAGTAATATTCCACAAAGCCCAGTAAAGAAACCCTTAAATTTCCATACACTCCAGTACATAGACCATTCAAAATCGACACAGCCCAGTACAGAAACCACTATAATTCCACAGAGCCCAGTACAGATTCCAGTAAAATTCCACACGGCCCAGTGCAGAAACCAATAAAATTCCACACAGGCCAATACAGAGCCCAATAAAATTCCAAAACAGACCAGTCCAGATACCAGTAAAATTTCACAATGCCATCTACAGAATCCAGTAAAATTCCACACAACCCGATACAGAATCCAGTAAAAATCCACACCATCCAGTGCAGAATCCAGTAAAATTCCACACAGCCCAGTACAGAAACCAGTTTAATTCCACACAGTCTAGTAGAGAATCTACTAAAGTTCCACATTGACAAGTTCAGAAAACAGTTAACTTCCACACAGCCAAGCAAAGAATGCAATAACATTCCACTCCGTTCAGCACAGAAACCAGTAGAATTCCACACAGCCCAGTACAATAACCAATAAAATTCCACACAGCCCAGTCCAGAATCCAGTAAAATTCCACACAGCTCAGTGCAGAATCCAGCAAATTTGCACACAGCCCAAAAGTACAGAAACCAGTAAAATTCCACACAGCCCAGTAAGGAAAGCATTCAAAATCCACACAGCCCAGTACAGAAACGCGTAAAATTCCACACAGCTCAGAACAGAAACCAGTAAAATTCCACACAGTCCAGTAAGGAAAGCATTCAAAATCCACACAGCCCAGTACAGAAACCCATAAAATTCCACGCAGCCCTATAAAGAATACAGTAAAATTCCACACCATCCAACACAGAACCCAGTAAAAATCAACACTGCCCAGTACAGAATCCACTAAAATTCCACACAGCCCAGTAGAGAATCCAATAAAATTCCAAACAGCCCAGTACAAAATCCAGTAAAATTCCACACAGCCCAGTAGAGAAACCAATAAAATTCCAAACAGCCCAGTGCAGAATCCAGTAAAATTCCACACATACCAGTACAGAAAACAATACAATTCCACAGAGCCCAGTACAGATACCAGTAAAATTGCACAAAGCACTGTACATAATTCAGTAAAATTCCAATAGACAAACCGATATAATTTTGCAACGTCTAGTACAGAAACCACTAAAATTCCACACAGCGCAGTACAGAATCCAGTAAAATTCCACACAGCCCAGAATAGTAACCAGTAAAATTCCACACAGCCCAGAATAGTAACCAGTAAAATTCCACACAGTCCAGTGCAGAATCCATTAAAATTCCACACAGCCCAGTACGGAATCCAGTAAAATTCCACACAGCCCAGAATAGTAACCAGTAAAATTCCACACAGTCCAGTGCAGAAACCATTCAAATTCCACACAGCTCAGTACGGAAACCAGTAAAATTCCACACAGCCCAGTACAGAATCCAGTTAATTTGCAAACAGCCCAGTACAGAAACTAGTAAAATTCCACACTGCCCAGTGCAGAATCCAGTAACATTCCAGACAGCTCAGTACAGAATCCAGGGAAACTCCACACAGCCAGTACAAAATCCAGTAAAATTCCACACAGCCCAATACAGAATCCAGTAAAAATCCACACCATCCAGTGCAGAATCCAGCAAAATTCCACACAGCCCAGTAAGGAAAGCATTCAAAATCCACACAGCCCAGTACAGAAACCCATAAAATTCCACGCAGCCCTATAAAGAATACAGTAAATTTCCACACCATCCAATACAGAACCCAGTAAAAATCAACACTGCCCAGTACAGAATCCAGTAAAATTGCACACAGCCCAGTAGAGAAACCAATAAAATTTCACAGAGCCCAGTACAGATACCAGTAAAATTGCACAAAGTGCTGTACAGAATTCAGTAAAATTCCACCTAGCCCAATAGACAAACCAATATAATTCTGCACCGTCCAGTACAGAAACCACTAAAATTCCACACAGCGCAGTACAGAATCCAGTAAAATTCCACACAGCCCAGAATAGTAACCAGTAAAATTCCACACAGTCCAGTGCAGAATCCATTAAAATTCCACATCATCCTTGACAGAAACCAATTAAATTCCACACAGCCCAGTACAGAAACCAGTAAAATTTCACACAGCGCAGTACAGAATCCAGTAAAATTCCACACAGCCCAGAATAGTAACCAGTAAAATTCCACACAGTCCAGTGCAGAATCCATTAAAATTCCACATCATCCTGGACAGAAACCAATTAAATTCCACACAGCCCAGTACAGAAACCAGTAAAATTTCACACAGCCCAGTACAGAATTCAGTAACATTCCAGACAGCTCAGTACAGAATCCAGGGAAGCTCCACACAGCCAGTACAGAATCCAGTAAAATTCCACACAGTCCAGTACAGAAACCAGTAAAACTCCACAAAGCTCATTACAGAAATCCTTAAATTTCCACACAGCCCCGTACGGAGACCATTCAAAATCTACGCAGCCGAGTACAGAAACCACTAAAATTCCACAGAGTCCAGTACAGATTCCAGTTAAATTCCACATTGCCCACTGCAGAAACCAATAAAATTCCACACATGCCAATACAGATCCCAATAAAATTCCAAACAGACCAGTCCCAATACCAGTAAAATTCCACAATGTCCTCTACAGAATCCCGTAAAATTCCATACAACCCAATACAGAATCCAGTAAAAATCCACACCGTCCAGTGCAAAATCCTGTCAAATTCCACACAGACCAGTACAGAAACCAGTATAAATCCACACAGGCTAGTACAGAATCCAATAAAATTCCACACTGTCCATTACAGAATCCAGTTAATTTGCGCACAGCCCAGTGCAGAAACCAGTAAAATTCCACACAGCCCAGTTCAGAAACCATTCATATTTCAGACAGCCCAGTACTGAATCCAGTAAAATTTCACACTAAAGTTCCACATTGATAAGTTCAGAAAACAGTTAAATTTCACACAGCCAACTACAGAATGCAATAACATTACACACCGTTCAGTACAGACACCAGTAGAATTCCACACAGCCCAGTACAGAAACCAATAAAATTCCACACAGCCCAGTACAGTAACCATAAAATTCCACACAGCTCAGTGCAGAATCCAGCAAAATTGCACACAGCCCAAAACTACAGAATCCAGTAAATTTTCACACAGCCCAGTACAGAATCAAATAAAACTCCAGACAGCCCTGTACAGAATCCTGTAACATTCCACACAGCCCTGTACAGAAACCAGTAAAATTCCACACTGCCCAGTACAGAATCCATTCAAATTGCACACAGCCCACTACGGAATCAAGTAAAATTCCACACGGTGCAGCACAGAAACTGTAGAAAGAAAATAAACAGCAGTTTTGCCTGACAACAGAGAGAAAAGTGCGAATTAGATAATTAATTAATAGAGCCCTATTATTACCCGGCATGTCCCCTGTATCAGTACTACCCTCTTATAACATGGACTGTCCCGTATACCAGCATCATCCTGTTACTAAACACTGTGTCCCTATATCCTCTACATTATTACAACCATGATATTCCAAAGTGTGTCGCTTATATCATACAGAAATATTGTTGAATAGTATTGCTTATATCAGAAGCATCCTTTTGTTACATTTTATATGCTTTATATGATTGTGATACCTAATATTCGATAGTATAATATGTTATCTATATATCACCTAAATCCCAAGAAAATCCTTAAACCTGGCCAGATACACCTCTGAATGTGGCCATGTACACCTATACTAATCCATAAATTTCTATGTAAGGCACTTATTTATTTTTATTTATTCCTAGAATGTGGTTGTTTTGGTATATCTTTAAGGAAATGAATATGTAATTCCTGGGATGTGGTTGCTGTGGTATATCTTGAAGGAAGTGTATATGTAGCTGTATACATCACGAGAAAGGTAATGTTGGAATGTATCATGTGATTCGGTCTCACTCTGTATGCACTGGGCAGACAACAGCTCAAATGTGTTTCCAAGCTCTGCAACAATGTAAGGCTGTTATCATCTCTCTGACCATTAATAAATAAACCAACAAATAATATGTTAGCCAACCCCTATGCATGGTTGATGCCTTCATGTTTATTTAGAAAATAAGCTCAAGGACTTATTTTTTATATAAGAACACAACAGTGGGCTTCGCTGACTAGGCCAACTCTGATTACCTATCCATAATTGCCTTTCAGAAGGTGGTGGTTAGCTGCCTTCTTGAACCGCTGCAATCCATGTGGTGTAGGTACACCCACAGTGCTGTTAGGAAGGGGGTTCCAGGATTTTGACCCAGCGGCAGTGAAGGAGTGGTGATATATTTCCAAGTCAAGATGGTGAGTGATTTGAAGGCAGTGGTGTTCCCACACTCCTGCTGGTATTGTTGTTTTAGGTGGTGGAGATTGTGGGTTTGGAAGGTGCTGTCTAAGCAGGTGGTGAATTCCTGCAGTGCATCTTGTAGATGGTACACACTGCTGCCTCAGTGTGCCAGTGATGGAGGGAGTGAATGATGGTGTGAATAGGTTGCTGATCAAGTGGGCTGCTTTATCCTGGATGGTGTCAAGCTTCTTGAGTATTGTGGGAGCTGCACTCATCCATGCAAGTGGCGAGTATTCCATCACAGTCCTGACTTGTGTTTTATAGGTGGTAGACAGGCTTTGGGGAGTCAGGAGGTGAGTTACTCATCACAGGATTTCTAGCCTCTGTCCTGCTCTTGTAGCCATTGTATTTCTACGGCTAGTCCAGTTCAGTTTCTGGTCAATGGTAATCCCCAGGATGTTGATAAGGGGGGATTCAGTGATGGTAATGCCATTGAACATCAAGGGGCAATGGTTGGATACTCTCTTGTTGGAGATGGTACTTATTTGGCATTTATCTGGTGCAAATGTTACTTGCTATTTATTAGCCTAAGTCTGGATGTTGTCCAGGTCTTACTGCATGCAGACAAAGACAGCTTCAGTATCTGAGGTGTTGTGAGTAAAACTGAACACAGTGAAATCTTCAGTGACCATCCCCACTTCTGACTTTCTGATGGAGAGAAGGTCATTGATGAAGCAGCTGAATATAGTTGGAGATAGGATACCAACCTGAGGAACTCCTGCAGTGATGACCTGGGGGCTGAGATTGGCCTCCTTTGTGTGAGGTATAACTCCAACCAGTAAGATGGATGGGGCGGTTGACGGGGGTTGGGGGAGTGTTGGGGGGAGGGTGGGGTGGTGGGAGGGGTGGTCTTTCCTGAACAAGTGTTCAGCTGTGTGAGGTTAACAGAGGCCATTAGCTGGCACTGTGAGCTCCAAGATGGCTGCACTGGCATCAAATCAATGTGTTGATATTGCAATCTACCTATTTTGAATACTTCTTGTGACCACTCACTGTGCATGCACTAAAGCCCACACAGCATGGCTCACAACAGCAGAGTGCATGCATACTGTGGACGTAATTCCTTGCCACCGCTGTTTCTTGGCCCTAGTGTTACAGACAGGAGAGGGTTAATTTAAACAGCCCTGATTTATCTTTCCAACACCCATCTGTAAACAAAAAGCTGTTTGGATTTTGATTTTCTTCCCTCTTTATTAGTAGTAATGCAATTCCCAACCCCTCAATTTTGTTGTGATCCAATTTTTATTTCTAACCCCACAGAAAACCTGAGCCAGGATGAACTTAAAACCGTTAATTTATTTGCACACACACTCAAACGTGAGAGGAGCGTCGCAATTTTGGCTCTGTTTACTGTATGAATGCAAAGAGGGATAGAGAAGAGAAAGATGTACAGGGCAAAGCCCACAGAGAAAATAATAATTCTTTCACATGAGTCTCGAGTCCAGAATCAAATTCCAATGAGCTACTTCTTCACTGAGGTCAGCAAGTTGAAAACCAACGCTGTATATTAACTTATCCAGTAGAGTTGACTTAACACAATAAGATAGGCATGAAGAGATGAATCAGTCCTGTCGGTGATGGTACAGTGTAGATGGGATCAGATATTCAATCTGAGCAGATTCTGTGCTGCTGCTCGTAGATGTTAAATTAGCAGTCTGGGTTTTCAGTGTAGCAAGGCAGTATAACTGGCTCACCAGCTTGAGGTTCATGTCACATGAATCCATCTCTTCACTCTGGCTTTGAAAAAAGGTGTGTATCCCCTTGTCTGGGTCCCTGAGATTGTTAAATGTTCCAAACATTAAGGCTTAAAAGGAAGGTTGTGGGGTCCTTTGTCCTAGCAGACTAACAGGCTCCAGTTCGCCAGGCCTGGCTTATGAATGTAGATGGCCTTTGTTCCCTTTGAATTTAGTCCCTGCAGCCCACAGGGGGTCATTAGTGTCTCTTCAGAGATAGCAAGGTGCAAATTTTAGCAAAACTGCCATGGTAGCTCCTTTTGTTCAGGGGTCACAGATATAGATTCAGCCATTTTCAAAGATATTGGTCCAGTTTTTAAAATATTAGAAATTAACCATGAGGATATCTATATATATATTATAAAAATATATAGTGTGAGGCCTTAGTTCCCTAACACTACTGACACAGTGGATCCTTGCAGTGGATTGTGCTGTGTCCACCTCCTACCCCAGAAACCTGCACACCATCCTTAATAGATAGCGAATGCAAAGGAGGCCTGCTAACTGGTCACCACCAGTTAAATTGAGATGGTGGGCACCCAGAAATGATTGTGCCTCCCAAATATTTTCAAAGTTCAAAGAAAATTCAGTCCAATATATTGCAAACATAAATCAAATCCCTCTGTTAACTTACACGGAATAAAATCTTAGTATATTTACTCTGTCCTCATAGTTTAACCTTTGGAGTCCAGGTATTATTCTGGTAAATCTACACTGCACTCCCTCCAAGAACAATATATCCTTTCTAAGATGTGGTGCTGAGGAATGCTCATAATACTCCAGTTGCGGTCTAACCAGGGCATTTTATAACTGAAACATCATTCCTGCCCCTTTGTATTGTCTTCTAGATATTGTCATGTCCTGTAAAGATATTCATATTCCTAACTTTTAAGATACAAACTTTATCAATAAGCACACTTTAAAATTAACTGTTTCTTTTAAAAATGGCTGATCTGCTGAAAAGGAGCTCATTGAAGGTGAGATGACCTGGCTTGTATATTTAATAACTGCCTCACTGTCTCAGAAGGACAAAAGCATACATTCCAGACTAAGAGATGTCAACTACACGCATCCTGAGGCCATCGGGAAACATTCCTGAACAGCATGGGTTTTTTTGAAACAAAAAAGTGATTGTCTTAAGCCCCTCAGAATGAATGTCTCCAAACAATAAACCAGGATGTGGCTAATCAAGCCAAGACCACCACCATTAGAAAGTCAGCCACTGTTGGGATCAGCAAAGAATTAACTAAAATTTCAGTCTGCAACTTTGTCAGGGCATTGACTGCTGGCTTTGGAAATTCTTCCAGTCTCAATGGCAGGACTATGAAGTTGCCACAGAGATAGACAAGAAACCTGAACAAATAACCTGAATAAATAAGAAAGCAACTTTGTTATCAGTGCTGGGAAAGAGTGCTACAAGATGTAATGAATCTAGACCTCATCTAGGAAAAACAATCGTGTGAAATTTTGGAGGCCTGGAAGACCCTTTGAATCCTCCACGAATGTTACTTATGAACACTATATGTTCAGTACCAGGAAGAGGGGGAAAATACTGATCAGCATGTGACTGTTTCTTCATTCATGGGGTGTGGGCATTGCTGGCTAGGCCAGCCTTTATTATCCAACCCTAATTGCCATTGTTCAGAGGGCATTTAAGAGTCAACCAAATTCCTATGCGTCTGGAGGTACATATAGGCCAGACCAGATAAGGACAGCGGATTTCCTTCCCTAACTGACTTGAGTGAACCAGATGGGTTTTTACAATAATGGTTTTGTGGTCATTATCAGACTTCTAATGCCAGATTTTTATTGGATTCAAATTTTACCAACTGCTTATGGTAAGATTCAAACCTTGTTCCCCACACCATTACCCTGGCTCTCTGGGTTACTAATCCAGTGGCAATGCCCCTTTGCCACCGCCTCCCCTATACTGACATCTAGCTGAATCTTTTGAGTTTGAGCAACTGAATGATGATTTCATCAGAGATAGGATAGTCTTAGGAACAAGAGATCCTACCTTGAGAGCAGGCCTACTGAGAGAAGAGAACTTTAGGCTTGAATTTTCACATAGATGGACACGCTCTCCATCTTTGTGAAAATGGTGCTGGAGGCCTGATTCCAGAAGTCCCATCCTCAAACCTGGCATCCATCATTTTTGGAGTGGGGTGGAGTGGGGAAGATCGAAATTTGGATATCTGTGGTCCACATGTTAAATTGGAATTGCCTTTAGTCTGATCTGATTTTCACAAGCAGGAAGTGGGAAATATGGCTTGTGCACTTTAGACCTGGTAGGAGAAGATCTAAATGTATCAGCACTCTTTTGAGAGATAGCGTGCCCTTTTGGAGGAGTAAGGTACACTTTTGCATATGGTCCAGGAACACCTTTGGGATAGACCACGTTCCCTTTGGGAGAAGTAAAAGGTGCCCTTTTGGGGAAGGTCAAGTGCCCCTTGAGATTGTAAAATAGGCATGAATGTGCACCTTTAAATATTTGTTTGCAGTGTTGAAAAAAAAACAATGATTGCTATTTCACTCTGTCTATTGACATAAGCCTAAGGGCTCCCATTACAAGATTAGTGCTGTCATTATAGGATTAATGCTGCATGACTGATTTCATAGCTTATCATTGTCACAGTAGGGTGCCTGTCACTTCACAGTTTGATTGACAGCTCCAAGTGCTTTTAAAGTTTTTGAAATCATGATATGAATACAACTACTTGTTCTGAAAAAGTATTAAAGGAAACTAAATGTAGTTTTTTTTTATCAGAGTATTTTTGGATAGTGAATCCATCAATATGGACTTAAGAACATTATTTATTTTCAGCATTAATCCTGAGCTCTGCCCATGGTAGATACAGTATGAGTTGGCATGGAGAATGCAAGGACAAAGGGTGGTGGGTGAAAGGCATGGGTTGAAATGAGTTGGCACAAAGTTAACATAGGGGCTATAAAGGGCCTTGGGGTGTGCGGAGGTGCATAACTGGCATTGAGGGTATGAAGGGCCATGGAGGGTGTGGAGCGGTATAGTTTAGCATGGAGGATATGAGGTGCCATGTGGGGTGGATGGAGGGACATTGGTTGGCCCCTGTGGCTGCCTCTGAACTTTTCTGGGGCATCTGGAATTCTCTCGACACTCTACTCCCAATGTGAGAATGAAAATTCAGGCCTTACTCTCGAGAAAACTATTGACATGTGCAGAAGCTCTGAAGTGGTCAATCATCAAATGAAGAGTATTGACTGGAGAACTGACAAAGTTTTGCACTATGCTGAGAGGCAGTTCAGGCCTTCCAAGTACACAACAATGGAGTAAAGGAAGAATGGCTTACAGAAGGGTGAGCAGAAAGATCGAGGCCGGATTACTGGGTGTAAATATTACAGAGGACACCACGGAAAAGAAAAGGAGATATGTCCAGTGTGGGGAAAGCATGTCTTTAACTGTAAGAAGTGCAATCACTTTGCACACAAGCGTTTTGCTGGAAAGAAGGAAAGAAAGCTGAGAAAGATGGCTGCTGGAAGATGTCCTATGATGATTTTGATGAATCACTCTACACCCTAGAACAGGGTGGCACCGCCATGCCTCAAGGTAAAAAATGGTTTGTGACCATTGGAATGATGACTGCAGAAGGAGAGTGTCAAGTTAATGTGAAGTGTCAGATAGACACTGGTGCCACGTGTAACATCATGAACTTCCCAGACCAGTGTGAAGCTGCTCAAGATGGTGACCCAAAAATGAAGCCGTTGAAGGTAAAACTGAGGCTCTATGATGAAGCAATGCTCACCCCAAGAGGACAATTTAAACTGGGAGCCCGATGCGATGGGAAGAAAGAAGAGCCACTGTTCCAGATAGCAAAACCCCCTCATCTCAACTGAAACAAGTCAAAAGCTCAGACTGGTCACCCTACCAGAAGATCTTTGTAATGTTTCACAAGGCATCAAGCCATTGACTGCTGAACAGCTCCTGACAAATTACAGAGATGTTTTCAAAGGACTTGGATGTCTTTCCTGGTGACAGCTTGAACGTGATGAGAGCCTGAGACCAATTCAGTATCTGCCAAGGAGAATTCCAACCACTCTCAAGTACAGTCTGATAGATACAATGGAGGAGAGTGAATCGATGTATTCATTTTTTATTCATTCATGGGATGTGGGCTTCGCTGGCTGGGCCAGCATTTACTGCCCATCCCTAATTGCCCTTGAGAAGGTGATGGTGAGCTGCCTTCTTGAACCATTGCAGACCATGTGGTGTAGGTACACCTACAGTGCTGTTAGGGAGTTCCAGGATTTTGACCCACTGACAGTGAAGTAATGGCAATATATTTCCAAGTCATGGTGAGTGACTTGGGAACACCACCATCTGGAAGTTCCCCTCCAAGTGTCTGCTGCCCTTGTCCTTCTGGATGGTAGAGGTCATGGGTTTGGAAGGTGGTGTCTAAGGAGCCTTGATGAGTTTCTGCAGTGCATCTTGTAGATGGTACCCACTGCTGCTACTGTGCGTCGGCAGAGGAGGGAGTGACTGTTTGTGGATATGTTGACAATCAAGCGGCTGATTTGTCCTGGATGGTGTCAAGCTTCTTGACTGTTGTTGGGGCTGCACTCATCCAGGCAAATGGAGGGTATTCCATCACATTCTTCGCTTGTGACTTGCTGATGGTGGACAGGCTTTGGGGAGTTAGGAGGTGAGTTACTCGCCATAAGGTTCCTAACCTCTGACCTGCTCTTGTAGCCACAGGATTTATATGGCTAGTCTAGTTCAGTTTCTGGTCAATGGTAACCCCCAGGATGTTGATAGTGGGGCATTCAGTGATTGTAATGCCATTGAGCATCAAGGGTCAATGGTTAGATTCTCTGTTGTTGGAGATGGTCATTGCCTGGCAGTTGTGCGGCAGGAATGCTACTTGCCACTTGTCAGCCCAAGCCTGGATATTGTCCAGGTCTTGCTGCATTTGGACATGGACTGTTTCAATATCGGAAGAGTTGCGAATGGTGCTGAACATTGTGCAATCGTCAACAAACATTCCCACTCCTGACCTTATGATGGAAGGAAGGTCATTGATGAAGCAGCTAAAGATGGCTTGGCTGCAGCGATGTCCTGGAACCGAGATAATTGACCTCCAAGAACCACAACCATCTTCCTTTGTGCTTGGTATGACTCCAACCAGCGGAGAATTTTCTCCTTGATTCCCATTGACTCCAGTTTTGCTCGGGCTCCTTTATGCCACACTCTGTCAAATGCAGCCTTGATATCAAGGGCAGTCACTATCACCTCACCTCAGGAGTTCAGCACTTTTGTCCATGTTTGAACCAAGGCTGTAATGAGGTCAGGAGCTGAGTGGCCCTGGCGGAACCTAAACTGAGCGTCAGTGAGCAGGTTATTGCAAAGCAAGATCTGGTTTAATAGCACTGTTGATGACCCCTTCCATCACTTCACTGATGATCGAGAGTAGTTTGATGTGGTGGTAATTGGGCAGGTTGGGTTTTTTCTGCTTTTGTATACAGAACATACCTGGGCAATTTTCCACATAGCTGGGTAGATGTTGTAGCTGTACTGGAACAGCTTGGCTGGGGGCACAGCAAGTTCTGGAGGACAAGTCTTCAGTACTACTGCCGGATTACTGTCAGGGCATAGCCTTTGCACTATCCAATACCTTCTGCCGTTTCTTGATATCATGTGAAATGAATCAAATTGGCTGAAGCCTGACATCTGTGATGCTGGGGACCTTTGGAGGAGGCTGAGATAGAGCATCCACTTGGCACTTCTGGCTGAAGATTCACAGAATTACAGAATCACATAGTGCAGAATAGGTTCTTTGGCCCAATAAGTCTGCACCTGCACGTGAAAAAACACCTGACCTACCTACCTAATCCCATTTACCAGCACTTGGCCCATAGCCTTGAATGTTATGACATACCAAGTGCTCATCCAGGTACTTTTTAAAGGATATGAGGCAACCCGCCTCTACCACCCTACCAGGCAGCGCATTCTAGACCGTTTTTCCTCACATCCCCCCCCTAAACCTCCTGCCTCTCACCTTGAACTTATGTCCCCTCATGACTGACCCTTCAATTAAGGGGAACAGCTGCTCCCTATCCACCCTGTCCATGCTCCTTATAATCTTGTACACCTCAATCAGGTCGCCCCTCAGTCTTCTCTGCACCAACAAAAACAACCCAAGTCCATCCAACCTCTCTTCATAACTTAAATGTTTTATCCCAGGCAATATCCTGGTGAATCTCCTCTGCACCCCCTCCAGTGCAATCACATCCTTCCTATAATGTGGCAACCAGAACTGCACACAGTACTCCAGCTGTGGCCTCACCAAGGTTCTAGACAACTCCAACACGACCTCCCTACTCTTGTAATCTATGCCTCGATTGATAAAGGCAAGTGTGCCATATGTCTTTTTCACCACCCCACTAACATGCCCCTCCGCCTTCAGAGATCTATGGACACACACACCAAGGTCCCTTTGTTCCTCAGAACTTCCTAGTGTCATGCCATTCATTGAATACTTCCTTTTCAAATTACTGCTTCCAAAGTGTATCACCTCACACTTTTCAGGGTTAAATTCCATCTGCCACTTATCTGCCCATCTGACCAACCCGTTTATATCTTCCTGTAGCCCAAGACACTCAACCTCACTGTTAGCCACCTAGCCAATCTTGTGTCATCTGCAAACTTACTAATCCTACCTCCCACATAGTCATCCATGTAATTTATATAAATGACAAATAATAGGGGACCCAGCACAGATCCCTGTCGTACGCCACTGGACACTGGCTTCCAAAGATTGTTGCAAATGCTTCAGCCTTATCTTTTGCACTGATGTGCTGGGCTCCTCCATCATTGAGGATGAGGATATTTGTGGAACCTCCTCTTCCAGTGAGTTGTTTAGTTGTCCACCACCATTCATGACTGGATGTGACAGGGCATTAGTTCGACCACAACTTGAGTACTGTGTGCAGTTCTGGTCACCTCATTACAGAAGGGATGTAAACACACTAGAGAGGGTACAGAGGAGATTTACGAGGATGTTGCCAGGACTGGAAAATTGCAGCTATGAGGAGAGGTTGGATCGGCTGGGATCATTCCCTTTAGTACAGAGGAGGTTGGGGCAAGACTTGATTGAGATGTAACAAATCATGAGAACCTGGATAGAGTGGATGGCAAGAGCCTATTTACTTTCATAGGAGGTCAGTGACTAGGGGGGCATAGTTTTAAAGCGATTGCTAGACAGTTTAGAGGGGAGATGAGAAATGAATATTTCACCCAGAGGATTGAGTGTTGTCACTGCCTGAAAGAATAGTTGAGGCAGAAACCCTCAAGTCAGGTAAAAAGTGTCTGGATATGCACCTGAAGCGCTGTAACCTGCAGAGGTACAGACCTAATACTGCAAAATAGGATTAGGCTGGATGGTTCATTTCTCGGCCGGTGCAGACACGATGGGCAGCCTCTTTCTGTACCTTAAACTTTCTATGAGCCTATGACTGCAGAGCTTAGATCTGATCCATTGGTTGTGCAATCATTTAGCTCTGTCTATCGCTTGCATGCATATGGTGTGTGGCACGCAAGTAGTCCTGTGTTATAGCTTCACCAGGTTGGCACCTCATTTTTAGGTATATCTGATGCTGCTCCTGGCATGCCCTCCTGCACTCTTCATTAGCAGCATGGTCACAGTAAAACAAGCTGGAAAGCTGAAAATTTGCATAGAACCAAAGGACCTCAATAAAGCTTTGAAGAGATCTGACAACCACATGCTAAGCATTGAAGAAATGTTGCTTCAACTTGTCAAGTCAAACCTCTTTACCGTGCTAGATGTAAAGGATGGGTTGAATTAAAGCAGCAGGTTTCCTGACTATGTTCTGGATACCATCTGGGAGATACAGATGGTTGTGCACCATCTATTCGGCATTTCCAATGCTCCAGAACCGTATCAACGCAGACAGCATGAGATGGTCAGTGATCCTCCAGGAGTGGAAGCAATCGCGGATGCTCCGTTAATCTCTGGATGTGGAGATATGATGGAAAAAAACATCGCTGACCACAATCAGAATCTAGTGAGGTTGCTCCTGAGAGCTCACTGGATGAACCTGAAGCTGAATAAGAAAAAGCTGCAACTGAAAATGACTGTAGTCAAGTACATGGGTGATGACAGTGAAAGGAGTTGGCCCTGATCCTGATCAGGTGAGAGCTGTAGCAGAGATGCAGCAGCCAACAGGTGTGAAGGCAGTGCAACAATTTGTTGGATTTGTGAGCTACCTAACAAAGGTCTTGCCAATTTGTCATTGGAGTGTGAGCCTTTACACAAGCTCACTGCAAAGGATGTTCAGTGGTATTGGGACACAGAACAAGAAGCAGCTTCTACTCACATCAAACAACTAGTGACGACAACGCCAGTCCTGAGGTACTATGATGCCAACCAGGAAGTCACTGTGCAGTGTGCTGCCACTGAAACAGGACTTGGAACATCCCTCAGGCACCAAGGACAACCAGTTGCATTTGCATCCAGAGCATTAATGCAGACTGAATGACACTATGCACAGATTGAGAAAGAGTGCCTGGCTATTGCCTGTTTGTGAGCATTTTAATCAGTACCTGTTTGGGAGAGAAAAAGTGAGAATAGAATCTGTACACAAGCCACTTCAAAGCATCTTTCTCAAACCATTTCTGTCTGCCCCGAAGTGTCTGCAAGGAATTTGCTTTGTTTGCAGAGGTATCATTTGGAAGTGAAGTACAAGCAAGGAAAGCAGGTGTACATTGCTGACACGCTGTTGAAAGATGCACTCCCTTTGAAGGAAGTTGCTGATGCTCATACAGAGTATGAAATCTTCCAGATTCAATGAGAAGCATCTGCACAACATGCTCTGGAAGTCATCGGCCCAGCAGAGATATTGAATCTGACATCCAGGTGTCCTGCTCACATACAAGTGTCTTGTTCATATAACTACACAATGAGATGCAACTCTCCAAGTGCTGCAGGAAGTTGTGGTGAAAGGATGGCCTGAAAACATCAAGAGCATACCTGTTGCTGTAAGAGAAAATTGGCCAGACAGAGATGAAGTGACTGCCCAAGATGGCATCTTGTACAAAGGAACTGGAGTCATCATCCAAAAGGAGATGAGGAAAGAGATGCTGAACTCATTCACGCAAGTTATCAAGGAATCGAGTCTATTGTGAGCAAGCAAGAGAAGTGCTCTACTGGCCAAACATGAGCAATAAGATCAAGGAGCACATCAGCCATTGCATCTAATGAACATCAAGCTAAGCAAGTGAAGAGCTGCTCATCACTCATAACATCCCAGAGAGATCATGGACGAAGCTTGGAGTAGACCTCTTCACTCTCTTTGGAATTGACTATCTTGTCACCGTCAACTATTATTCATACTACTGGGAGTTAGACAACAACTACCAGTGAGATTGTAGAATGCCCACGAACGCAATTCAGTCTTCATTGCATTGTGATGAGCAACAATGAAATTAACTGAAATCAGGTTTGAACTTATGCCTCTGCATCTTAATCCAGACTTCAGAATTACTAGTCCTGTAACTTTACTGTGTGAGAATTCCCACTGGCCAATTCACCAAGTCTAACCAATTCCAACTTGGGGAACCCCTAATTCTCTATCTGATGGAAGCTTCCCTCACAAACCTGCAGCAGGAGAGGGGTGGGTGGGGGGGTTGTTGGGGGGATGGGGTGAGGGGCAGTTGCTGAAGAATGGTAAACTGTGCCTGGGGCCAATGGTTGTGTCTCATCAATGATCCTTATCACCTCCAGCCCTGTTTGTGGAACTCCTTCACCCTGTTTAACATGGAGCCAGTTGACAAAGTGGAATCCTGTCCTGGATTCCATGGACTGAAAACAGCATACACTCTTATACTCATAGGGCACTAGCTGTCTTGTTGTTCCATTATAAGAAAGTTCAAGGACCATATCAACCAGAGGGGCCATTCAGTACCTTGAGCCTGTTCCACAGTGATATTGTGGCTGGACCCCATTAATCTGCCTTCACTACTTATCCCTCAGTATCTCCGCCCAACAAAATTTATTAGTCTCACTTTTGAAAGCTCTGAACGTTCCCCAGCATCTGTAGTTTTTTGAGGGAGAGAGTTTCAGATTTCCACTATTCTGTCTGAAAAGTGCTTCCTTATCTTGCTCCTAAATGGCCCAGCTCCAAGTTTAAGATATGTCACCTTGTTTTTGATGACTACCCTCTCAATTGGAAATAGATCTTTAGCCTCCATCTTATAAACTCCTTTAATGACTGTAAACACCTCAATCAGATGGCCCTTTAATCTTCTTTACTCAAGGGAATACAAACAAGTCTAGTCCATGTACAAAACAAAAACAGAATTACCTGGAAAAACTCAGCAGGTCTGGCAGCATTGGCGGAGAAGAAAAGAGTTGACGTTTCGAGTCCTCATGACCCTTCAACTAGTCTATGTAACCTGTCCTCATAATGTAGCACTCCAGCCCTGCTTTTATTCTGGTGAAAGGGATGAGGAAACCTGTTTTTTCTGAGCTGTTGCTTTAGTTAGTTGCAACAATGCTTGGTGAGCATTAGTTTCTTAATTTTCCCTCTGTAGCCATCCCTCAAGTTGAGTGGTGAATAAGGAGTTTAAGCTTCGTGCTTCCAATGGAGGCTGTGAAAGGAGTACTATAATTGGCCTCAATTTGGTGACAATGGAATGGGGTGGGATGGGGTGGGGTGGGGTGGGGCAGGGCGAGGCGGGGGGGGGGGGGATAAATTAGCCTAGGCTCCTGTTTCTGACCAGTGATTTGTGCACATCTGGACTTGGATTTGGGAGGATCTGAGTTGTCGGACCCAAACCCCAGTATTGGATTTCAACCTCCACGTCACAGTTCATCTTAGAATCAAAACACTGCAGATGCTGAAAATCTGAAATTAAAACAAAATGCTGGAAATACTCAGCAGGTCTGGCAGCATCTTTGGAGAGAGAATCTGACATTTCAGGTCAATGATCTTTCATCAGTACGAAGGAAAGTTAGGAATGCAATCAATTTTGAGCAAGTCATTGTCATTTTATCTCTTCTGCCCTCCACCCTATCACAGACCTTCCTTTCTCCTTTACAGAATTGAAGATAGCAGAAAAGAGAGATATATTGTTGATGCTTTTAATCTTTTATTCATTGTCATAAGCAGAGTCCAGCCTGCAGTGCAAAACCCAAAATGATTATGTCTACCATCAGATGTGATTCTGCCACTGGACAGCATTCACTGAACAATTTCAAGTGCACTAATAGCTACACTAACAACCAATTTAAGATAGTCGAGCTCATAACATGGCTCATTTATGCTTGCTAGAAGCCAAACACATGCATATGCAGGGACCTGTCCTCTGCAAACAATAGGAATATGTTCAAGCCTTGCGCCTTTTTTTCAATTACCCTGCAGCTTGAGGAGCCTTTAGTTCCCCAGGCTTTCTCCATTGCAATACATCGGCCGATCAGAGTCAACTTGCCAACCAATCAGCACCCTTTTCTCTTATAGTAAATATTGGTCATCATTTGAAATTTGGCATTCTTGTGTTTGTACTGATGAAAAGCTTCAGCAACATGTCTCTCTTTTCAGCAATACCTTTCCTTATGTTCTTCTCCAAACCCCGCCCCCCCAACCACCCTTCCGCTTGCTCAAAACCTATTACATTTCTTGGAAAAATTCAGCAAGTCTGGCAGCTTCTGAGGAGAGAGAAAGAGTTAATGTTTCAAGTCCATGTGACTCAAAACATTAACTCTTTCTCTCTCCTCTGATGCTGCCAGACCTGTTGAGTTTTTCAGAATTTTCTGTTTTTATTTCTTGTTTCTATGTAACTTATTGAGCAATCAGCTCAACCCACTTCACAATAGGGGGGCAATAGCTGGATTTTGAGGGGCAGTAGCTGGATTTTGGGGTGCAGTAGCTGGATTTTGGGGGGCAGTAGCTGGATTTTTAGGGACAGTAGCTGGATTTTGGGGGCAGTAGCTGGATTTTGGGGTGCAGTAGCTAGATTTTGGGGGCAGTAGCTGGATTTTTAGGGACAGTAGCTGGATTTTGGGGGCAGTAGCTGGATTTTGGGGTGCAGTAGCTAGATTTTGGGGGCAGTAGCTGGATTTTGGGGGACAGTACCTGGATTTTGGGGGGCAGTTGCTGGATTTTGGGGGTAGCAGCTGGATTTTGGGGGCAGTAGCTGGATTTGGGGGGTAGTAGCTGGATTTTGGGGGGCAGTAGCTGGATTTTTGGGAACATTAGTTGGATTTTGGGGGCAGTAGCTGGATTTTTGGGGGCAGTATCTGGATTTTGGGGGTAGTAGCTGGATATTGGGGGACTGTAGCTGGATCTTGGGGGGCAGTAGCTGGATTATTAGGGGGCGGTGGCTGGATTTTGGGGGGTAGTAGCTGGATCTTGGGGGACAGTAGCTGGATTTTGGTCGGTAGTAGCTGCCTTTTGGGGTGTAGTAGCTGGATTTTGGGGTGCAGTAGCTGGATTATGGGGTGCAGTAGCTGGATTTTGGTGGGCATTAGCTGGATTATGGGAGGTAGTAGCTGGAATTTGGGGGTAGTAGCTGGATTTTGGGGGGTAGTAGCTGGATTTTGGTGGGCAGTAGCTGGATTTTGGGGGCAGTAGCAGGATTATGGGGTGCAGTAGCTGGATTTTGCGGTGCAGTAGCTGGATTTTGGTGGGCATTAGCTGGATTTGGGGTGCAGTTGCTGGATTTTGGGGGCAGTAGCTGGATTTTGGGGGGTAGTAGCTGGATTTTGGGGGGCATTAGCTGGATTTTGGGAGGTAGTAGCTGGATTTTGGGGGACAGTAGCTGGATTTTGGTGGGCAGTAGCTGGATTTTGGGGGGCATTAGCTGGATTTTGGGAGGTAGTAGCTGGAGTTTGGGGGACAGTAGCTGGATTTTGGGGGTAGTAGCTGGATTTTCGGGGGCAGTAGCTGGATTTTGGGGGCAGGAGCTGGATTTTGGGGTGCAGTAGCTGGATTTTGGGGGGAATAGCTGGATTTTGGAGGACAGTAGCTGGATTTTGGGGTGCAGTTGCTGGATTTTGGGGTGCAGTAGCTGAATTTTGGTGGGCAATAGCTGGATTTTGGGGGCAGTAGCTGGATGTTGGGGGCAGTAGCTGGATTTTGGGAGCTGGTAGCTGGATTTTGGGTGACAGTAGCTGGATTTTGGGGGACAGTAGCTGGATTTTGGTGGGTAGTAGCTGGATTTTGGGGCCAGTATCTGGATTTTGGAGGGTTTTAGCTGGATTTTGGGGGGTAGTAGCTGGATTTTGTGGGGCAGTAGCTGGATTTTGGGGTGCAGTAGCTGGATTTTGGTGGGCAGTATCTGGATTTTGGGGGGTATTAGCTGGATTTTGGGGGGGCAGTAGCTGGATGTTGCGGGGCAGTAGTTGGATTTTGGGCTGCAGTAGCTGGATTTTGGTGGGCATTAGCTGGATTTGGGGTGCAGTTGCTGGATTTTGGGGGCAGTAGCTGGATTTTGGGGGGTAGTAGCTGGATTTTGGGGGGCATTAGCTGGATTTTGGGAGGTAGTAGCTGGATTTTGGGGGACAGTAGCTGGATTTTGGTGGGCAGTAGCTGGATTTTGGGGGGCATTAGCTGGATTTTGGGAGGTAGTAGCTGGAGTTTGGGGGACAGTAGCTGGATTTTGGGGGTAGTAGCTGGATTTTCGGGGGCAGTAGCTGGATTTTGGGGGCAGGAGCTGGATTTTGGGGGCAGTAGCTGGATTTTGGGGGCAGTAGCTGGATTTTGGGGGACAGTAGCTGGATTTTGGTGGGCATTAGCTGAATTTTGGGGTGCAGTTGCAGGATTTTCGGGGCAGTAGCTGGATTTTGGGGGGTAGTAGCTGGATGTTGGGGTGCAGTTGCTGGATTTTGGAGGCATTAGCTGGATTTTGGAAGGTAGTAGCTGGATTTTGGGGTGCAGTAGCTGGATTTTGGGGGCAGTAGCTGGATTTTGGGGTGCAGTAGCTGGATTTTGGTGGGCATTAGCTGGATTTGGGGTGCAGTTGCTGGATTTTGGGGGCAGTAGCTGGATTTTGGGGGGTAGTAGCTGGATTTTGGGGGGCATTAGCTGGATTTTGGGAGGTAGTAGCTGGATTTTGGGGGACAGTAGCTGGATTTTGGTGGGCAGTAGCTGGATTTTGGGGGGCATTAGCTGGATTTTGGGAGGTAGAAGCTGGAGTTTGGGGGACAGTAGCTGGATTTTGGGGGTAGTAGCTGGATTTTCGGGGGCAGTAGCTGGATTTTGGGGGCAGGACCTGGATTTTGGGGTGCAGTAGCTGGATTTTGGGGGCAGTAGCTGGATTTTGGGGTGCAGTAGCTGGATTTTGGGGGCAGTAGCTGGATTTTGGGGGCAGTAGCTGGATTTGGGGGACAGAGGCTGGATTTTGGTGGGCATTAGCTGGATTTTGTGGTGCAGTTGCTGGATTTTGGGGGCAGTAGCTGGATTTTGGGGGGTAATAGCTGGATTTTGGGGGCAGTAGCTGGATTTTGGGGGGTAGTAGCTGGATTTTGGTGGGCAGTAGCTGGATTTTGGGGGGTAGTAGCTGGATTTTGGGGTGCAGTTGCTGGATTTTGGGGGCATTAGCTGGATTTTGGGAGGTAGTAGCTGGATTTTGGGTGACAGTAGCTGGATTTTGGGGGACAGTAGCTGGATTTTGGTGGGTAGTAGCTGGATTTCGTGGGCAGTATCTGGATTTTGGAGGGTTTTAGCTGGATTTTGGGGGGTAGTAGCTGGATTTGTGGGGCAGTAGCTGGATTTTGGGGTGCAGTAGCTGGATTTTGGTGGGCAGTATCTGGATTTTGGGGGGCATTAGCTGGATTTTGGGGGGTAGTAGCTGGATGTTGCGGGGCAGTAGTTGGATTTTGGGCTGCAGTAGCTGGATTTTGGTGGGCATTAGCTGGATTTTGTGGGGCAGTAGCTGGATTTTTGGAGGCAGTAGCTGGATTTTGGGGGGTAATAGCTGGATTTTGGTAGGCAGTAGCTGGATTTTGGGGGTAGTAGCTGGATTTTGGGGGTAGTAGCTGGATTTTGGGGGACAGTAGCTGGATTTTGGGGGACAGTAGCTGGATTTTGGTGGGCAGTAGCTGGATTTGGGGTGCAGTTGCAGGATTTTGGGGGCAGTAGCTGGATTTTGGGGGGTAGTAGCTGGATTTTGGGGGGCATTAGCTGGATTTTGGGAGGTAGTAGCTGGATTTTGGGGGACAGTAGCTGGATTTTGGTGGGCAGTAGCTGGATTTTGGGAGGTAGTAGCTGGAGTTTGGGGGACAGTAGCTGGATTTTGGGGGTAGTAGCTGGATTTTCGGGGGCAGTAGCTGGATTTTGGGGGCAGGAGCTGGATTTTGGGGTGCAGTAGCTGGATTTTGGGGGCAGTAGCTGGATTGTGGAGGACAGTAGCTGGATTTTGGGATGCAGTTGCTGGATTTTGGGGTGCAGTAGCTGAATTTTGGTGGGCAATAGCTGGATTTTGGGGGCAGTAGCTGGATGTTGGGGGCAGTAGCTGGATTTTGGGGGCAGTAGCTGGATTTTAGGGTGCAGTTGCTGGATATTGAGGGGTAATAGCTGGATTTTGGGGGCAGTAGCTGGATTTTGGGGGACAGTAGCTGGATTTTGGTGGGCATTAGCTGAATTTTGGGGTGCGGTTGCTGGATTTTCGGGGCAGTAGCTGGATTTTGGGGGGTAGTAGCTGGATGTTGGGGTGCAGTTGCTGGATCTTGGAGGCATTAGCTGGATTTTGGAAGGTAGTAGCTGGATTTTGGGGTGCAGTAGCTGGATTTTGGGGGCAGTAGCTGGATTTTGGGGGCAGTAGCTGGATTTTGGGGGCAGTAGCTGGATTTTGGGGTGCAGTAGCTGGATTTTGTGGGCAGTAGCTGGATTTTGGGGGACAGAGGCTGGATTTCGGTGGGCATTAGCTGGATTTTGGGGTGCAGTTGCTGGATTTTGGGGGCAGTAGCTGGATTTTGGGGGGTAATAACAGGATTTTGGGGGCAGTAGCTGGATTTTGGGGGGTAGTAGCTGGATTTTGGTGGGCAGTGGCTGGATTTTGTGGGGTAGTAGCTGGATTTTGGGGTGCAGTTGCTGCATTTTGGGGGCATTAGCTGGATTTTGGGAGGTAGTAGCTGGATTTTGGGTGACAGTAGCTGGATTTTGGGGGACAGTAGCTGGATTTTGGTGGGTAGTAGCTGGATTTTGGGGGCAGTATCTGGATTTTGGAGGGTTTTAGCTGGATTTTGGGGGGTAGTAGCTGGATTTTGGGGGCAGTAGCTGGATTTTGGGGGCAGTAGCTGGATTTTAGGGTGCAGTAGCTGGATATTGAGGGGTAATAGCTGGATTTTGGGGGCAGTAGCTGGATTTTGGGGGACAGTAGCTGGATTTTGGTGGGCATTAGCTGAATTTTGGGGTGCAGTTGCTGGATTTTCGGGGCAGTAGCTGGATTTTGGGGTGCAGTTGCTGGATTTTGGAGGCATTAGCTGGAATTATGGAAGGTTGTAGCTGGATTTTGGGGTGCAGTAGCTGGATTTTGCAGTGCAGTAGCTGGATTTTGGGGTGCAGTAGCTGGATTTTGGGGGCAGTAGCTGGATTTTGGGGGCAGTAGCTGGATTTTGGGGGCAGTAGCTGGATTTTGGGGTGCAGTAGCTGGATTTTGGGGGCAGTAGCTGGATTTTGGGGGCAGTAGCTGGATTTTGGGGGACAGAGGCTGGATTTTGGTGGGCAATAGCTGGATTTCGGGATGCAGTTGCTGGATTTTGGGGGCAGTAGCTGGATTTTGGGGGGTAATAGCTGGATTTTGGGGGCAGTAGCTGGATTTTGGGGGGTAGTAGCTGGATTTTGGTGGGCAGTAGCTGGATTTTGTGGGGTAGTAGCTGGATTTTGGGGTGCAGCTGCTGGATTTTGGGGGCATTAGCTGGATTTTGGGAGGTAGTAGCTGGATTTTGGGGGACAGTAGCTGGATTTTGGTGGGCATTAGCTGAATTTTGGGGTGCGGTTGCTGGATTTTCGGGGCAGTAGCTGGATTTTGGGGGGTAGTAGCTGGATGTTGGGGTGCAGTTGCTGGATCTTGGAGGCATTAGCTGGATTTTGGAAGGTAGTAGCTGGATTTTGGGGTGCAGTAGCTGGATTTTGGGGGCAGTAGCTGGATTTTGGGGGCAGTAGCTGGATTTTGGGGGCAGTAGCTGGATTTTGGGGTGCAGTAGCTGGATTTTGTGGGCAGTAGCTGGATTTTGGGGGACAGAGGCTGGATTTCGGTGGGCATTAGCTGGATTTTGGGGTGCAGTTGCTGGATTTTGGGGGCAGTAGCTGGATTTTGGGGGGTAATAACAGGATTTTGGGGGCAGTAGCTGGATTTTGGGGGGTAGTAGCTGGATTTTGGTGGGCAGTGGCTGGATTTTGTGGGGTAGTAGCTGGATTTTGGGGTGCAGTTGCTGCATTTTGGGGGCATTAGCTGGATTTTGGGAGGTAGTAGCTGGATTTTGGGTGACTGTAGCTGGATTTTGGGGGACAGTAGCTGGATTTTGGTGGGTAGTAGCTGGATTTTGGGGGCAGTATCTGGATTTTGGAGGGTTTTAGCTGGATTTTGGGGGGTAGTAGCTGGATTTTGGGGGCAGTAGCTGGATTTTGGGGGCAGTAGCTGGATTTTAGGGTGCAGTAGCTGGATATTGAGGGGTAATAGCTGGATTTTGGGGGCAGTAGCTGGATTTTGGGGGACAGTAGCTGGATTTTGGTGGGCATTAGCTGAATTTTGGGGTGCAGTTGCTGGATTTTCGGGGCAGTAGCTGGATTTTGGGGGGTAGTAGCTGGATGTTGGGGTGCAGTTGCTGGATTTTGGAGGCATTAGCTGGAATTATGGAAGGTTGTAGCTGGATTTTGGGGTGCAGTAGCTGGATTTTGCAGTGCAGTAGCTGGATTTTGGGGTGCAGTAGCTGGATTTTGGGGGCAGTAGCTGGATTTTGGGGGCAGTAGCTGGATTTTGGGGGCAGTAGCTGGATTTTGGGGTGCAGTAGCTGGATTTTGGGGGCAGTAGCTGGATTTTGGGGGCAGTAGCTGGATTTTGGGGGACAGAGGCTGGATTTTGGTGGGCAATAGCTGGATTTCGGGATGCAGTTGCTGGATTTTGGGGGCAGTAGCTGGATTTTGGGGGGTAATAGCTGGATTTTGGGGGCAGTAGCTGGATTTTGGGGGGTAGTAGCTGGATTTTGGTGGGCAGTAGCTGGATTTTGTGGGGTAGTAGCTGGATTTTGGGGTGCAGCTGCTGGATTTTGGGGGCATTAGCTGGATTTTGGGAGGTAGTAGCTGGATTTTGGGTGACAGTAGCTGGATTTTGGGGGACAGTAGCTGGATTTTGGTGGGTAGTAGCTGGATTTTGGGGGCAGTATCTGGATTTTGGAGGGTTTTATCTGGATTTTGGGGGGTAGTAGCTGGATTTTGTGTGGCAGTACCTGGATTTTGGGGTGCAGTAGCTGGATTTTGGTGGGCAATAGCTGGATTTTGGGGGCAGTAGCTGGATGTTGGGGGCAGTAGCTGGATTTTGGGGGCAGTAGCTGGATTTTAGGGTGCAGTTGCTGGATATTGAGGGGTAATAGCTGGATTTTGGGGGCAGTAGCTGGATTTTGGGGGACAGTAGCTGGATTTTGGTGGGCATTAGCTGAATTTTGGGGTGCGGTTGCTGGATTTTCGGGGCAGTAGCTGGATTTTGGGGGGTAGTAGCTGGATGTTGGGGTGCAGTTGCTGGATCTTGGAGGCATTAGCTGGATTTTGGAAGGTAGTAGCTGGATTTTGGGGTGCAGTAGCTGGATTTTGGGGGCAGTAGCTGGATTTTGGGGGCAGTAGCTGGATTTTGGGGGCAGTAGCTGGATTTTGGGGTGCAGTATTGGATTTTGGGGGCAGTAGCTGGATTTTGGGGGACAGAGGCTGGATTTCGGTGGGCATTAGCTGGATTCTGGGGTGCAGTTGCTGGATTTTGGGGGCAGTAGCTGGATTTTGGGGGGTAATAACAGGATTTTGGGGGCAGTAGCTGGATTTTGGGGGGTAGTAGCTGGATTTTGGTGGGCAGTGGCTGGATTTTGTGGGGTAGTAGCTGGATTTTGGGGTGCAGTTGCTGCATTTTGGGGGCATTAGCTGGATTTTGGGAGGTAGTAGCTGGATTTTGGGTGACAGTAGCTGGATTTTGGGGGACAGTAGCTGGATTTTGGTGGGTAGTAGCTGGATTTTGGGGGCAGTATCTGGATTTTGGAGGGTTTTAGCTGGATTTTGGGGGGTAGTAGCTGGATTTTGGGGGCAGTAGCTGGATTTTGGGGGCAGTAGCTGGATTTTAGGGTGCAGTAGCTGGATATTGAGGGGTAATAGCTGGATTTTGGGGGCAGTAACTGGATTTTGGGGGACAGTAGCTGGATTTTGGTGGGCATTAGCTGAATTTTGGGGTGCAGTTGCTGGATTTTCGGGGCAGTAGCTGGATTTTGGTGGGCATTAGCTGAATTTTGGGGTGCGGTTGCTGGATTTTCGGGGCAGTAGCTGGATTTTGGGGGGTAGTAGCTGGATGTTGGGGTGCAGTTGCTGGATCTTGGAGGCATTAGCTGGATTTTGGTAGGTAGTAGCTGGATTTTGGGGTGCAGTAGCTGGATTTTGGGGGCAGTAGCTGGATTTTGGGGGCAGTAGCTGGATTTTGGGGGCAGTAGCTGGATTTTGGGGTGCAGTAGCTGGATTTTGTGGGCAGTAGCTGGATTTTGGGGGACAGAGGCTGGATTTCGGTGGGCATTAGCTGGATTTTGGGGTGCAGTTGCTGGATTTTGGGGGCAGTAGCTGGATTTTGGGGGGTAATAACAGGATTTTGGGGGCAGTAGCTGGATTTTGGGGGGTAGTAGCTGGATTTTGGTGGGCAGTGGCTGGATTTTGTGGGGTAGTAGCTGGATTTTGGGGTGCAGTTGCTGCATTTTGGGGGCATTAGCTGGATTTTGGGAGGTAGTAGCTGGATTTTGGGTGACAGTAGCTGGATTTTGGGGGACAGTAGCTGGATTTTGGTGGGTAGTAGCTGGATTTTGGGGGCAGTATCTGGATTTTGGAGGGTTTTAGCTGGATTTTGGGGGGTAGTAGCTGGATTTTGGGGGCAGTAGCTGGATTTTGGGGGCAGTAGCTGGATTTTAGGGTGCAGTAGCTGGATATTGAGGGGTAATAGCTGGATTTTGGGGGCAGTAGCTGGATTTTGGGGGACAGTAGCTGGATTTTGGTGGGCATTAGCTGAATTTTGGGGTGCAGTTGCTGGATTTTCGGGGCAGTAGCTGGATTTTGGGGGGTAGTAGCTGGATGTTGGGGTGCAGTTGCTGGATTTTGGAGGCATTAGCTGGAATTATGGAAGGTTGTAGCTGGATTTTGGGGTGCAGTAGCTGGATTTTGCAGTGCAGTAGCTGGATTTTGGGGTGCAGTAGCTGGATTTTGGGGGCAGTAGCTGGATTTTGGGGGCAGTAGCTGGATTTTGGGGGCAGTAGCTGGATTTTGGGGTGCAGTAGCTGGATTTTGGGGGCAGTAGCTGGATTTTGGGGGCAGTAGCTGGATTTTGGGGGACAGAGGCTGGATTTTGGTGGGCAATAGCTGGATTTCGGGATGCAGTTGCTGGATTTTGGGGGCAGTAGCTGGATTTTGGGGGGTAATAGCTGGATTTTGGGGGCAGTAGCTGGATTTTGGGGGGTAGTAGCTGGATTTTGGTGGGCAGTAGCTGGATTTTGTGGGGTAGTAGCTGGATTTTGGGGTGCAGCTGCTGGATTTTGGGGGCATTAGCTGGATTTTGGGAGGTAGTAGCTGGATTTTGGGTGACAGTAGCTGGATTTTGGGGGACAGTAGCTGGATTTTGGTGGGTAGTAGCTGGATTTTGGGGGCAGTATCTGGATTTTGGAGGGTTTTATCTGGATTTTGGGGGGTAGTAGCTGGATTTTGTGTGGCAGTACCTGGATTTTGGGGTGCAGTAGCTGGATTTTGGTGGGCAATAGCTGGATTTTGGGGGCAGTAGCTGGATGTTGGGGGCAGTAGCTGGATTTTGGGGGCAGTAGCTGGATTTTAGGGTGCAGTTGCTGGATATTGAGGGGTAATAGCTGGATTTTGGGGGCAGTAGCTGGATTTTGGGGGACAGTAGCTGGATTTTGGTGGGCATTAGCTGAATTTTGGGGTGCGGTTGCTGGATTTTCGGGGCAGTAGCTGGATTTTGGGGGGTAGTAGCTGGATGTTGGGGTGCAGTTGCTGGATCTTGGAGGCATTAGCTGGATTTTGGAAGGTAGTAGCTGGATTTTGGGGTGCAGTAGCTGGATTTTGGGGGCAGTAGCTGGATTTTGGGGGCAGTAGCTGGATTTTGGGGGCAGTAGCTGGATTTTGGGGTGCAGTAGCTGGATTTTGGGGGCAGTAGCTGGATTTTGGGGGACAGAGGCTGGATTTCGGTGGGCATTAGCTGGATTCTGGGGTGCAGTTGCTGGATTTTGGGGGCAGTAGCTGGATTTTGGGGGGTAATAACAGGATTTTGGGGGCAGTAGCTGGATTTTGGGGGGTAGTAGCTGGATTTTGGTGGGCAGTGGCTGGATTTTGTGGGGTAGTAGCTGGATTTTGGGGTGCAGTTGCTGCATTTTGGGGGCATTAGCTGGATTTTAGGGTGCAGTAGCTGGATATTGAGGGGTAATAGCTGGATTTTGGGGGCAGTAACTGGATTTTGGGGGACAGTAGCTGGATTTTGGTGGGCATTAGCTGAATTTTGGGGTGCAGTTGCTGGATTTTCGGGGCAGTAGCTGGATTTTGGGGGGTAGTAGCTGGATGTTGGGGTGCAGTTGCTGGATTTTGGAGGCATTAGCTGGATTTTGGAAGGTTGTAGCTGGATTTTGGGGTGCAGTAGCTAGATTTTGCAGTGCAGTAGCTGGATTTTGGGGTGCAGTAGCTGGATTTTGGGGGCAGTAGCTGGATTTTGGGGGCAGTAGCTGGATTTTGGGGGCAGTAGCTGGATTTTGGGGTGCAGTAGCTGGATTTTGGGGGCAGTAGCTGGATTTTGGGGGCAGTAGCTGGATTTTGGGGGCAGTAGCTGGATTTTGGGGTGCAGTAGCTGGATTTTGGGGGCAGTAGCTGGATTTTGGGGGCAGTAGCTGGATTTTGGGGTGCAGTAGCTGGATTTTGGGGGCAGTAGCTGGATTTTGGGTGACAGTAGCTGGATTTTGGGGGACAGTAGCTGGATTTTGGTGGGTAGTAGCTGGATTTTGGGGGCAGTATCTGGATTTTGGAGGGTTTTATCTGGATTTTGGGGGGTAGTAGCTGGATTTTGTGTGGCAGTACCTGGATTTTGGGGTGCAGTAGCTGGATTTTGGTGGGCAATAGCTGGATTTTGGGGGCAGTAGCTGGATGTTGGGGGCAGTAGCTGGATTTTGGGGGCAGTAGCTGGATTTTAGGGTGCAGTTGCTGGATATTGAGGGGTAATAGCTGGATTTTGGGGGCAGTAGCTGGATTTTGGGGGACAGTAGCTGGATTTTGGTGGGCATTAGCTGAATTTTGGGGTGCGGTTGCTGGATTTTCGGGGCAGTAGCTGGATTTTGGGGGGTAGTAGCTGGATGTTGGGGTGCAGTTGCTGGATCTTGGAGGCATTAGCTGGATTTTGGAAGGTAGTAGCTGGATTTTGGGGTGCAGTAGCTGGATTTTGGGGGCAGTAGCTGGATTTTGGGGGCAGTAGCTGGATTTTGGGGGCAGTAGCTGGATTTTGGGGTGCAGTAGCTGGATTTTGGGGGCAGTAGCTGGATTTTGGGGGACAGAGGCTGGATTTCGGTGGGCATTAGCTGGATTCTGGGGTGCAGTTGCTGGATTTTGGGGGCAGTAGCTGGATTTTGGGGGGTAATAACAGGATTTTGGGGGCAGTAGCTGGATTTTGGGGGGTAGTAGCTGGATTTTGGTGGGCAGTGGCTGGATTTTGTGGGGTAGTAGCTGGATTTTGGGGTGCAGTTGCTGCATTTTGGGGGCATTAGCTGGATTTTGGGAGGTAGTAGCCGGATTTTGGGTGACAGTAGCTGGATTTTGGGGGACAGTAGCTGGATTTTGGTGGGTAGTAGCTGGATTTTGGGGGCAGTATCTGGATTTTGGAGGGTTTTAGCTGGATTTTGGGGGGTAGTAGCTGGATTTTGGGGGCAGTAGCTGGATTTTGGGGGCAGTAGCTGGATTTTAGGGTGCAGTAGCTGGATATTGAGGGGTAATAGCTGGATTTTGGGGGCAGTAACTGGATTTTGGGGGACAGTAGCTGGATTTTGGTGGGCATTAGCTGAATTTTGGGGTGCAGTTGCTGGATTTTCGGGGCAGTAGCTGGATTTTGGGGGGTAGTAGCTGGATGTTGGGGTGCAGTTGCTGGATTTTGGAGGCATTAGCTGGATTTTGGAAGGTTGTAGCTGGATTTTGGGGTGCAGTAGCTAGATTTTGCAGTGCAGTAGCTGGATTTTGGGGTGCAGTAGCTGGATTTTGGGGGCAGTAGCTGGATTTTGGGGGCAGTAGCTGGATTTTGGGGGCAGTAGCTGGATTTTGGGGTGCAGTAGCTGGATTTTGGGGGCAGTAGCTGGATTTTGGGGGCAGTAGCTGGATTTTGGGGGACAGAGGCTGGATTTTGGTGGGCAATAGCTGGATTTCGGGGTGCAGTTGCTGGATTTTGGGGGCAGTAGCTGGATTTTGGGGGGTAATAGCTGGATTTTGGGGGCAGTAGCTGGATTTTGGGGGTTAGTAGCTGGATTTTGGTGGGCAGTAGCTGGATTTTGTGGGGTAGTAGCTGGATTTTGGGGTGCAGCTGCTGGATTTTGGGGGCATTAGCTGGATTTTGGGAGGTAGTAGCTGGATTTTGGGTGACAGTAGCTGGATTTTGGGGGACAGTAGCTGGATTTTGGTGCGCAGAAGCTGGATTTTGGGGGCAGTATCTGGATTTTGGAGGGTTTTATCTGGATTTTGGGGGGTAGTAGCTGGATTTTGTGGGGCAGTAGCTGGATTTTGGGGTGCAGTAGCTGGATTTTGGTGGGCAGTATCTGGATTTTGGGGGTTATTAGCTGGATTTTGGGGGGTAGTAGCTGGATGTTGCGGGGCAGTAGTTGGATTTTGGGCTGCAGTAGCTGGATTTTGGTGCGCATTAGCTGGATTTTGCGGGGCAGTAGCTGGATTTTTGGAGGCAGTAGCTGGATTTTGGGGGGTAATAGCTGGATTTTGGTAGGCAGTAGCTGGATTTTGAGGGGTAGTAGCTGGATTTTGGGGGTAGTAGCTGGATTTTGGGGGACAGTAGCTGGATTTTGGGGGGCAGTACCTGGATTTTGGGGGGCATTGCTGGATTTTGGGAGGTAGTAGCTGGAGTTTGGGGGACAGTAGCTGGATTTTGGGGATAGTAGCTGGATGTTCGGGGGCAGTAGCTGGATTTTGGGGGCAGGACCTGGATTTTGGGGTGCAGTAGCTGGATTTTGGGGGCAGTAGCTGGATTTTGGGGTGCAGTAGCTGGATTTTGGGGGCAGTAGATGGATTTTGAGGGCAGTAGCTGGATTTGGGGGACAGAGGCTGGATTTTGGTGGGCATTAGCTGGATTTTGTGGTGCAGTTGCTGGATTTTGGGGGCAGTAGCTGGATTTTGGGGGGTAATAGCTGGATTTTGGGGGCAGTAGCTGGATTTTGGGGGGTAGTAGCTGGATTTTGGTGGGCAGTAGCTGGATTTTGGGGGGTAGTAGCTGGATTTTGGGGTGCAGTTGCTGGATTTTGGGGGCATTAGCTGGATTTTGGGAGGTAGTAGCTGGATTTTGGGTGACAGTAGCTGGATTTTGGGGGACAGTAGCTGGATTTTGGTGGGTAGTAGCTGGATTTTGTGGGCATTATCTGGATTTTGGAGGGTTTTAGCTGGATTTTGGGGGGTAGTAGCTGGATTTGTGGGGCAGTAGCTGGATTTTGGGGTGCAGTAGCTGGATTTTGGTGGGCAGTATCTGGATTTTGGGGGGCATTAGCTGTATTTTGGGGGGTAGTAGCTGGATGTTGCAGGGCAGTAGTTGGATTTTGGGCTGCAGTAGCTGGATTTTGGTGGGCATTAGCTGGATTTTGCGGGGCAGTAGCTGGATTTTTGGAGGCAGTAGCTGGATTTTGGGGGGTAGTAGCTGGATTTTGGGAGTAGTAGCTGGATTTTGGGGGACAGTAGCTGGATTTTGGGGGACAGTAGCTGGATTTTGGTGGGCAGTATCTGGATTTGGGGTGCGGTTGCAGGATTTTGGGGGCAGTAGCTGGATTTTGGGGGGTAGTAGCTGGATTTTGGGGGGCATTAGCTGGATTTTGGGAGGTAGTAGCTGGATTTTGGGGGACAGTAGCTGGATTTTGGTGGGCAGTAGCTGGATTTTGGGGGGCATTAGCTGGATTTTGGGAGGTAGTAGCTGGAGTTTGGGGGACAGTAGCTGCATTTTGGGGGTAGTAGCTGGATCTTCGGGGGCAGTAGCTGGATTTTGGGGGCAGGAGCTGGATTTTGGGGTGCAGTAGCTGGATTTTGGGGGCAGTAGCTGGATTTTGGAGGACAGTAGCTGGATTTTGGGATGCAGTTGCTGGATTTTGGGGTGCAGTAGCTGAATTTTGGTGGGCAATAGCTGGATTTTGGGGGCAGTAGCTGGATGTTGGGGGCAGTAGCTGGATTTTGGGGGCAGTAGCTGGATTTTAGGGTGCAGTTGCTGGATATTGAGGGGTAATAGCTGGATTTTGGGGGAAGTAGCTGGATTTTGGGGGACAGTAGCTGGATTTTGGTGGGCATTAGCTGAATTTTGGGGTGCGGTTGCTGGATTTTCGGGGCAGTAGCTGGATTTTGGGGGGTAGTAGCTGGATGTTGGGGTGCAGTTGCTGGATCTTGGAGGCATTAGCTGGATTTTGGAAGGTAGTAGCTGGATTTTGGGGTGCAGTAGCTGGATTTTGGGGGCAGTAGCTTGATTTTGGGGGCAGTAGCTGGATTTTGGGGGCAGTAGCTGGATTTTGGGGTGCAGTAGCTGGATTTTGGGGGCAGTAGCTGGATTTTGGGGGACAGAGGCTGGATTTCGGTGGGCATTAGCTGGATTTTGGGGTGCAGTTGCTGCATTTTGGGGGCATTAGCTGGATTTTGGGAGGTAGTAGCCGGATTTTGGGTGACAGTAGCTGGATTTTGGGGGACAGTAGCTGGATTTTGGTGGGTAGTAGCTGGATTTTGGGGGCAGTATCTGGATTTTGGAGGGTTTTAGCTGGATTTTGGGGGGTAGTAGCTGGATTTTGGGGGCAGTAGCTGGATTTTGGGGGCAGTAGCTGGATTTTAGGGTGCAGTAGCTGGATATTGAGGGGTAATAGCTGGATTTTGGGGGCAGTAACTGGATTTTGGGGGACAGTAGCTGGATTTTGGTGGGCATTAGCTGAATTTTGGGGTGCAGTTGCTGGATTTTCGGGGCAGTAGCTGGATTTTGGGGGGTAGTAGCTGGATGTTGGGGTGCAGTTGCTGGATTTTGGAGGCATTAGCTGGATTTTGGAAGGTTGTAGCTGGATTTTGGGGTGCAGTAGCTGGATTTTGCAGTGCAGTAGCTGGATTTTGGGGTGCAGTAGCTGGATTTTGGGGGCAGTAGCTGGATTTTGGGGGCAGTAGCTGGATTTTGGGGGCAGTAGCTGGATTTTGGGGTGCAGTAGCTGGATTTTGGGGGCAGTAGCTGGATTTTGGGGGCAGTAGCTGGATTTTGGGGGACAGAGGCTGGATTTTGGTGGGCAATAGCTGGATTTCAGGGTGCAGTTGCTGGATTTTGGGGGCAGTAGCTGGATTTTGGGGGGTAATAGCTGGATTTTGGGGGCAGTTGCTGGATTTTGGGGGTTAGTAGCTGGATTTTGGTGGGCAGTAGCTGGATTTTGTGGGGTAGTAGCTGGATTTTGGGGTGCAGCTGCTGGATTTTGGGGGCATTAGCTGGATTTTGGGAGGTAGTAGCTGGATTTTGGGTGACAGTAGCTGGATTTTGGGGGACAGTAGCTGGATTTTGGTGCGCAGAAGCTGGATTTTGGGGGCAGTATCTGGATTTTGGAGGGTTTTATCTGGATTTTGGGGGGTAGTAGCTGGATTTTGTGGGGCAGTAGCTGGATTTTGGGGTGCAGTAGCTGGATTTTGGTGGGCAGTATCTGGATTTTGGGGGTTATTAGCTGGATTTTGGGGGGTAGTAGCTGGATGTTGCGGGGCAGTAGTTGGATTTTGGGCTGCAGTAGCTGGATTTTGGTGCGCATTAGCTGGATTTTGCGGGGCAGTAGCTGGATTTTTGGAGGCAGTAGCTGGATTTTGGGGGGTAATAGCTGGATTTTGGTAGGCAGTAGCTGGATTTTGAGGGGTAGTAGCTGGATTTTGGGGGTAGTAGCTGGATTTTGGGGGACAGTAGCTGGATTTTGGGGGGCAGTACCTGGATTTTGGGGGGCATTGCTGGATTTTGGGAGGTAGTAGCTGGAGTTTGGGGGACAGTAGCTGGATTTTGGGGATAGTAGCTGGATTTTCGGGGGCAGTAGCTGGATTTTGGGGGCAGGACCTGGATTTTGGGGTGCAGTAGCTGGATTTTGGGGGCAGTAGCTGGATTTTGGGGTGCAGTAGCTGGATTTTGGGGGCAGTAGATGGATTTTGAGGGCAGTAGCTGGATTTGGGGGACAGAGGCTGGATTTTGGTGGGCATTAGCTGGATTTTGTGGTGCAGTTGCTGGATTTTGGGGGCAGTAGCTGGATTTTGGGGGGTAATAGCTGGATTTTGGGGGCAGTAGCTGGATTTTGGGGGGTAGTAGCTGGATTTTGGTGGGCAGTAGCTGGATTTTGGGGGGTAGTAGCTGGATTTTGGGGTGCAGTTGCTGGATTTTGGGGGCATTAGCTGGATTTTGGGAGGTAGTAGCTGGATTTTGGGTGACAGTAGCTGGATTTTGGGGGACAGTAGCTGGATTTTGGTGGGTAGTAGCTGGATTTTGTGGGCATTATCTGGATTTTGGAGGGTTTTAGCTGGATTTTGGGGGGTAGTAGCTGGATTTGTGGGGCAGTAGCTGGATTTTGGGGTGCAGTAGCTGGATTTTGGTGGGCAGTATCTGGATTTTGGGGGGCATTAGCTGTATTTTGGGGGGTAGTAGCTGGATGTTGCAGGGCAGTAGTTGGATTTTGGGCTGCAGTAGCTGGATTTTGGTGGGCATTAGCTGGATTTTGCGGGGCAGTAGCTGGATTTTTGGAGGCAGTAGCTGGATTTTGGGGGGTAGTAGCTGGATTTTGGGAGTAGTAGCTGGATTTTGGGGGACAGTAGCTGGATTTTGGGGGACAGTAGCTGGATTTTGGTGGGCAGTATCTGGATTTGGGGTGCGGTTGCAGGATTTTGGGGGCAGTAGCTGGATTTTGGGGGGTAGTAGCTGGATTTTGGGGGGCATTAGCTGGATTTTGGGAGGTAGTAGCTGGATTTTGGGGGACAGTAGCTGGATTTTGGTGGGCAGTAGCTGGATTTTGGGGGGCATTAGCTGGATTTTGGGAGGTAGTAGCTGGAGTTTGGGGGACAGTAGCTGCATTTTGGGGGTAGTAGCTGGATCTTCGGGGGCAGTAGCTGGATTTTGGGGGCAGGAGCTGGATTTTGGGGTGCAGTAGCTGGATTTTGGGGGCAGTAGCTGGATTTTGGAGGACAGTAGCTGGATTTTGGGATGCAGTTGCTGGATTTTGGGGTGCAGTAGCTGAATTTTGGTGGGCAATAGCTGGATTTTGGGGGCAGTAGCTGGATGTTGGGGGCAGTAGCTGGATTTTGGGGGCAGTAGCTGGATTTTAGGGTGCAGTTGCTGGATATTGAGGGGTAATAGCTGGATTTTGGGGGAAGTAGCTGGATTTTGGGGGACAGTAGCTGGATTTTGGTGGGCATTAGCTGAATTTTGGGGTGCGGTTGCTGGATTTTCGGGGCAGTAGCTGGATTTTGGGGGGTAGTAGCTGGATGTTGGGGTGCAGTTGCTGGATCTTGGAGGCATTAGCTGGATTTTGGAAGGTAGTAGCTGGATTTTGGGGTGCAGTAGCTGGATTTTGGGGGCAGTAGCTTGATTTTGGGGGCAGTAGCTGGATTTTGGGGGCAGTAGCTGGATTTTGGGGTGCAGTAGCTGGATTTTGGGGGCAGTAGCTGGATTTTGGGGGACAGAGGCTGGATTTCGGTGGGCATTAGCTGGATTTTGGGGTGCAGTTGCTGGATTTTGGGGGCAGTAGCTGGATTTTGGGGGGTAATAACAGGATTTTGGGGGCAGTAGCTGGATTTTGGAGGGTAGTAGCTGCATTTTGGTGGGCAGTGGCTGGATTTTGTGGGGTAGTAGCTGGATTTTGGGGTGCAGTTGCTGCATTTTGGGGGCATTAGCTGGATTTTGGGAGGTAGTAGCTGGATTTTGGGTGACAGTAGCTGGATTTTGGGGGACAGTAGCTGGCTTTTGGTGGGTGGTAGCTGGATTTTGGGGGCAGTATCTGGATTTTGGAGGGTTTTAGCTGGATTTTGGGGGGTAGTAGCTGGATTTTGGGGGCAGTAGCTGGATTTTGGGGGCAGTAGCTGGATTTTAGGGTGCAGTAGCTGGATATTGAGGGGTAATAGCTGGATTTTGGGGGCAGTAGCTGGATTTTGGGGGACAGTAGCTGGATTTTGGTGGGCATTAGCTGAATTTTGGGGTGCAGTTGCTGGATTTTCGGGGCAGTAGCTGGATTTTGGGGGGTAGTAGCTGGATGTTGGGGTGCAGTTGCTGGATTTTGGAGGCATTAGCTGGATTTTGGAAGGTTGTAGCTGGATTTTGGGGTGCAGTAGCTGGATTTTGCAGTGCAGTAGCTGGATTTTGGGGTGCAGTAGCTGGATTTTGGGGGCAGTAGCTGGATTTTGGGGGCAGTAGCTGGATTTTGGGGGCAGTAGCTGGATTTTGGGGTGCAGTAGCTGGATTTTGGGGGCAGTAGCTGGATTTTGGGGGCAGTAGCTGGATTTTGGGGGACAGAGGCTGGATTTTGGTGGGCAATAGCTGGATTTCGGGGTGCAGTTGCTGGATTTTGGGGGCAGTAGCTGGATTTTGGGGGGTAATAGCTGGATTTTGGGGGCAGTAGCTGGATTTTGGGGGGTAGTAGCTGGATTTTGGTGGGCAGTAGCTGGATTTTGTGGGGTAGTAGCTGGATTTTGGGGTGCAGCTGCTGGATTTTGGGGGCATTAGCTGGATTTTGGGAGGTAGTAGCTGGATTTTGGGTGACAGTAGCTGGATTTTGGGGGACAGTAGCTGGATTTTGGTGGGTAGTAGCTGGATTTTGGGGGCAGTATCTGGATTTTGGAGGGTTTTATCTGGATTTTGGGGGGTAGTAGCTGGATTTTGTGGGGCAGTAGCTGGATTTTGGGGTGCAGTAGCTGGATTTTGGTGGGCAGTATCTGGATTTTGGGGGTTATTAGCTGGATTTTGGGGGGTAGTAGCTGGATGTTGCGGGGCAGTAGTTGGATTTTGGGCTGCAGTAGCTGGATTTTGGTGGGCATTAGCTGGATTTTGCGGGACAGTAGCTGGATTTTTGGAGGCAGTAGCTGGATTTTGGGGGTAATAGCTGGATTTTGGTAGGCAGTAGCTGGATTTTGAGGGGTAGTAGCTGGATTTTGGGGGTAGTAGCTGGATTTTGGGGGACAGTAGCTGGATTTTGGGGGGCAGTACCTGGATTTTGGGGGGCATTAGCTGGATTTTGGGAGGTAGTAGCTGGAGTTTGGGGGACAGTAGCTGGATTTTGGGGGTAGTAGCTGGATTTTCGGGGGCAGTAGCTGGATTTTGGGGGCAGGAGCTGGATTTTGGGGTGCAGTAGCTGGATTTTGGGGGCAGTAGCTGGATTTTGGAGGACAGTAGCTGGATTTTGGGGTGCAGTTGCTGGATTTTGGGGTGCAGTAGCTGAATTTTGGTGGGCATTAGCTGGATTTTGGGGGCAGTAGCTGGATTTTGGGGGCAGTAGCTGGATTTTGGATGCAGTAGCTGGATTTTAGGGTGCAGTTGCTGGATATTGAGGGGTAATAGCTGGATTTTGGGGGCCGTAGCTGGATTTTGGGGGACAGTAGCTGGATTTTGGTGGGCATTTGCTGAATTTTGGGGTGCGGTTGCTGGATATTCGGGGCAGTAGCTGGATTTTGGGGGGTAGTAGCTGGATGTTGGGTTGCAGTTGCTGGATTTTGGAGGCATTAGCTGGATTTTGGAAGGTAGTAGCTGGATTTTGGGGGCAGTATCTGGATTTTGGAGGGTTTTAGCTGGATTTTGGGGGGTAGTAGCTGGATGTTGGGTTGCAGTTGCTGGATTTTGGAGGCATTAGCTGGATTTTGGAAGGTAGTAGCTGGATTTTGGGGGCAGTATCTGGATTTTGGAGGGTTTTAGCTGGATTTTGGGGGGTTGTAGCTGGATTTTGTGGGGCAGTAGCTGGATTTTGGGGTGCAGTAGCTGGATTTTGGTGGGCAGTATCTGGATTTTGGGGGGTATTAGCTGGATTTTGGGGGGGCAGTAGCTGGATGTTGCGGGGCAGTAGTTGGATTTTGGGCTGCAGTAGCTGGATTTTGGTGGGCATTAGCTGGATTTGGGGTGCAGTTGCTGGATTTTGGGGGCAGTAGCTGGATTTTGGGGGGTAGTAGCTGGATTTTGGGGGGCATTAGCTGGATTTTGGGAGGTAGTAGCTGGATTTTGGGGGACAGTAGCTGGACTTTGGTGGGCAGTAGCTGGATTTTGGGGGGCATTAGCTGGATTTTGGGAGGTAGTAGCTGGAGTTTGGGGGACAGTTGCTGGATTTTGGGGGCATTAGCTGGATTTTGGGAGGTAGTAGCTGGATTTTGGGTGACAGTAGCTGGATTTTGGGGGACAGTAGCTGGATTTTGGTGGGTAGTAGCTGGATTTTGTGGGCATTATCTGGATTTTGGAGGGTTTTAGCTGGATTTTGGGGGGTAGTAGCTGGATTTGTGGGGCAGTAGCTGGATTTTGGGGTGCAGTAGCTGGATTTTGGTGGGCAGTATCTGGATTTTGGGGGGCATTAGCTGTATTTTGGGGGGTAGTAGCTGGATGTTGCAGGGCAGTAGTTGGATTTTGGGCTGCAGTAGCTGGATTTTGGGGGCATTAGCTGGATTTTGCGGGGCAGTAGCTGGATTTTTGGAGGCAGTAGCTGGATTTTGGGGGGTAGTAGCTGGATTTTGGGAGTAGTAGCTGGATTTTGGGGGACAGTAGCTGGATTTTGGGGGACAGTAGCTGGATTTTGGTGGGCAGTATCTGGATTTGGGGTGCGGTTGCAGGATTTTGGGGGCAGTAGCTGGATTTTGGGGGGTAGTAGCTGGATTTTGGGGGGCATTAGCTGGATTTTGGGAGGTAGTAGCTGGATTTTGGGGGACAGTAGCTGGATTTTGGTGGGCAGTAGCTGGATTTTGGGGGGCATTAGCTGGATTTTGGGAGGTAGTAGCTGGAGTTTGGGGGACAGTAGCTGCATTTTGGGGGTAGTAGCTGGATCTTCGGGGGCAGTAGCTGGATTTTGGGGGCAGGAGCTGGATTTTGGGGTGCAGTAGCTGGATTTTGGGGGCAGTAGCTGGATTTTGGAGGACAGTAGCTGGATTTTGGGATGCAGTTGCTGGATTTTGGGGTGCAGTAGCTGAATTTTGGTGGGCAATAGCTGGATTTTGGGGGCAGTAGCTGGATGTTGGGGGCAGTAGCTGGATTTTGGGGGCAGTAGCTGGATTTTAGGGTGCAGTTGCTGGATATTGAGGGGTAATAGCTGGATTTTGGGGGAAGTAGCTGGATTTTGGGGGACAGTAGCTGGATTTTGGTGGGCATTTGCTGAATTTTGGGGTGCGGTTGCTGGATTTTCGGGGCAGTAGCTGGATTTTGGGGGGTAGTAGCTGGATGTTGGGGTGCAGTTGCTGGATCTTGGAGGCATTAGCTGGATTTTGGAAGGTAGTAGCTGGATTTTGGGGTGCAGTAGCTGGATTTTGGGGGCAGTAGCTTGATTTTGGGGGCAGTAGCTGGATTTTGGGGGCAGTAGCTGGATTTTGGGGTGCAGTAGCTGGATTTTGGGGGCAGTAGCTGGATTTTGGGGGACAGAGGCTGGATTTCGGTGGGCATTAGCTGGATTTTGGGGTGCAGTTGCTGGATTTTGGGGGCAGTAGCTGGATTTTGGGGGGTAATAACAGGATTTTGGGGGCAGTAGCTGGATTTTGGAGGGTAGTAGCTGCATTTTGGTGGGCAGTGGCTGGATTTTGTGGGGTAGTAGCTGGATTTTGGGGTGCAGTTGCTGCATTTTGGGGGCATTAGCTGGATTTTGGGAGGTAGTAGCTGGATTTTGGGTGACAGTAGCTGGATTTTGGGGGACAGTAGCTGGCTTTTGGTGGGTGGTAGCTGGATTTTGGGGGCAGTATCTGGATTTTGGAGGGTTTTAGCTGGATTTTGGGGGGTAGTAGCTGGATTGTGGGGGCAGTAGCTGGATTTTGGGGGCAGTAGCTGGATTTTAGGGTGCAGTAGCTGGATATTGAGGGGTAATAGCTGGATTTTGGGGGCAGTAGCTGGATTTTGGGGTGCAGTTGCTGGATTTTCGGGGCAGTAGCTGGATTTTGGGGGGTAGTAGCTGGATGTTGGGGTGGAGTTGCTGGATTTTGGAGGCATTAGCTGGATTTTGGAAGGTTGTAGCTGGATTTTGGGGTGCAGTAGCTGGATTTTGCAGTGCAGTAGCTGGATTTTGGGGTGCAGTAGCTGGATTTTGGGGGCAGTAGCTGGATTTTGGGGGCAGTAGCTGGATTTTGGGGGCAGTAGCTGGATTTTGGGGTGCAGTAGCTGGATTTTGGGGGCAGTAGCTGGATTTTGGGGGCAGTAGCTGGATTTTGGGGGACAGAGGCTGGATTTTGGTGGGCAATAGCTGGATTTTGGGGTGCAGCTGCTGGATTTTGGGGGCAGTAGCTGGATTTTGGGGGGTAATAGCTGGATTTTGGGGGCAGTAGCTGGATTTTGGGGGGTAGTAGCTGGATTTTGGTGGGCAGTAGCTGGATTTTGTGGGGTAGTAGCTGGATTTTGGGGTGCAGCTGCTGGATTTTGGGGGCATTAGCTGGATTTTGGGAGGTAGTAGCTGGATTTTGGGTGACAGTAGCTGGATTTTGGGGGACAGTAGCTGGATTTTGGTGGGTAGTAGCTGGATTTTGGGGGCAGTATCTGGATTTTGGAGGGTTTTATCTGGATTTTGGGGGGTAGTAGCTGGATTTTGTGGGGCAGTAGCTGGATTTTGGGGTGCAGTAGCTGGATTTTGGTGGGCAGTATCTGGATTTTGGGGGTTATTAGCTGGATTTTGGGGGGTAGTAGCTGGATGTTGCGGGGCAGTAGTTGGATTTTGGGCTGCAGTAGCTGGATTTTGGTGGGCATTAGCTGGATTTTGCGGGACAGTAGCTGGATTTTTGGAGGCAGTAGCTGGATTTTGGGGGTAATAGCTGGATTTTGGTAGGCAGTAGCTGGATTTTGAGGGGTAGTAGCTGGATTTTGGGGGTAGTAGCTGGATTTTGGGGGACAGTAGCTGGATTTTGGGGGGCAGTACCTGGATTTTGGGGGGCATTAGCTGGATTTTGGGAGGTAGTAGCTGGAGTTTGGGGGACAGTAGCTGGATTTTGGGGGTAGTAGCTGGATTTTCGGGTGCAGTAGCTGGATTTTGGGGGCAGGAGCTGGATTTTGGGGTGCAGTAGCTGGATTTTGGGGGCAGTAGCTCGATTTTGGAGGACAGTAGCTGGATTTTGGGGTGCAGTTGCTGGATTTTGGGGTGCAGTAGCTGAATTTTGGTGGGCATTAGCTGGATTTTGGGGGCAGTAGCTGGATTTTGGGGGCAGTAGCTGGATTTTGGATGCAGTAGCTGGATTTTAGGGTGCAGTTGCTGGATATTGAGGGGTAATAGCTGGATTTTGGGGGCCGTAGCTGGATTTTGGGGGACAGTAGCTGGATTTTGGTGGGCATTTGCTGAATTTTGGGGTGCGGTTGCTGGATATTCGGGGCAGTAGCTGGATTTTGGGGGGTAGTAGCTGGATGTTGGGTTGCAGTTGCTGGATTTTGGAGGCATTAGCTGGATTTTGGAAGGTAGTAGCTGGATTTTGGGGGCAGTATCTGGATTTTGGAGGGTTTTAGCTGGATTTTGGGGGGTAGTAGCTGGATGTTGGGTTGCAGTTGCTGGATTTTGGAGGCATTAGCTGGATTTTGGAAGGTAGTAGCTGGATTTTGGGGTGCAGTAGCTGGATTTTGCAGTGCAGTAGCTGGATTTTGGGGTGCAGTAGCTGGATTTTGGGGGCAGTAGCTGGATTTTGGGGGCAGTAGCTGGATTTTGGGGGCAGTAGCTGGATTTTGGGGTGCAGTAGCTGGATTTTGGGGGCAGTAGCTGGATTTTGGGGGCAGTAGCTGGATTTTGGGGGACAGAGGCTGGATTTTGGTGGGCAATAGCTGGATTTCAGGGTGCAGTTGCTGGATTTTGGGGGCAGTAGCTGGATTTTGGGGGGTAATAGCTGGATTTTGGGGGCAGTTGCTGGATTTTGGGGGTTAGTAGCTGGATTTTGGTGGGCAGTAGCTGGATTTTGTGGGGTAGTAGCTGGATTTTGGGGTGCAGCTGCTGGATTTTGGGGGCATTAGCTGGATTTTGGGAGGTAGTAGCTGGATTTTGGGTGACAGTAGCTGGATTTTGGGGGACAGTAGCTGGATTTTGGTGCGCAGAAGCTGGATTTTGGGGGCAGTATCTGGATTTTGGAGGGTTTTATCTGGATTTTGGGGGGTAGTAGCTGGATTTTGTGGGGCAGTAGCTGGATTTTGGGGTGCAGTAGCTGGATTTTGGTGGGCAGTATCTGGATTTTGGGGGTTATTAGCTGGATTTTGGGGGGTAGTAGCTGGATGTTGCGGGGCAGTAGTTGGATTTTGGGCTGCAGTAGCTGGATTTTGGTGCGCATTAGCTGGATTTTGCGGGGCAGTAGCTGGATTTTTGGAGGCAGTAGCTGGATTTTGGGGGGTAATAGCTGGATTTTGGTAGGCAGTAGCTGGATTTTGAGGGGTAGTAGCTGGATTTTGGGGGTAGTAGCTGGATTTTGGGGGACAGTAGCTGGATTTTGGGGGGCAGTACCTGGATTTTGGGGGGCATTGCTGGATTTTGGGAGGTAGTAGCTGGAGTTTGGGGGACAGTAGCTGGATTTTGGGGATAGTAGCTGGATTTTCGGGGGCAGTAGCTGGATTTTGGGGGCAGGACCTGGATTTTGGGGTGCAGTAGCTGGATTTTGGGGGCAGTAGCTGGATTTTGGGGTGCAGTAGCTGGATTTTGGGGGCAGTAGATGGATTTTGAGGGCAGTAGCTGGATTTGGGGGACAGAGGCTGGATTTTGGTGGGCATTAGCTGGATTTTGTGGTGCAGTTGCTGGATTTTGGGGGCAGTAGCTGGATTTTGGGGGGTAATAGCTGGATTTTGGGGGCAGTAGCTGGATTTTGGGGGGTAGTAGCTGGATTTTGGTGGGCAGTAGCTGGATTTTGGGGGGTAGTAGCTGGATTTTGGGGTGCAGTTGCTGGATTTTGGGGGCATTAGCTGGATTTTGGGAGGTAGTAGCTGGATTTTGGGTGACAGTAGCTGGATTTTGGGGGACAGTAGCTGGATTTTGGTGGGTAGTAGCTGGATTTTGTGGGCATTATCTGGATTTTGGAGGGTTTTAGCTGGATTTTGGGGGGTAGTAGCTGGATTTGTGGGGCAGTAGCTGGATTTTGGGGTGCAGTAGCTGGATTTTGGTGGGCAGTATCTGGATTTTGGGGGGCATTAGCTGTATTTTGGGGGGTAGTAGCTGGATGTTGCAGGGCAGTAGTTGGATTTTGGGCTGCAGTAGCTGGATTTTGGTGGGCATTAGCTGGATTTTGCGGGGCAGTAGCTGGATTTTTGGAGGCAGTAGCTGGATTTTGGGGGGTAGTAGCTGGATTTTGGGAGTAGTAGCTGGATTTTGGGGGACAGTAGCTGGATTTTGGGGGACAGTAGCTGGATTTTGGTGGGCAGTATCTGGATTTGGGGTGCGGTTGCAGGATTTTGGGGGCAGTAGCTGGATTTTGGGGGGTAGTAGCTGGATTTTGGGGGGCATTAGCTGGATTTTGGGAGGTAGTAGCTGGATTTTGGGGGACAGTAGCTGGATTTTGGTGGGCAGTAGCTGGATTTTGGGGGGCATTAGCTGGATTTTGGGAGGTAGTAGCTGGAGTTTGGGGGACAGTAGCTGCATTTTGGGGGTAGTAGCTGGATCTTCGGGGGCAGTAGCTGGATTTTGGGGGCAGGAGCTGGATTTTGGGGTGCAGTAGCTGGATTTTGGGGGCAGTAGCTGGATTTTGGAGGACAGTAGCTGGATTTTGGGATGCAGTTGCTGGATTTTGGGGTGCAGTAGCTGAATTTTGGTGGGCAATAGCTGGATTTTGGGGGCAGTAGCTGGATGTTGGGGGCAGTAGCTGGATTTTGGGGGCAGTAGCTGGATTTTAGGGTGCAGTTGCTGGATATTGAGGGGTAATAGCTGGATTTTGGGGGAAGTAGCTGGATTTTGGGGGACAGTAGCTGGATTTTGGTGGGCATTAGCTGAATTTTGGGGTGCGGTTGCTGGATTTTCGGGGCAGTAGCTGGATTTTGGGGGGTAGTAGCTGGATGTTGGGGTGCAGTTGCTGGATCTTGGAGGCATTAGCTGGATTTTGGAAGGTAGTAGCTGGATTTTGGGGTGCAGTAGCTGGATTTTGGGGGCAGTAGCTTGATTTTGGGGGCAGTAGCTGGATTTTGGGGGCAGTAGCTGGATTTTGGGGTGCAGTAGCTGGATTTTGGGGGCAGTAGCTGGATTTTGGGGGACAGAGGCTGGATTTCGGTGGGCATTAGCTGGATTTTGGGGTGCAGTTGCTGGATTTTGGGGGCAGTAGCTGGATTTTGGGGGGTAATAACAGGATTTTGGGGGCAGTAGCTGGATTTTGGAGGGTAGTAGCTGCATTTTGGTGGGCAGTGGCTGGATTTTGTGGGGTAGTAGCTGGATTTTGGGGTGCAGTTGCTGCATTTTGGGGGCATTAGCTGGATTTTGGGAGGTAGTAGCTGGATTTTGGGTGACAGTAGCTGGATTTTGGGGGACAGTAGCTGGCTTTTGGTGGGTGGTAGCTGGATTTTGGGGGCAGTATCTGGATTTTGGAGGGTTTTAGCTGGATTTTGGGGGGTAGTAGCTGGATTTTGGGGGCAGTAGCTGGATTTTGGGGGCAGTAGCTGGATTTTAGGGTGCAGTAGCTGGATATTGAGGGGTAATAGCTGGATTTTGGGGGCAGTAGCTGGATTTTGGGGGACAGTAGCTGGATTTTGGTGGGCATTAGCTGAATTTTGGGGTGCAGTTGCTGGATTTTCGGGGCAGTAGCTGGATTTTGGGGGGTAGTAGCTGGATGTTGGGGTGCAGTTGCTGGATTTTGGAGGCATTAGCTGGATTTTGGAAGGTTGTAGCTGGATTTTGGGGTGCAGTAGCTGGATTTTGCAGTGCAGTAGCTGGATTTTGGGGTGCAGTAGCTGGATTTTGGGGGCAGTAGCTGGATTTTGGGGGCAGTAGCTGGATTTTGGGGGCAGTAGCTGGATTTTGGGGTGCAGTAGCTGGATTTTGGGGGCAGTAGCTGGATTTTGGGGGCAGTAGCTGGATTTTGGGGGACAGAGGCTGGATTTTGGTGGGCAATAGCTGGATTTCGGGGTGCAGTTGCTGGATTTTGGGGGCAGTAGCTGGATTTTGGGGGGTAATAGCTGGATTTTGGGGGCAGTAGCTGGATTTTGGGGGGTAGTAGCTGGATTTTGGTGGGCAGTAGCTGGATTTTGTGGGGTAGTAGCTGGATTTTGGGGTGCAGCTGCTGGATTTTGGGGGCATTAGCTGGATTTTGGGAGGTAGTAGCTGGATTTTGGGTGACAGTAGCTGGATTTTGGGGGACAGTAGCTGGATTTTGGTGGGTAGTAGCTGGATTTTGGGGGCAGTATCTGGATTTTGGAGGGTTTTATCTGGATTTTGGGGGGTAGTAGCTGGATTTTGTGGGGCAGTAGCTGGATTTTGGGGTGCAGTAGCTGGATTTTGGTGGGCAGTATCTGGATTTTGGGGGTTATTAGCTGGATTTTGGGGGGTAGTAGCTGGATGTTGCGGGGCAGTAGTTGGATTTTGGGCTGCAGTAGCTGGATTTTGGTGGGCATTAGCTGGATTTTGCGGGACAGTAGCTGGATTTTTGGAGGCAGTAGCTGGATTTTGGGGGTAATAGCTGGATTTTGGTAGGCAGTAGCTGGATTTTGAGGGGTAGTAGCTGGATTTTGGGGGTAGTAGCTGGATTTTGGGGGACAGTAGCTGGATTTTGGGGGGCAGTACCTGGATTTTGGGGGGCATTAGCTGGATTTTGGGAGGTAGTAGCTGGAGTTTGGGGGACAGTAGCTGGATTTTGGGGGTAGTAGCTGGATTTTCGGGGGCAGTAGCTGGATTTTGGGGGCAGGAGCTGGATTTTGGGGTGCAGTAGCTGGATTTTGGGGGCAGTAGCTGGATTTTGGAGGACAGTAGCTGGATTTTGGGGTGCAGTTGCTGGATTTTGGGGTGCAGTAGCTGAATTTTGGTGGGCATTAGCTGGATTTTGGGGGCAGTAGCTGGATTTTGGGGGCAGTAGCTGGATTTTGGATGCAGTAGCTGGATTTTAGGGTGCAGTTGCTGGATATTGAGGGGTAATAGCTGGATTTTGGGGGCCGTAGCTGGATTTTGGGGGACAGTAGCTGGATTTTGGTGGGCATTTGCTGAATTTTGGGGTGCGGTTGCTGGATATTCGGGGCAGTAGCTGGATTTTGGGGGGTAGTAGCTGGATGTTGGGTTGCAGTTGCTGGATTTTGGAGGCATTAGCTGGATTTTGGAAGGTAGTAGCTGGATTTTGGGGGCAGTATCTGGATTTTGGAGGGTTTTAGCTGGATTTTGGGGGGTAGTAGCTGGATGTTGGGTTGCAGTTGCTGGATTTTGGAGGCATTAGCTGGATTTTGGAAGGTAGTAGCTGGATTTTGGGGGCAGTATCTGGATTTTGGAGGGTTTTAGCTGGATTTTGGGGGGTTGTAGCTGGATTTTGTGGGGCAGTAGCTGGATTTTGGGGTGCAGTAGCTGGATTTTGGTGGGCAGTATCTGGATTTTGGGGGGTATTAGCTGGATTTTGGGGGGGCAGTAGCTGGATGTTGCGGGGCAGTAGTTGGATTTTGGGCTGCAGTAGCTGGATTTTGGTGGGCATTAGCTGGATTTGGGGTGCAGTTGCTGGATTTTGGGGGCAGTAGCTGGATTTTGGGGGGTAGTAGCTGGATTTTGGGGGGCATTAGCTGGATTTTGGGAGGTAGTAGCTGGATTTTGGGGGACAGTAGCTGGACTTTGGTGGGCAGTAGCTGGATTTTGGGGGGCATTAGCTGGATTTTGGGAGGTAGTAGCTGGAGTTTGGGGGACAGTTGCTGGATTTTGGGGGCATTAGCTGGATTTTGGGAGGTAGTAGCTGGATTTTGGGTGACAGTAGCTGGATTTTGGGGGACAGTAGCTGGATTTTGGTGGGTAGTAGCTGGATTTTGTGGGCATTATCTGGATTTTGGAGGGTTTTAGCTGGATTTTGGGGGGTAGTAGCTGGATTTGTGGGGCAGTAGCTGGATTTTGGGGTGCAGTAGCTGGATTTTGGTGGGCAGTATCTGGATTTTGGGGGGCATTAGCTGTATTTTGGGGGGTAGTAGCTGGATGTTGCAGGGCAGTAGTTGGATTTTGGGCTGCAGTAGCTGGATTTTGGGGGCATTAGCTGGATTTTGCGGGGCAGTAGCTGGATTTTTGGAGGCAGTAGCTGGATTTTGGGGGGTAGTAGCTGGATTTTGGGAGTAGTAGCTGGATTTTGGGGGACAGTAGCTGGATTTTGGGGGACAGTAGCTGGATTTTGGTGGGCAGTATCTGGATTTGGGGTGCGGTTGCAGGATTTTGGGGGCAGTAGCTGGATTTTGGGGGGTAGTAGCTGGATTTTGGGGGGCATTAGCTGGATTTTGGGAGGTAGTAGCTGGATTTTGGGGGACAGTAGCTGGATTTTGGTGGGCAGTAGCTGGATTTTGGGGGGCATTAGCTGGATTTTGGGAGGTAGTAGCTGGAGTTTGGGGGACAGTAGCTGCATTTTGGGGGTAGTAGCTGGATCTTCGGGGGCAGTAGCTGGATTTTGGGGGCAGGAGCTGGATTTTGGGGTGCAGTAGCTGGATTTTGGGGGCAGTAGCTGGATTTTGGAGGACAGTAGCTGGATTTTGGGATGCAGTTGCTGGATTTTGGGGTGCAGTAGCTGAATTTTGGTGGGCAATAGCTGGATTTTGGGGGCAGTAGCTGGATGTTGGGGGCAGTAGCTGGATTTTGGGGGCAGTAGCTGGATTTTAGGGTGCAGTTGCTGGATATTGAGGGGTAATAGCTGGATTTTGGGGGAAGTAGCTGGATTTTGGGGGACAGTAGCTGGATTTTGGTGGGCATTTGCTGAATTTTGGGGTGCGGTTGCTGGATTTTCGGGGCAGTAGCTGGATTTTGGGGGGTAGTAGCTGGATGTTGGGGTGCAGTTGCTGGATCTTGGAGGCATTAGCTGGATTTTGGAAGGTAGTAGCTGGATTTTGGGGTGCAGTAGCTGGATTTTGGGGGCAGTAGCTTGATTTTGGGGGCAGTAGCTGGATTTTGGGGGCAGTAGCTGGATTTTGGGGTGCAGTAGCTGGATTTTGGGGGCAGTAGCTGGATTTTGGGGGACAGAGGCTGGATTTCGGTGGGCATTAGCTGGATTTTGGGGTGCAGTTGCTGGATTTTGGGGGCAGTAGCTGGATTTTGGGGGGTAATAACAGGATTTTGGGGGCAGTAGCTGGATTTTGGAGGGTAGTAGCTGCATTTTGGTGGGCAGTGGCTGGATTTTGTGGGGTAGTAGCTGGATTTTGGGGTGCAGTTGCTGCATTTTGGGGGCATTAGCTGGATTTTGGGAGGTAGTAGCTGGATTTTGGGTGACAGTAGCTGGATTTTGGGGGACAGTAGCTGGCTTTTGGTGGGTGGTAGCTGGATTTTGGGGGCAGTATCTGGATTTTGGAGGGTTTTAGCTGGATTTTGGGGGGTAGTAGCTGGATTGTGGGGGCAGTAGCTGGATTTTGGGGGCAGTAGCTGGATTTTAGGGTGCAGTAGCTGGATATTGAGGGGTAATAGCTGGATTTTGGGGGCAGTAGCTGGATTTTGGGGTGCAGTTGCTGGATTTTCGGGGCAGTAGCTGGATTTTGGGGGGTAGTAGCTGGATGTTGGGGTGGAGTTGCTGGATTTTGGAGGCATTAGCTGGATTTTGGAAGGTTGTAGCTGGATTTTGGGGTGCAGTAGCTGGATTTTGCAGTGCAGTAGCTGGATTTTGGGGTGCAGTAGCTGGATTTTGGGGGCAGTAGCTGGATTTTGGGGGCAGTAGCTGGATTTTGGGGGCAGTAGCTGGATTTTGGGGTGCAGTAGCTGGATTTTGGGGGCAGTAGCTGGATTTTGGGGGCAGTAGCTGGATTTTGGGGGACAGAGGCTGGATTTTGGTGGGCAATAGCTGGATTTTGGGGTGCAGCTGCTGGATTTTGGGGGCAGTAGCTGGATTTTGGGGGGTAATAGCTGGATTTTGGGGGCAGTAGCTGGATTTTGGGGGGTAGTAGCTGGATTTTGGTGGGCAGTAGCTGGATTTTGTGGGGTAGTAGCTGGATTTTGGGGTGCAGCTGCTGGATTTTGGGGGCATTAGCTGGATTTTGGGAGGTAGTAGCTGGATTTTGGGTGACAGTAGCTGGATTTTGGGGGACAGTAGCTGGATTTTGGTGGGTAGTAGCTGGATTTTGGGGGCAGTATCTGGATTTTGGAGGGTTTTATCTGGATTTTGGGGGGTAGTAGCTGGATTTTGTGGGGCAGTAGCTGGATTTTGGGGTGCAGTAGCTGGATTTTGGTGGGCAGTATCTGGATTTTGGGGGTTATTAGCTGGATTTTGGGGGGTAGTAGCTGGATGTTGCGGGGCAGTAGTTGGATTTTGGGCTGCAGTAGCTGGATTTTGGTGGGCATTAGCTGGATTTTGCGGGACAGTAGCTGGATTTTTGGAGGCAGTAGCTGGATTTTGGGGGTAATAGCTGGATTTTGGTAGGCAGTAGCTGGATTTTGAGGGGTAGTAGCTGGATTTTGGGGGTAGTAGCTGGATTTTGGGGGACAGTAGCTGGATTTTGGGGGGCAGTACCTGGATTTTGGGGGGCATTAGCTGGATTTTGGGAGGTAGTAGCTGGAGTTTGGGGGACAGTAGCTGGATTTTGGGGGTAGTAGCTGGATTTTCGGGTGCAGTAGCTGGATTTTGGGGGCAGGAGCTGGATTTTGGGGTGCAGTAGCTGGATTTTGGGGGCAGTAGCTCGATTTTGGAGGACAGTAGCTGGATTTTGGGGTGCAGTTGCTGGATTTTGGGGTGCAGTAGCTGAATTTTGGTGGGCATTAGCTGGATTTTGGGGGCAGTAGCTGGATTTTGGGGGCAGTAGCTGGATTTTGGATGCAGTAGCTGGATTTTAGGGTGCAGTTGCTGGATATTGAGGGGTAATAGCTGGATTTTGGGGGCCGTAGCTGGATTTTGGGGGACAGTAGCTGGATTTTGGTGGGCATTTGCTGAATTTTGGGGTGCGGTTGCTGGATATTCGGGGCAGTAGCTGGATTTTGGGGGGTAGTAGCTGGATGTTGGGTTGCAGTTGCTGGATTTTGGAGGCATTAGCTGGATTTTGGAAGGTAGTAGCTGGATTTTGGGGGCAGTATCTGGATTTTGGAGGGTTTTAGCTGGATTTTGGGGGGTAGTAGCTGGATGTTGGGTTGCAGTTGCTGGATTTTGGAGGCATTAGCTGGATTTTGGAAGGTAGTAGCTGGATTTTGGGGGCAGTATCTGGATTTTGGAGGGTTTTAGCTGGATTTTGGGGGGTTGTAGCTGGATTTTGTGGGGCAGTAGCTGGATTTTAGGGTGCAGTAGCTGGATTTTGGTGGGCAGTATCTGGATTTTGGGGGGTATTAGCTGGATTTTGGGGGGGCAGTAGCTGGATGTTGCGGGGCAGTAGTTGGATTTTGGGCTGCAGTAGCTGGATTTTGGTGGGCATTAGCTGGATTTGGGGTGCAGTTGCTGGATTTTGGGGGCAGTAGCTGGATTTTGGGGGGTAGTAGCTGGATTTTGGGGGGCATTAGCTGGATTTTGGGAGGTAGTAGCTGGATTTTGGGGGACAGTAGCTGGACTTTGGTGGGCAGTAGCTGGATTTTGGGGGGCATTAGCTGGATTTTGGGAGGTAGTAGCTGGAGTTTGGGGGACAGTAGCTGGATTTTGGGGGTAGTAGCTGGATTTTCGGGGGCAGTAGCTGGATTTTGGGGGCAGGAGCTGGATTTTGAGGTGCAGTAGCTGGATTTTGGGGGCAGTAGCTGGATTTTGGGGGCAGTAGCTGGATTTTGGGGGACAGAGGCTGGATTTTGGTGGGCATTAGCTGGATTTTGGGGTGCAGTTGCTGGATTTTGGGGGCTGTAGCTGGATTTTGGCGGGTATTAACTGGATTTTGGGGGCAGTAGCTGGATTTTGGGGGGTAGTAGCTGGATTTTGGTGGGCAGCGGCTGGATTTTGTGGGGTAGTAGCTGGATTTTGGGGTGCAGTTGCTGGATTTTGCGGGCATTAGCTGGATTTTGGGAGGTAGTAGCTGGATTTTGGGTGACAGTAGCTGGATTTTGGGGGACAGTAGCTGGATTTTGGTGGGTAGTAGCTGGATTTTGGGGGCAGTATCTGGATTTTGGAGGGTTTTATCTGGATTTTGGGGGGTAGTAGCTGGATCTTGGGGGCAGTAGCTGGATTTTGGGGGCAGTAGCTGGATTTTAGGGTGCAGTAGCTGGATATTGAGGGGTAATAGCTGGATTTTGGGGGCAGTAGCTGGATTTTGGGGGGTAGTAGCTGGATTTTGGGGGCGGTAGCTGGATTTTGGGGGACAGTAGCTGGATTTTGGTGGGCAGCAGATGGATTTTGGGGGGTAGTAGCTGGATTTTGGTGGGCAGTAGCTGGATTTTGTGGGGTAGTAGCTGGATTTTGGGGTGCAGCTGCTGGATTTTGGGGGCATTAGCTGGATTTTGGGAGGTAGTAGCTGGATTTTGGGTGACAGTAGCTGGATTTTGGGGGACAGTAGCTGGATTTTGGTGGGTAGTAGCTGGATTTTGGGGGCAGTATCTGGATTTTGGAGGGTTTTATCTGGATTTTGGGGGGTAGTAGCTGGATTTTGTGGGGCAGTAGCTGGATTTTGGGGTGCAGTAGCTGGATTTTGGTGGGCAGTATCTGGATTTTGGGGGTTATTAGCTGGATTTTGGGGGGTAGTAGCTGGATGTTGCGGGGCAGTAGTTGGATTTTGGGCTGCAGTAGCTGGATTTTGGTGGGCATTAGCTGGATTTTGCGGGACAGTAGCTGGATTTTTGGAGGCAGTAGCTGGATTTTGGGGGTAATAGCTGGATTTTGGTAGGCAGTAGCTGGATTTTGAGGGGTAGTAGCTGGATTTTGGGGGTAGTAGCTGGATTTTGGGGGACAGTAGCTGGATTTTGGGGGGCAGTACCTGGATTTTGGGGGGCATTAGCTGGATTTTGGGAGGTAGTAGCTGGAGTTTGGGGGACAGTAGCTGGATTTTGGGGGTAGTAGCTGGATTTTCGGGGGCAGTAGCTGGATTTTGGGAGGTAGTAGCTGGAGTTTGGGGGACAGTAGCTGGATTTTGGGGGTAGTAGCTGGATTTTCGGGGGCAGTAGCTGGATTTTGGGGGCAGGAGCTGGATTTTGGGGTGCAGTAGCTGGATTTTGGGGGCAGTAGCTGGATTTTGGAGGACAGTAGCTGGATTTTGGGGTGCAGTTGCTGGATTTTGGGGTGCAGTAGCTGAATTTTGGTGGGCATTAGCTGGATTTTGGGGGCAGTAGCTGGATTTTGGGGGCAGTAGCTGGATTTTGGATGCAGTAGCTGGATTTTAGGGTGCGGTTGCTGGATATTGAGGGGTAATAGCTGGATTTTGGGGGCCGTAGCTGGATTTTGGGGGACAGTAGCTGGATTTTGGTGGGCATTTGCTGAATTTTGGGGTGCGGTTGCTGGATATTCGGGGCAGTAGCTGGATTTTGGGGGGTAGTAGCTGGATGTTGGGTTGCAGTTGCTGGATTTTGGAGGCATTAGCTGGATTTTGGAAGGTAGTAGCTGGATTTTGGGGGCAGTATCTGGATTTTGGAGGGTTTTAGCTGGATTTTGGGGGGTAGTAGCTGGATGTTGGGTTGCAGTTGCTGGATTTTGGAGGCATTAGCAGGATTTTGGAAGGTAGTAGCTGGATTTTGGGGGCAGTATCTGGATTTTGGAGGGTTTTAGCTGGATTTTGGGGGGTAGTAGCTGGATGTTGGGTTGCAGTTGCTGGATTTTGGAGGCATTAGCTGGATTTTGGAAGGTAGTAGCTGGATTTTGGGGGCAGTATCTGGATTTTGGAGGGTTTTAGCTGGATTTTGGGGGGTAGTAGCTGGATGTTGGGTTGCAGTTGCTGGATTTTGGAGGCATTAGCTGGATTTTGGAAGGTAGTAGCTGGATTTTGGGGGCAGTATCTGGATTTTGGAGGGTTTTAGCTGGATTTTGTGGGGCAGTAGCTGGATTTTGGGGTGCAGTAGCTGGATTTTGGTGGGCAGTATCTGGATTTTGGGGGGTATTAGCTGGATTTTGGGGGGGCAGTAGCTGGATGTTGCGGGGCAGTAGTTGGATTTTGGGCTGCAGAAGCTGGATTTTGGTGGGCATTAGCTGGATTTGGGGTGCAGTTGCTGGATTTTGGGGGCAGTAGCTGGATTTTGGGGGGCAGTAGCTGGATTTTGGGGGGCATTAGCTGGATTTTGGGAGGTAGTAGCTGGAGTTTGGGGGACAGTAGCTGGATTTTGGGGGTAGTAGCTGGATTTTCGGGGGCAGTAGCTGGATTTTGGGGGCAGGAGCTGGATTTTGAGGTGCAGTAGCTGGATTTTGGGGGGCATTAGCTGGATTTTGGGAGGTAGTAGCTGGATTTTGGGGGACAGTAGCTGGACTTTGGTGGGCAGTAGCTGGATTTTGGGGGGCATTAGCTGGATTTTGGGAGGTAGTAGCTGGAGTTTGGGGGACAGTAGCGGGTTTTTGGGGGTAGTAGCTGGATTTTCGGGGGCAGTAGCTGGATTTTGGGGGCAGGAGCTGGATTTTGAGGTGCAGTAGCTGGATTTTGGGGGCAGTAGCTGGATTTTGGGGGCAGTAGCTGGATTTTGGGGGACAGAGGCTGGATTTTGGTGGGCATTAGCTGGATTTTGGGGTGCAGTTGCTGGATTTTGGGGGCAGTAGCTGGATTTTGGCGGGTATTAACTGGATTTTGGGGGCAGTAGCTGGATTTTGGGGGGTAGTAGCTGGATTTTGGTGGGCAGCGGCTGGATTTTGTGGGGTAGTAGCTGGATTTTGGGGTGCAGTTGCTGGATTTTGCGGGCATTAGCTGGATTTTGGGAGGTAGTAGCTGGATTTTGGGTGACAGTAGCTGGATTTTGGGGGACAGTAGCTGGATTTTGGTGGGTAGTAGCTGGATTTTGGGGGCAGTATCTGGATTTTGGAGGGTTTTATCTGGATTTTGGGGGGTAGTAGCTGGATCTTGGGGGCAGTAGCTGGATTTTGGGGGCAGTAGCTGGACTTTAGGGTGCAGTAGCTGGATATTGAGGGGTAATAGCTGGATTTTGGGGGCAGTAGCTGGATTTTGGGGGGTAGTAGCTGGATTTTGGGGGCGGTAGCTGGATTTTGGGGGACAGTAGCTGGATTTTGGTGGGCAGCAGATGGATTTTGGGGGGTAGTAGCTGGATTTTGGTGGGCAGTAGCTGGATTTTGTGGGGTAGTAGCTGGATTTTGGGGTGCAGCTGCTGGATTTTGGGGGCATTAGCTGGATTTTGGGAGGTAGTAGCTGGATTTTGGGTGACAGTAGCTGGATTTTGGGGGACAGTAGCTGGATTTTGGTGGGTAGTAGCTGGATTTTGGGGGCAGTATCTGGATTTTGGAGGGTTTTATCTGGATTTTGGGGGGTAGTAGCTGGATTTTGTGGGGCAGTAGCTGGATTTTGGGGTGCAGTAGCTGGATTTTGGTGGGCAGTATCTGGATTTTGGGGGTTATTAGCTGGATTTTGGGGGGTAGTAGCTGGATGTTGCGGGGCAGTAGTTGGATTTTGGGCTGCAGTAGCTGGATTTTGGTGGGCATTAGCTGGATTTTGCGGGACAGTAGCTGGATTTTTGGAGGCAGTAGCTGGATTTTGGGGGTAATAGCTGGATTTTGGTAGGCAGTAGCTGGATTTTGAGGGGTAGTAGCTGGATTTTGGGGGTAGTAGCTGGATTTTGGGGGACAGTAGCTGGATTTTGGGGGGCAGTACCTGGATTTTGGGGGGCATTAGCTGGATTTTGGGAGGTAGTAGCTGGAGTTTGGGGGACAGTAGCTGGATTTTGGGGGTAGTAGCTGGATTTTCGGGGGCAGTAGCTGGATTTTGGGGGCAGGAGCTGGATTTTGGGGTGCAGTAGCTGGATTTTGGGGGCAGTAGCTGGATTTTGGAGGACAGTAGCTGGATTTTGGGGTGCAGTTGCTGGATTTTGGGGTGCAGTAGCTGAATTTTGGTGGGCATTAGCTGGATTTTGGGGGCAGTAGCTGGATTTTGGGGGCAGTAGCTGGATTTTGGATGCAGTAGCTGGATTTTAGGGTGCAGTTGCTGGATATTGAGGGGTAATAGCTAGATTTTGGGGGCCGTAGCTGGATTTTGGGGGACAGTAGCTGGATTTTGGTGGGCATTTGCTGAATTTTGGGGTGCGGTTGCTGGATATTCGGGGCAGTAGCTGGATTTTGGGGGGTAGTAGCTGGATGTTGGGTTGCAGTTGCTGGATTTTGGAGGCATTAGCTGGATTTTGGAAGGTAGTAGCTGGATTTTGGGGGCAGTATCTGGATTTTGGAGGGTTTTAGCTGGATTTTGGGGGGTAGTAGCTGGATGTTGGGTTGCAGTTGCTGGATTTTGGAGGCATTAGCAGGATTTTGGAAGGTAGTAGCTGGATTTTGGGGGCAGTATCTGGATTTTGGAGGGTTTTAGCTGGATTTTGGGGGGTAGTAGCTGGATGTTGGGTTGCAGTTGCTGGATTTTGGAGGCATTAGCTGGATTTTGGAAGGTAGTAGCTGGATTTTGGGGGCAGTATCTGGATTTTGGAGGGTTTTAGCTGGATTTTGGGGGGTAGTAGCTGGATGTTGGGTTGCAGTTGCTGGATTTTGGAGGCATTAGCTGGATTTTGGAAGGTAGTAGCTGGATTTTGGGGGCAGTATCTGGATTTTGGAGGGTTTTAGCTGGATTTTGTGGGGCAGTAGCTGGATTTTGGGGTGCAGTAGCTGGATTTTGGTGGGCAGTATCTGGATTTTGGGGGGTATTAGCTGGATTTTGGGGGGGCAGTAGCTGGATGTTGCGGGGCAGTAGTTGGATTTTGGGCTGCAGAAGCTGGATTTTGGTGGGCATTAGCTGGATTTGGGGTGCAGTTGCTGGATTTTGGGGGCAGTAGCTGGATTTTGGGGGGTAGTAGCTGGATTTTTGGGGGCATTAGCTGGATTTTGGGAGGTAGTAGCTGGATTTTGGGGGACAGTAGCTGGACTTTGGTGGGCAGTAGCTGGATTTTGGGGGGCATTAGCTGGATTTTGGGAGGTAGTAGCTGGAGTTTGGGGGACAGTAGCTGGATTTTGGGGGTAGTAGCTGGATTTTCGGGGGGCAGTAGCTGGATTTTGGGGGCAGGAGCTGGATTTTGAGGTGCAGTAGCTGGATTTTGGGGGCAGTAGCTGGATTTTGGGGGCAGTAGCTGGATTTTGGGGGACAGAGGCTGGATTTTGGTGGGCATTAGCTGGATTTTGGGGTGCAGTTGCTGGATTTTGGGGGCAGTAGCTGGATTTTGGGGGGTATTAACTGGATTTTGGGGGCAGTAGCTGGATTTTGGGGGGTAGTAGCTGGATTTTGGTGGGCAGCGGCTGGATTTTGTGGGGTAGTAGCTGGATTTTGGGGTGCAGTTGCTGGATTTTGCGGGCATTAGCTGGATTTTGGGAGGTAGTAGCTGGATTTTGGGTGACAGTAGCTGGATTTTGGGGGACAGTAGCTGGATTTTGGTGGGTAGTAGCTGGATTTTGGGGGCAGTATCTGGATTTTGGAGGGTTTTATCTGGATTTTGGGGGGGTAGTAGCTGGATCTTGGGGGCAGTAGCTGGATTTTGGGGGCAGTAGCTGGATTTTAGGGTGCAGTAGCTGGATATTGAGGGGTAATAGCTGGATTTTGGGGGCAGTAGCTGGATTTTGGGGGGTAGTAGCTGGATTTTGGGGGCGGTAGCTGGATTTTGGGGGACAGTAGCTGGATTTTGGTGGGCAGCAGATGGATTTTGGGGGGTAGTAGCTGGATTTTGGTGGGCAGTAGCTGGATTTTGTGGGGTAGTAGCTGGATTTTGGGGTGCAGCTGCTGGATTATGGGGGCATTAGCTGGATTTTGGGAGGTAGTAGCTGGATTTTGGGTGACAGTAGCTGGATTTTGGGGGACAGTAGCTGGATTTTGGTGGGTAGTAGCTGGATTTTGGGGGCAGTATCTGGATTTTGGAGGGTTTTATCTGGATTTTGGGGGGTAGTAGCTGGATTTTGTGGGGCAGTAGCTGGATTTTGGGGTGCAGTAGCTGGATTTTGGTGGGCAGTATCTGGATTTTGGGGGTTATTAGCTGGATTTTGGGGGGTAGTAGCTGGATGTTGCGGGGCAGTAGTTGGATTTTGGGCTGCAGTAGCTGGATTTTGGTGGGCATTAGCTGGATTTTGCGGGACAGTAGCTGGATTTTTGGAGGCAGTAGCTGGATTTTGGGGGTAATAGCTGGATTTTGGTAGGCAGTAGCTGGATTTTGAGGGGTAGTAGCTGGATTTTGGGGGTAGTAGCTGGATTTTGGGGGACAGTAGCTGGATTTTGGGGGGCAGTACCTGGATTTTGGGGGGCATTAGCTGGATTTTGGGAGGTAGTAGCTGGAGTTTGGGGGACAGTAGCTGGATTTTGGGGGTAGTAGCTGGATTTTCGGGGGCAGTAGCTGGATTTTGGGAGGTAGTAGCTGGAGTTTGGGGGACAGTAGCTGGATTTTGGGGGTAGTAGCTGGATTTTCGGGGGCAGTAGCTGGATTTTGGGGGCAGGAGCTGGATTTTGGGGTGCAGTAGCTGGATTTTGGGGGCAGTAGCTGGATTTTGGAGGACAGTAGCTGGATTTTGGGGTGCAGTTGCTGGATTTTGGGGTGCAGTAGCTGAATTTTGGTGGGCATTAGCTGGATTTTGGGGGCAGTAGCTGGATTTTGGGGGCAGTAGCTGGATTTTGGATGCAGTAGCTGGATTTTAGGGTGCGGTTGCTGGATATTGAGGGGTAATAGCTGGATTTTGGGGGCCGTAGCTGGATTTTGGGGGACAGTAGCTGGATTTTGGTGGGCATTTGCTGAATTTTGGGGTGCGGTTGCTGGATATTCGGGGCAGTAGCTGGATTTTGGGGGGTAGTAGCTGGATGTTGGGTTGCAGTTGCTGGATTTTGGAGGCATTAGCTGGATTTTGGAAGGTAGTAGCTGGATTTTGGGGGCAGTATCTGGATTTTGGAGGGTTTTAGCTGGATTTTGGGGGGTAGTAGCTGGATGTTGGGTTGCAGTTGCTGGATTTTGGAGGCATTAGCAGGATTTTGGAAGGTAGTAGCTGGATTTTGGGGGCAGTATCTGGATTTTGGAGGGTTTTAGCTGGATTTTGGGGGGTAGTAGCTGGATGTTGGGTTGCAGTTGCTGGATTTTGGAGGCATTAGCTGGATTTTGGAAGGTAGTAGCTGGATTTTGGGGGCAGTATCTGGATTTTGGAGGGTTTTAGCTGGATTTTGGGGGGTAGTAGCTGGATGTTGGGTTGCAGTTGCTGGATTTTGGAGGCATTAGCTGGATTTTGGAAGGTAGTAGCTGGATTTTGGGGGCAGTATCTGGATTTTGGAGGGTTTTAGCTGGATTTTGTGGGGCAGTAGCTGGATTTTGGGGTGCAGTAGCTGGATTTTGGTGGGCAGTATCTGGATTTTGGGGGGTATTAGCTGGATTTTGGGGGGGCAGTAGCTGGATGTTGCGGGGCAGTAGTTGGATTTTGGGCTGCAGAAGCTGGATTTTGGTGGGCATTAGCTGGATTTGGGGTGCAGTTGCTGGATTTTGGGGGCAGTAGCTGGATTTTGGGGGGCAGTAGCTGGATTTTGGGGGGCATTAGCTGGATTTTGGGAGGTAGTAGCTGGAGTTTGGGGGACAGTAGCTGGATTTTGGGGGTAGTAGCTGGATTTTCGGGGGCAGTAGCTGGATTTTGGGGGCAGGAGCTGGATTTTGAGGTGCAGTAGCTGGATTTTGGGGGGCATTAGCTGGATTTTGGGAGGTAGTAGCTGGATTTTGGGGGACAGTAGCTGGACTTTGGTGGGCAGTAGCTGGATTTTGGGGGGCATTAGCTGGATTTTGGGAGGTAGTAGCTGGAGTTTGGGGGACAGTAGCGGGTTTTTGGGGGGTAGTAGCTGGATTTTCGGGGGCAGTAGCTGGATTTTGGGGGCAGGAGCTGGATTTTGAGGTGCAGTAGCTGGATTTTGGGGGCAGTAGCTGGATTTTGGGGGCAGTAGCTGGATTTTGGGGGACAGAGGCTGGATTTTGGTGGGCATTAGCTGGATTTTGGGGTGCAGTTGCTGGATTTTGGGGGCAGTAGCTGGATTTTGGCGGGTATTAACTGGATTTTGGGGGCAGTAGCTGGATTTTGGGGGGTAGTAGCTGGATTTTGGTGGGCAGCGGCTGGATTTTGTGGGGTAGTAGCTGGATTTTGGGGTGCAGTTGCTGGATTTTGCGGGCATTAGCTGGATTTTGGGAGGTAGTAGCTGGATTTTGGGTGACAGTAGCTGGATTTTGGGGGACAGTAGCTGGATTTTGGTGGGTAGTAGCTGGATTTTGGGGGCAGTATCTGGATTTTGGAGGGTTTTATCTGGATTTTGGGGGGGTAGTAGCTGGATCTTGGGGGCAGTAGCTGGATTTTGGGGGCAGTAGCTGGACTTTAGGGTGCAGTAGCTGGATATTGAGGGGTAATAGCTGGATTTTGGGGGCAGTAGCTGGATTTTGGGGGGTAGTAGCTGGATTTTGGGGGCGGTAGCTGGATTTTGGGGGACAGTAGCTGGATTTTGGTGGGCAGCAGATGGATTTTGGGGGGTAGTAGCTGGATTTTGGTGGGCAGTAGCTGGATTTTGTGGGGTAGTAGCTGGATTTTGGGGTGCAGCTGCTGGATTTTGGGGGCATTAGCTGGATTTTGGGAGGTAGTAGCTGGATTTTGGGTGACAGTAGCTGGATTTTGGGGGACAGTAGCTGGATTTTGGTGGGTAGTAGCTGGATTTTGGGGGCAGTATCTGGATTTTGGAGGGTTTTATCTGGATTTTGGGGGGTAGTAGCTGGATTTTGTGGGGCAGTAGCTGGATTTTGGGGTGCAGTAGCTGGATTTTGGTGGGCAGTATCTGGATTTTGGGGGTTATTAGCTGGATTTTGGGGGGTAGTAGCTGGATGTTGCGGGGCAGTAGTTGGATTTTGGGCTGCAGTAGCTGGATTTTGGTGGGCATTAGCTGGATTTTGCGGGACAGTAGCTGGATTTTTGGAGGCAGTAGCTGGATTTTGGGGGTAATAGCTGGATTTTGGTAGGCAGTAGCTGGATTTTGAGGGGTAGTAGCTGGATTTTGGGGGTAGTAGCTGGATTTTGGGGGACAGTAGCTGGATTTTGGGGGGCAGTACCTGGATTTTGGGGGGCATTAGCTGGATTTTGGGAGGTAGTAGCTGGAGTTTGGGGGACAGTAGCTGGATTTTGGGGGTAGTAGCTGGATTTTCGGGGGCAGTAGCTGGATTTTGGGGGCAGGAGCTGGATTTTGGGGTGCAGTAGCTGGATTTTGGGGGCAGTAGCTGGATTTTGGAGGACAGTAGCTGGATTTTGGGGTGCAGTTGCTGGATTTTGGGGTGCAGTAGCTGAATTTTGGTGGGCATTAGCTGGATTTTGGGGGCAGTAGCTGGATTTTGGGGGCAGTAGCTGGATTTTGGATGCAGTAGCTGGATTTTAGGGTGCAGTTGCTGGATATTGAGGGGTAATAGCTAGATTTTGGGGGCCGTAGCTGGATTTTGGGGGACAGTAGCTGGATTTTGGTGGGCATTTGCTGAATTTTGGGGTGCGGTTGCTGGATATTCGGGGCAGTAGCTGGATTTTGGGGGGTAGTAGCTGGATGTTGGGTTGCAGTTGCTGGATTTTGGAGGCATTAGCTGGATTTTGGAAGGTAGTAGCTGGATTTTGGGGGCAGTATCTGGATTTTGGAGGGTTTTAGCTGGATTTTGGGGGGTAGTAGCTGGATGTTGGGTTGCAGTTGCTGGATTTTGGAGGCATTAGCAGGATTTTGGAAGGTAGTAGCTGGATTTTGGGGGCAGTATCTGGATTTTGGAGGGTTTTAGCTGGATTTTGGGGGGTAGTAGCTGGATGTTGGGTTGCAGTTGCTGGATTTTGGAGGCATTAGCTGGATTTTGGAAGGTAGTAGCTGGATTTTGGGGGCAGTATCTGGATTTTGGAGGGTTTTAGCTGGATTTTGGGGGGTAGTAGCTGGATGTTGGGTTGCAGTTGCTGGATTTTGGAGGCATTAGCTGGATTTTGGAAGGTAGTAGCTGGATTTTGGGGGCAGTATCTGGATTTTGGAGGGTTTTAGCTGGATTTTGTGGGGCAGTAGCTGGATTTTGGGGTGCAGTAGCTGGATTTTGGTGGGCAGTATCTGGATTTTGGGGGGTATTAGCTGGATTTTGGGGGGGCAGTAGCTGGATGTTGCGGGGCAGTAGTTGGATTTTGGGCTGCAGAAGCTGGATTTTGGTGGGCATTAGCTGGATTTGGGGTGCAGTTGCTGGATTTTGGGGGCAGTAGCTGGATTTTGGGGGGTAGTAGCTGGATTTTTGGGGGCATTAGCTGGATTTTGGGAGGTAGTAGCTGGATTTTGGGGGACAGTAGCTGGACTTTGGTGGGCAGTAGCTGGATTTTGGGGGGCATTAGCTGGATTTTGGGAGGTAGTAGCTGGAGTTTGGGGGACAGTAGCTGGATTTTGGGGGTAGTAGCTGGATTTTCGGGGGCAGTAGCTGGATTTTGGGGGCAGGAGCTGGATTTTGAGGTGCAGTAGCTGGATTTTGGGGGCAGTAGCTGGATTTTGGGGGCAGTAGCTGGATTTTGGGGGACAGAGGCTGGATTTTGGTGGGCATTAGCTGGATTTTGGGGTGCAGTTGCTGGATTTTGGGGGCAGTAGCTGGATTTTGGGGGGTATTAACTGGATTTTGGGGGCAGTAGCTGGATTTTGGGGGGTAGTAGCTGGATTTTGGTGGGCAGCGGCTGGATTTTGTGGGGTAGTAGCTGGATTTTGGGGTGCAGTTGCTGGATTTTGCGGGCATTAGCTGGATTTTGGGAGGTAGTAGCTGGATTTTGGGTGACAGTAGCTGGATTTTGGGGGACAGTAGCTGGATTTTGGTGGGTAGTAGCTGGATTTTGGGGGCAGTATCTGGATTTTGGAGGGTTTTATCTGGATTTTGGGGGGTAGTAGCTGGATCTTGGGGGCAGTAGCTGGATTTTGGGGGCAGTAGCTGGACTTTAGGGTGCAGTAGCTGGATATTGAGGGGTAATAGCTGGATTTTGGGGGCAGTAGCTGGATTTTGGGGGGTAGTAGCTGGATTTTGGGGGCGGTAGCTGGATTTTGGGGGACAGTAGCTGGATTTTGGTGGGCAGCAGATGGATTTTGGTGGGCATTAGCTGGATTTTGGGAGGTAGTAGCTGGAGTTTGGGGGACAGTAGCTGGATTTTGGGCGTAGTAGCTGGATTTTCCAGGGCAGTAGCTGGATTTTGGGGGCAGGAGCTGGATTTTGGGGTGCAGTAGCTGGATTTTGGGGGCAGGAGCTGGATTTTGGGGTGCAGTAGCTGGATCTTGGGGGGTAGTAGCTGGATTTTGGGGGCAGTAGCTGGATTTTGGGAGGTAGTAGGTGGAATTTGGGGTGCAATAGCCAGATTTCTGGGTGTAGTAGCTGGATTTTGGGGGTAGTAGCTGGATTTTGGGGGACAGTAGCTGGATTTTGGGGGGGTAGTAGCTGGATTTTGCGGGGGCACTAGCTGGATTTTGGGTGCAGTAGCTGGATTCTGGGGGCAATTACTGGATTTTGGGGGGTATTAGCTGGATTTTTGGGGGGTAGTAGCTGGATTTTGGGGGCAGTAGCTGGATTTTGGGGGGTAGTAGCTGGATTTTGGGGGCGGTAGCTGGATTTTGGGGGACAGTAGCTGGATTTTGGTGGGCATTAGCTGGATTTTGGTGTGCAGTTGCTGGATTTTGGGGGCAGTAGCTGGATTTTGGGGGGGTAGTAGCTGGATTTTGGTGGCAATAGCTGGATTTTGGGGGTAGTAGCTGGATTTTGGGGGTAGTAGCTGGATTTTGGCGTGCAGTAGCTGGATTCTGGAGGCAGTAGCTGGATTTTGGGGTGCAGTAGTTGGATTTAGGGGGAAGAAGCTGGATTTTGGGGGCAGTAGCTGGATTTTGGGGGGTAGTAGCTGGATTTTGGGGTGCAGATGCTGGATTTTGGTGGGCATTAGCTGGATTTTGGGGTGCAGTAGCTGGAGTTTGGTGAGCAGTAGCTGGATTTTGAGGCAGGAGTTGGATTTTGGGGGCAGTAGCTGGGTTTTGGGGGGTAGTAGCTGGATTTTTGGGGGCATTAGCTGGATTTTGGGAGGTAGTAGCTGGATTTTGGGGGGCAATAGCTGGATTTTGGGGTGCAGTAGCTGGACCTTTTGGGTAGTAGCTGGATTTTGGGGGGTAGAAGCTGGATTTTGTGGGGTAGTAGCTGGATTTTGGGGGGAGTAGAAGCTGGATTTTGGGGGGCAGGAGCTGGATTTTGGGGTGCAGGAGCTGGATTTTGGGGGCAGGAGCTGGATCTTGGAGGACAGTAGCTGGATTTTTGGGGGGAGTAGAAGCTGGATTTTGAGAGCAGTAGCCGGATTTTGGGGTGCAGTAGCTGGATTTTGGTGGGCATTAGCTGGATTTTGCGGGGCAGTAGCTGGATTTTTGGGGGCAATAGCTGGATTTTGGGGTGCAGTAGCTGGATTTTGGGGGCAGTAGCTAGATTTTTGGGTGCAGTAGCTGGATTTTGGGGGGGTAGTAGCTGGATTTTGGGGGGGTAGTAGCTGGATTTTGGGGGGTAGTAGCTGGATTTTGGGGGGAGTAGAAGCTGAATTGTGGGGGGCAGGTGCTGGATTTTGGGGGGAGTAGAAGCTGGATTTTGGGGTGCAGTAGCTGGATTTTGGGGTGCAGTAGCTGGATTTTGGTGGGCATTAGCTGGAATTTACGGGGCAGTAGCTGGATTTTTGTGGGCAGTGGCTGGATTTTTGGGGGGCAGTAGCTGGATTTTGAGGGGTAGTAGCTGGATTTTGGGGGTAGTAGCTGGATTTTGTGGGGTAGTAGCTGGATTTTCGGGGCAGTAGCTGGATTTTTGGGGGCAGTGGCTTGATTTTGGGGGGCTGTAGCTGGATTTTGAGGGGTAGTAGGTGGATTTTGGGGATAGTAGCTGGATTTTGGGTTGCAGTAGCTGGATTTTGGGGGCAGTAGCTGGATTTTGGGGTGCAGTAGCTGGATTTTGGGGGCAGTAGCTAGATTTTGGGTGCAGTAGCTGGATTTTGGGGGGTAGTAGCTGGATTTTGGGGGGTAGTAGCTGGATTTTGGGGGGTAGTAGCTGGATTTTGGGGGGAGTAGAAGCTGAATTGTGGGGGGCAGGAGCTGGATTTTGGGGGGAGTAGAAGCTGGATTTTGGGGTGCAGTAGCTGGATTTTGGGGTGCAGTAGCTGGATTTTGGGGGACAGTAGCTGGATTTTGGTGGGCATTAGCTGATTTTTGGGGTGCAGTTGCTGGATTTTGGGGGCAGTAGCTGGATTTGGGGGGTAATAGCTGGATTTTGGGGGCAGTAGCTAGATTTTGGGGGGGTAGTAGCTGGATTTTGGTGGGAAGTAGCTGGATTTTGTGGCGTAGTAGCTGGATTTTGGGGTGCAATTGCTGGATTTTGGGGGCATTACCCGGATTTTGGGAGGTATTGCTGGATTTTGTTTGACAGCAGCTGGATTTTGGGGGACAGTAGCTGGATTTTGGTGGGTAGTAGCTGGATTTGGGGGCAGTATCTGGATTTTGGGGGGTATTAGCTGGATTTTGGGGGTAGTAGCTGGATTTTGTGGGGCAGTAGCTGGATTTTGGGTGCAGTAGCTGGATTCTGGGGGCAATATCTGGATTTTGGCTGGATTTTCGGGGGTAGTACCTGGATTTTGGGGGCAGTAGCTGGATTTTGGGGGGTAGTAGCTGGATTTTGGGGGCAGTAGCTGGATTTTGGGGGACAGTAGCTGGATTTTGGTGGGCATTAGCTGGATTTTGGTGTGCAGTTGCTGGATTTTGGGGGCAGTAGCTGGATTTTGGGGGGTAGTAGCTGGATTTTGGGGGCAGTAGCTGGATTTTGGGAGGTAGTAGCTGGATTTTGGGGTGCAATAGCCAGATTTCTGGGTGTAGTAGCTGGATTTTGGGGGTAGTAGCTGGAATTTGGGGGACAGTCGCTGGATTTTGGGGGGGTAGTAGCTGGATTTTGGGGGGCATTAGCTGGATTTTGGGAGGTAGTATCTGGATTTTGGGGGACAGTAGCTGGATTTTGGTGGGCAGCAGATGGATTTTGGTGGGCATTAGCTGGATTTTGGGAGGTAGTAGCTGGAGTTTGGGGGACAGTAGCTGGATTTTGGGGGTAGTAGCTGGATTTTGGGGGACAGTAGCTGGATTTTGGGGGGCAGTACCTGGATTTTGGGGGGCATTAGCTGGATTTTGGGAGGTAGTAGCTGGAGTTTGGGGGACAGTAGCTGGATTTTGGGGGGTAGTAGCTGGATTTTCGGGGGCAGTAGCTGGATTTTGGGGGCAGGAGCTGGATTTTGGGGTGCAGTAGCTGGATTTTGGGGGCAGTAGCTGGATTTTGGAGGACAGTAGCTGGATTCTGGGGTGCAGTTGCTGGATTTTGGGGTGCAGTAGCTGAATTTTGGTGGGCATTAGCTGGATTTTGGGGGCAGTAGCTGGATTTTGGGGGCAGTAGCTGGATTTTGGATGCAGTAGCTGGATTTTAGGGTGCAGTTGCTGGATATTGAGGGGTAATAGCTGGATTTTGGGGGCCGTAGCTGGATTTTGGGGGACAGTAGCTGGATTTTGGTGGGCATTTGCTGAATTTTGGGGTGCGGTTGCTGGATATTCGGGGCAGTAGCTGGATTTTGGGGGGTAGTAGCTGGATGTTGGGTTGCAGTTGCTGGATTTTGGAGGCATTAGCTGGATTTTGGAAGGTAGTAGCTGGATTTTGGGGGCAGTATCTGGATTTTGGAGGGTTTTAGCTGGATTTTGGGGGGTAGTAGCTGGATGTTGGGTTGCAGTGGCTGGATTTTGGAGGCATTAGCTGGATTTTGGAAGGTAGTAGCTGGATTTTGGGGGCAGTATCTGGATTTTGGAGGGTTTTAGCTGGATTTTGGGGGGTTGTAGCTGGATTTTGTGGGGCAGTAGCTGGATTTTGGGGTGCAGTAGCTGGATTTTGGTGGGCAGTATCTGGATTTTGGGGGGTATTAGCTGGATTTTGGGGGGGGGCAGTTGCTGGATGTTGCGGGGCAGTAGTTGGATTTTGGGCTGCAGTAGCTGGATTTTGGTGGGCATTAGCTGGATTTGGGGTGCAGTTGCCGGATTTTGGGGGCAGTAGCTGGATTTTGGGGGGTAGTAGCTGGATTTTGGGGGGCATTAGCTGGATTTTGGGAGGTAGTAGCTGGATTTTGGGGGACAGTAGCTGGACTTTGGTGGGCAGTAGCTGGATTTTGGGGGGCATTAGCTGGATTTTGGGAGGTAGTAGCTGGAGTTTGGGGGACAGTAGCGGGTTTTTGGGGGTAGTAGCTGGATTTTCGGGGGCAGTAGCTGGATTTTGGGGGCAGGAGCTGGATTTTGAGGTGCAGTAGCTGGATTTTGGGGGCAGTAGCTGGATTTTGGGGGCAGTAGCTGGATTTTGGGGGACAGAGGCTGGATTTTGGTGGGCATTAGCTGGATTTTGGGGTGCAGTTGCTGGATTTTGGGGGCAGTAGCTGGATTTTGGCGGGTATTAACTGGATTTTGGGGGCAGTAGCTGGATTTTGGGGGGTAGAGCTGGATTTTGGTGGGCAGCGGCTGGATTTTGTGGGGTAGTAGCTGGATTTTGGGGTGCAGTTGCTGGATTTTGCGGGCATTAGCTGGATTTTGGGAGGTAGTAGCTGGATTTTGGGTGACAGTAGCTGGATTTTGGGGGACAGTAGCTGGATTTTGGTGGGTAGTAGCTGGATTTTGGGGGCAGTATCTGGATTTTGGAGGGTTTTATCTGGATTTTGGGGGGTAGTAGCTGGATCTTGGGGGCAGTAGCTGGATTTTGGGGGCAGTAGCTGGACTTTAGGGTGCAGTAGCTGGATATTGAGGGGTAATAGCTGGATTTTGGGGGCAGTAGCTGGATTTTGGGGGGTAGTAGCTGGATTTTGGGGGCGGGGTAGCTGGATTTTGGGGGACAGTAGCTGGATTTTGGTGGGCAGCAGATGGATTTTGGGGGGTAGTAGCTGGATTTTGGTGGGCAGTAGCTGGATTTTGTGGGGTAGTAGCTGGATTTTGGGGTGCAGCTGCTGGATTTTGGGGGCATTAGCTGGATTTTGGGAGGTAGTAGCTGGATTTTGGGTGACAGTAGCTGGATTTTGGGGGACAGTAGCTGGATTTTGGTGGGTAGTAGCTGGATTTTGGGGGCAGTATCTGGATTTTGGAGGGTTTTATCTGGATTTTTGGGGGGTAGTAGCTGGATTTTGTGGGGCAGTAGCTGGATTTTGGGGTGCAGTAGCTGGATTTTGGTGGGCAGTATCTGGATTTTGGGGGTTATTAGCTGGATTTTGGGGGGGTAGTAGCTGGATGTTGCGGGGCAGTAGTTGGATTTTGGGCTGCAGTAGCTGGATTTTGGTGGGCATTAGTTGGATTTTGCGGGACAGTAGCTGGATTTTTGGAGGCAGTAGCTGGATTTTGGGGGTAATAGCTGGATTTTGGTAGGCAGTAGCTGGATTTTGAGGGGTTAGTAGCAGGATTTTGGGGGTAGTAGCTGGATTTTGGGGGACAGTAGCTGGATTTTGGGGGGCAGTACCTGGATTTTGGGGGGCATTAGCTGGATTTTGGGAGGTAGTAGCTGGAGTTTGGGGGACAGTAGCTGGATTTTGGGGGTAGTAGCTGGATTTTCGGGGGCAGTAGCTGGATTTTGGGGGCAGGAGCTGGATTTTGGGGTGCAGTAGCTGGATTTTGGGGGCAGTAGCTGGATTTTGGAGGACAGTAGCTGGATTTTGGGGTGCAGTTGCTGGATTTTGGGGTGCAGTAGCTGAATTTTGGTGGGCATTAGCTGGATTTTGGGGGCAGTAGCTGCATTTTGGGGGCAGTAGCTGGATTTTGGATGCAGTAGCTGGATTTTAGGGTGCAGTTGCTGGATATTGAGGGGTAATAGCTGGATTTTGGGGGCCGTAGCTGGATTTTGGGGGACAGTAGCTGGATTTTGGTGGGCATTTGCAGAATTTTGGGGTGCGGTTGCTGGATATTCGGGGCAGTAGCTGGATTTTGGGGGGTAGTAGCTGGATGTTGGGTTGCAGTTGCTGGATTTTGGAGGCATTAACTGGATTTTGGAAGGTAGTAGCTGGATTTTGGGGGCAGTATCTGGATTTTGGAGGGTTTTAGCTGGATTTTGGGGGGTAGTAGCTGGATGTTGGGTTGCAGTTGCTGGATTTTGGAGGCATTAGCTGGATTTTGGAAGGTAGTAGCTGGATTTTGGGGGCAGTATCTGGATTTTGGAGGGTTTTAGCTGGATTTTGGGGGGTAGTAGCTGGATTTTGTGGGGCAGTAGCTGGATTTTGGGGTGCAGTAGCTGGATTTTGGTGGGCAGTATCTGGATTTTGGGGGGTATTAGCTGGATTTTGGGGGGGCAGTAGCTGGATGTTGCGGGGCAGTAGTTGGATTTTGGGCTGCAGAAGCTGGAGTTTGGTGGGCATTAGCTGGATTTGGGGTGCAGTTGCTGGATTTTGGGGGCAGTAGCTGGATTTTGGGGGGTAGTAGCTGGATTTTGGGGGGCATTATCTGGATTTTGGGAGGTAGTAGCTGGATTTTGGGGGACAGTAGCTGGACTTTGGTGGGCAGTAGCTGGATTTTGGGGGGCATTAGCTGGATTTTGGGAGGTAGTAGCTGGAGTTTGGGGGACAGTAGCTGGATTTTGGGGGGTAGTAGCTGGATTTTTGGGGGCAGTAGCTGGATTTTGGGGGCAGGAGCTGGATTTTGAGGTGCAGTAGCTGGATTTTGGGGGCAGTAGCTGGATTTTGGGGGCAGTAGCTGGATTTTGGGGGACAGAGGCTGGATTTTGGTGGGCATTAGCTGGATTTTGGGGTGCAGTTGCTGGATTTTGGGGGCAGTAGCTGGATTTTGGGGGGTATTAACTGGATTTTGGGGGCAGTAGCTGGATTTTGGGGGGTAGTAGCTGGATTTTGGTGGGCAGCGGCTGGATTTTGTGGGGTAGTAGCTGGATTTTGGGGTGCAGTTGCTGGATTTTGGGGGCATTAGCTGGATTTTGGGAGGTAGTAGCTGGATTTTGGGTGACAGTAGCTGGATTTTGGGGGACAGTAGCTGGATTTTGGTGGGTAGTAGCTGGATTTTGGGGGCAGTATCTGGATTTTGGAGGGTTTTATCTGGATTTTGGGGGGGTAGTAGCTGGATCTTGGGGGCAGTAGCTGGATTTTGGGGGCAGTAGCTGGACTTTAGGGTGCAGTAGCTGGATATTGAGGGGTAATAGCTGGATTTTGGGGGCAGTAGCTGGATTTTGGGGGGTAGTAGCTGGATTTTGGGGGCGGTAGCTGGATTTTGGGGGACAGTACCTGGATTTTGGTGGGCAGCAGATGGATTTTGGTGGACATTAGCTGGATTTTGGGAGGTAGTAGCTGGAGTTTGGGGGACAGTAGCTGGATTTTGGGCGTAGTAGCTGGATTTTCCAGGGCAGTAGCTGGATTTTGGGGGCAGGAGCTGGATTTTGGGGTGCAGTAGCTGGATTTTGGGGGCAGGAGCTGGATTTTGGGGTTGCAGTAGCTGGATCTTGGGGGGGTAGTAGCTGGATTTTGGGGGCAGTAGCTGGATTTTGGGAGGTAGTAGGTGGAATTGGGGGTGCAATAGCCAGATTTCTGGGTGTAGTAGCTGGATTTTGGGGGTAGTAGCTGGATTTTGGGGGACAGTAGCTGGATTTTGGGGGGGTAGTAGCTGGATTTTGCGGGGCACTAGCTGGATTTTGGGTGCAGTAGCTGGATTCTGGGGGCAATTACTGGATTTTGGGGGGTATTAGCTGGATTTTGGGGGGTAGTAGCTGGATTCTGGGGGCAGTAGCTGGATTTTGGGGGGTAGTAGCTGGATTTTGGGGGCGGTAGCTGGATTTTGGGGGACAGTAGCTGGATTTTGGTGGGCATTAGCTGGATTTTGGTGTGCAGTTGCTGGATTTTGGGGGCAGTAGCTGGATTTTGGGGGGTAGTAGCTGGATTTTGGGGGCAATAGCTGGATTTTGGGGGTAGTAGCTGGATTTTGGGGGTAGTAGCTGGATTTTGGCGTGCAGTAGCTGGATTCTGGAGGCAGTAGCTGGATTTTGGGGTGCAGTAGTTGGATTTAGGGGGAAGAAGCTGGATTTTGGGGGCAGTAGCTGGATTTTGGGGGGTAGTAGCTGGATTTTGGGGTGCAGATGCTGGATTTTGGTGGGCATTAGCTGGATTTTGGGGTGCAGTAGCTGGAGTTTGGTGAGCAGTAGCTGGATTTTGAGGCAGGAGTTGGATTTTGGGGGCAGTAGCTGGGTTTTGGGGGGTAGTAGCTGGATTTTTGGGGGCATTAGCTGGATTTTGGGAGGTAGTAGCTGGATTTTGGGGGGCAATAGCTGGATTTTGGGGTGCAGTAGCTGGACCTTTTGGGTAGTAGCTGGATTTTGGGGGGTAGAAGCTGGATTTTGTGGGGTAGTAGCTGGATTTTGGGGGGAGTATAAGCTGGATTTTGGGGGGCAGGAGCTGGATTTTGGGGTGCAGGAGCTGGATTTTGGGGGCAGGAGCTGGATCTTGGAGGACAGTAGCTGGATTTTTGGGGGGAGTAGAAGCTGGATTTTGAGAGCAGTAGCCGGATTTTGGGGTGCAGTAGCTGGATTTTGGTGGGCATTAGCTGGATTTTGCGGGGCAGTAGCTGGATTTTTGGGGGCAATAGCTGGATTTTGGGGTGCAGTAGCTGGATTTTGGGGGCAGTAGCTAGATTTTTGGGTGCAGTAGCTGGATTTTGGGGGGTAGTAGCTGGATTTTGGGGGGTAGTAGCTGGATTTTGGGGGGTAGTAGCTGGATTTTGGGGGGAGTAGAAGCTGAATTGTGGGGGGCAGGTGCTGGATTTTGGGGGGAGTAGAAGCTGGATTTTGGGGTGCAGTAGCTGGATTTTGGTGGGCATTAGCTGGAATTTACGGGGCAGTAGCTGGATTTTTGTGGGCAGTGGCTGGATTTTTGGGGGCAGTAGCTGGATTTTGAGGGGGTAGTAGCTGGATTTTGGGGGTAGTAGCTGGATTTTGTGGGGTAGTAGCTGGATTTTCGGGGCAGTAGCTGGATTTTTGGGGGCAGTGGCTTGATTTTGGGGGGCAGTAGCTGGATTTTGAGGGGGTAGTAGGTGGATTTTGGGGATAGTAGCTGGATTTTGGGTTGCAGTAGCTGGATTTTGGGGGCAGTAGCTGGATTTTGGGGTGCAGTAGCTGGATTTTGGGGGCAGTAGCTAGATTTTGGGTGCAGTAGCTGGATTTTGGGGGGTAGTAGCTGGATTTTGGGGGGTAGTAGCTGGATTTTGGGGGGTAGTAGCTGGATTTTGGGGGGAGTAGAAGCTGAATTGTGGGGGGCAGGAGCTGGATTTTGGGGGGAGTAGAAGCTGGATTTTGGGGTGCAGTAGCTGGATTTTGGGGTGCAGTAGCTGGATTTTGGGGGACAGTAGCTGGATTTTGGTGGGCATTAGCTGATTTTTGGGGTGCAGTTGCTGGATTTTGGGGGCAGTAGCTGGATTTGGGGGGGTAATAGCTGGATTTTGGGGGCAGTAGCTAGATTTTGGGGGGTAGTAGCTGGATTTTGGTGGGAAGTAGCTGGATTTTGTGGCGTAGTAGCTGGATTTTGGGGTGCAATTGCTGGATTTTGGGGGCATTACCCGGATTTTGGGAGGTATTGCTGGATTTTGTTTGACAGCAGCTGGATTTTGGGGGACAGTAGCTGGATTTTGGTGGGTAGTAGCTGGATTTGGGGGCAGTATCTGGATTTTGGGGGGTATTAGCTGGATTTTGGGGGTAGTAGCTGGATTTTGTGGGGCAGTAGCTGGATTTTGGGTGCAGTAGCTGGATTCTGGGGGCAATATCTGGATTTTGGCTGGATTTCCGGGGGTAGTACCTGGATTTTGGGGGCAGTAGCTGGATTTTGGGGGGTAGTAGCTGGATTTTGGGGGCAGTAGCTGGATTTTGGGGGACAGTAGCTGGATTTTGGTGGGCATTAGCTGGATTTTGGTGTGCAGTTGCTGGATTTTGGGGGCAGTAGCTGGATTTTGGGGGGTAGTAGCTGGATTTTGGGGGCAGTAGCTGGATTTTGGGAGGTAGTAGCTGGATTTTGGGGTGCAATAGCCAGATTTCTGGGTGTAGTAGCTGGATTTTGGGGGTAGTAGCTGGAATTTGGGGGACAGTCGCTGGATTTTGGGGGGGTAGTAGCTGGATTTTGGGGGGCATTAGCTGGATTTTGGTAGGTAGTATCTGGATTTTGGGGGACAGTAGCTGGATTTTGGTGGGCAGCAGATGGATTTTGGTGGGCATTAGCTGGATTTTGGGAGGTAGTAGCTGGAGTTTGGGGGACAGTAGCTGGATTTTGGGGGTAGTAGCTGGATTTTCCGGGGGCAGTAGCTGGATTTTGGGGGCAGGAGCTGGATTTTGGGGTGCAGTAGCTGGATTTTGGGGGCAGTAGCTGGGTTTTGGGGGCAGTAGCTGGATTTTGGGGGGTAGTAGCTGGATTTTGGGGGCAGTAGCTGGATTCTGGGAGGTAGTAGCTGGATTTTGGGGTGCAATAGCCAGATTTCTGGGGTGTAGTAGCTGGATTTTGGGGTAGTAGCTGGATTCTGGGGGGCATTAGCTGGATTTTGGGAGGTAGTAGCTGGAGTTTGGGGGACAGTAGCTGGATTTTGGGGGTAGTAGCTGGATTTTCCGGGGCAGTAGCTGGATTTTGGGGGGCAGGAGCTGGATTTTGGGGTGCAGTAGCTGGATTTTGGGGGCAGTAGCTGGATTTTGGGGGCAGTAGCTGGATTTTGGGGGGCATTAGCTGGATTTTGGGAGGTAGTAGCTGGAGTTTGGGGGACAGTAGCTGGATTTTGGGGGTAGTAGCTGGATTTTCGGGGGGCAGTTGCTGGATTTTGGGGGCAGGAGCTGGATTTTGGGGTGCAGTAGCTGGATTTTGGGGGCAGTAGCTGGATTTTGGAGGACAGTAGCTGGATTTTGGGGTGCAGTTGCTGGATTTTGGGGTGCAGTAGCTGAATTTTGGTGGGCATTAGCTGGATTTTGGGGGCAGTAGCTGGATTTTGGGGGCAGTAGCTGGATTTTGGATGCAGTAGCTGGATTTTAGGGTGCAGTTGCTGGATATTGAGGGGTAATAGCTGGATTTTGGGGGCCGTAGCTGGATTTTGGGGGACAGTAGCTGGATTTTGGTGGGCATTTGCTGAATTTTGGGGTGCGGTTGCTGGATATTCGGGGCAGTAGCTGGATTTAGGGGGGTAGTAGCTGGATGTTGGGTTGCAGTTGCTGGATTTTGGAGGCATTAGCTGGATTTTGGAAGGTAGTAGCTGGATTTTGGGGGCAGTATCTGGATTTTGGAGGGTTTTAGCTGGATTTTGGGGGGTAGTAGCTGGATGTTGGGTTGCAGTTGCTGGATTTTGGAGGCATTAGCTGGATTTTGGAAGGTAGTAGCTGGATTTTGGGGGCAGTATCTGGATTTTGGAGGGTTTTAGCTGGATTTTGGGGGGGGTAGTAGCTGGATCTTGGGGGCAGTAGCTGGATTTTGGGGGCAGTAGCTGGATTTTAGGGTGCAGTAGCTGGATATTGAGGGGTAATAGCTGGATTTTGGGGGCCAGTAGCTGGATTTTTGGGGGGTAGTAGCTGGATTTTGGGGGCGGTTAGCTGGATTTTGGGGGACAGTAGCTGGATTTTGGTGGGCAGCAGATGGAATTTTGGAGGGCATTAGCTGGATTTTGGGAGGTAGTAGCTGGAGTTTGGGGGACAGTAGCTGGATTTTGGGGGTAGTAGCTGGATTTTCCGGGGCAGTAGCTGGATTTTGGGGGTGCAGTAGCTGGATTTTGGGGGCAGGAGCTGGATTTTGGGGTGGTGCAGTAGCTGGATTTTGGGGGGTAGTAGCTGGATTTTGGGGGCAGGTAGCTGGATTTTGGGAGGTAGTAGTGTGGATTTTGGGGTGTGCAATAGCCAGATTTCTGGGTGTAGTAGCTGGATTTTGGGGGTAGTAGCTGGATTTTGGGGGACAGTAGCTGGATTTTGGGGGGGTAGTAGCTGGATTTTGGGGGGCAGTAGCTGGATTTTGGGTGCAGTAGCTGGATTCTGGGGGCAATATCTGGAATTTTGGGGGGTATTAGCTGGATTTTGGGGTGTAGTAGCTGGATTTTGGGGGCAGTAGCTGGATTTTGGGGGGTAGTAGCTGGATTTTGGGGGCGGGTAGCTGGATTTTGGGGGACAGTAGCTGATTTTGGTGGGCATTAGCTGGATTTTGGTGTGCAGTTGCTGGATTTTGGGGGCAGTAGCTGGATTTAGGGGGGGTAGTAGCTGGATTTTGGGGGGCAATAGCTGGATTTTGGGGGTAGTAGCTGGATTTTGGGGGTAGTAGCTGGATTTTGGCGTGCAGTAGCTGGATTCTGGAGGCAGTAGCTGGATTTTGGGGTGCAGTAGTTGGATTTAGGGGGGAAGAAGCTGGATTTTGGGGGGCAGTAGCTGGATTTTGGGAGGTAGTAGCTGGAGTTTGGGGGACAGTAGCTGGATTTTGGGGGGTAGTAGCTGGATTTTCGGGGGCAGTAGCTGGATTTTGGGGGCAGGAGCTGGATTTTGAGGTGCAGAAGCTGGATTTTGGGGGCAGTAGCTGGATTTTGGGGGTCAGTAGCTGGATTTTGGGGGACAGAGGCTGGATTTTGGTGGGCATTAGCTGGATTTTGGGGTGCAGTTGCTGGATTTTGGGGGCAGTAGCTGGATTTTGGCGGGTATTAACTTGGATTTTGGGGGCAGTAGCTGGATTTTGGCGGGTATTAACTGGATTTTGGGGGCAGTAGCTGGATTTTGGGGGGTAGTAGCTGGATTTTGGTGGACAGCGGCTGGATTTTGTGGGGTAGTAGCTGGATTTTGGGGTGCAGTTGCTGGATTTTGCGGGCATTAGCTGGATTTTGGGAGGTAGTAGCTGGATTTTGGGTGACAGTAGCTGGATTTTGGGGGACAGTAGCTGGATTTTGGTGGGTAGTAGCTGGATTTTGGGGGCAGTATCTGGATTTTGGAGGGTTTTATCTGGATTTTGGGGGGTAGTAGCTGGATCTTGGGGGCAGTAGCTGGATTTTGGGGGCAGTAGCTGGACTTTAGGGTGCAGTAGCTGGATATTGAGGGGTAATAGCTGGATTTTGGGGGCAGTAGCTGGATTTTGGGGGGTAGTAGCTGGATTTTGGGGGCGGTAGCTGGATTTTGGGGGACAGTAGCTGGATTTTGGTGGGCAGCAGATGGATTTTGGTGGGCATTAGCTGGATTTTGGGAGGTAGTAGCTGGAGTTTGGGGGACAGTAGCTGGATTTTGGGGGTAGTAGCTGGATTTTCCAGGGCAGTAGCTGGATTTTGGGGGCAGGAGCTGGATTTTGGGGTGCAGTAGCTGGATTTTGGGGGCAGGAGCTGGATTTTGGGGTGCAGTAGCTGGATCTTGGGGGGTAGTAGCTGGATTTTGGGGCAGTAGCTGGATTTTGGGAGGTAGTAGGTGGATTTTGGGGTGCAATAGCCAGATTTCTGGGTGTAGTAGCTGGATTTTGGGGGTAGTAGCTGGATTTTGGGGGGACAGTAGCTGGATTTTGGGGGGTAGTAGCTGGATTTTGCGGGGCACTAGCTGGATTTTGGGGTGCAGTAGCTGGATTCTGGGGGCAATTACTGGATTTTGGGGGGTATTAGCTGGATTTTGGGGGGTAGTAGCTGGATTTTGGGGGCAGTAGCTGGATTTTGGGGGCTAGTAGCTGGATTTTGGGGGGCGGTAGCTGGATTTTGGGGACAGTAGCTGGATTTTGGTGGGCATTAGCTGGATTTTGGTGTGCAGTTGCTGGATTTTGGGGGCAGTAGCTGGATTTTGGGGGGTAGTAGCTGGATTTTGGGGGCAATAGCTGGATTTTGGGGGTAGTAGCTGGATTTTGGGGGTAGTAGCTGGATTTTGGCGTGCAGTAGCTGGATTCTGGAGGCAGTAGCTGGATTTTGGGGTGCAGTAGTTGGATTTAGGGGGAAGAAGCTGGATTTTGGGGGCAGTAGCTGGATTTTGGGGGGTAGTAGCTGGATTTTGGGGTGCAGATGCTGGATTTTGGTGGGCATTAGCTGGATTTTGGGGTGCAGTAGCTGGAGTTTGGTGAGCAGTAGCTGGATTTTGAGGCAGGAGTTGGATTTTGGGGGCAGTAGCTGGGTTTTGGGGGGTAGTAGCTGGATTTTTTGGGGGCATTAGCTGGATTTTGGGAGGTAGTAGCTGGATTTTGGGGGGCAATAGCTGGATTTTGGGTGCAGTAGCTGGACCTTTTGGGTAGTAGCTGGATTTTGGGGGGTAGAAGCTGGATTTTGTGGGGTAGTAGCTGGATTTTGGGGGGAGTAGAAGCTGGATTTTGGGGGGCAGGAGCTGGATTTTGGGGTGCAGGAGCTGGATTTTGGGGGCAGGAGCTGGATCTTGGAGGACAGTAGCTGGATTTTTGGGGGGAGTAGAAGCTGGATTTTGAGAGCAGTAGCCGGATTTTGCGGTGCAGTAGCTGGATTTTGGTGGGCATTAGCTGGAATTTACGGGGCAGTAGCTGGATTTTTGTGGGCAGTGGCTGGATTTTTGGGGGCAGTAGCTGGATTTTGAGGGGTAGTAGCTGGATTTTGGGGGTAGTAGCTGGATTTTGTGGGGTAGTAGCTGGATTTTCGGGGCAGTAGCTGGATTTTTGGGGGCAGTGGCTTGATTTTGGGGGGCTGTAGCTGGATTTTGAGGGGTAGTAGGTGGATTTTGGGGATAGTAGCTGGATTTTGGGTTGCAGTAGCAGGATTTTGGGGGCAGTAGCTGGATTTTGGGGTGCAGTAGCTGGATTTTGGGGGCAGTAGCTAGATTTTGGGTGCAGTAGCTGGATTTTGGGGGGTAGTAGCTGGATTTTGGGGGTAGTAGCTGGATTTTGGGGGGTAGTAGCTGGATTTTGGGGGGAGTAGAAGCTGAATTGTGGGGGGCAGGAGCTGGATTTTGGGGGGAGTAGAAGCTGGATTTTGGGGTGCAGTAGCTGGATTTTGGGGTGCAGTAGCTGGATTTTGGGGGACAGTAGCTGGATTTTGGTGGGCATTAGCTGATTTTTGGGGTGCAGTTGCTGGATTTTGGGGGCAGTAGCTGGATTTGGGGGGGTAATAGCTGGATTTTGGGGGCAGTAGCTAGATTTTGGGGGGTAGTAGCTGGATTTTGGTGGGAAGTAGCTGGATTTTGTGGCGTAGTAGCTGGATTTTGGGGTGCAATTGCTGGATTTTGGGGGCATTACCTGGATTTTGGGAGGTATTGCTGGATTTTGTTTGACAGCAGCTGGATTTTGGGGGACAGTAGCTGGATTTTGGTGGGTAGTAGCTGGATTTGGGGGCAGTATCTGGATTTTGGGGGGTATTAGCTGGATTTTGGGGGTAGTAGCTGGATTTTGTGGGGCAGTAGCTGGATTTTGGGTGCAGTAGCTGGATTCTGGGGGCAATATCTGGATTTTGGCTGGATTTTCGGGGGTAGTACCTGGATTTTGGGGGCAGTAGCTGGATTTTGGGGGGTAGTAGCTGGATTTTGGGGGCAGTAGCTGGATTTTGGGGGACAATAGCTGGATTTTGGTGGGCATTAGCTGGATTTTGGTGTGCAGTTGCTGGATTTTGGGGGCAGTAGCTGGATTTTGGGGGGTCGTAGCTGGATTTTGGGGGCAGTAGCTGGATTTTGGGAGGTAGTAGCTGGATTTTGGGGTGCAATAGCCAGATTTCTGGGTGTAGTAGCTGGATTTTGGGGGGTAGTAGCTGGAATTTGGGGGACAGTCGCTGGATTTTGGGGGGGTAGTAGCTGGATTTTGGGGGGCATTAGCTGGATTTTGGGAGGTAGTATCTGGATTTTGGGGGACAGTAGCTGGATTTTGGTGGGCAGCAGATGGATTTTGGTGGGCATTAGCTGGATTTTGGGAGGTAGTAGCTGGAGTTTGGGGGACAGTAGCTGGATTTTGGGGGTAGTAGCTGGATTTTGGGGGACAGTAGCTGGATTTTGGGGGGCAGTACCTGGATTTTGGGGGGCATTAGCTGGATTTTGGGAGGTAGTAGCTGGAGTTTGGGGGACAGTAGCTGGATTTTGGGGGTAGTAGCTGGATTTTCGGGGGCAGTAGCTGGATTTTGGGGGCAGGAGCTGGATTTTGGGGTGCAGTAGCTGGATTTTGGGGGCAGTAGCTGGATTTTGGAGGACAGTAGCTGGATTTTGGGGTGCAGTTGCTGGATTTTGGGGTGCAGTAGCTGAATTTTGGTGGGCATTAGCTGGATTTTGGGGGCAGTAGCTGGATTTTGGGGGGCAGTAGCTGGATTTTGGATGCAGTAGCTGGATTTTAGGGTGCAGTTGCTGGATATTGAGGGGTAATAGCTGGATTTTGGGGGCCGTAGCTGGATTTTGGGGGACAGTAGCTGGATTTTGGTGGGCATTTGCTGAATTTTGGGGTGCGGTTGCTGGATATTCGGGGCAGTAGCTGGATTTTGGGGGGGTAGTAGCTGGATGTTGGGTTGCAGTTGCTGGATTTTGGAGGCATTAGCTGGATTTTGGAAGGTAGTAGCTGGATTTTGGGGGCAGTATCTGGATTTTGGAGGGTTTTAGCTGGATTTTGGGGGGTAGTAGCTGGATGTTGGGTTGCAGTGGCTGGATTTTGGAGGCATTAGCTGGATTTTGGAAGGTAGTAGCTGGATTTTGGGGGCAGTATCTGGATTTTGGAGGGTTTTAGCTGGATTTTGGGGGGTTGTAGCTGGATTTTGTGGGGCAGTAGCTGGATTTTGGGGTGCAGTAGCTGGATTTTGGTGGGCAGTATCTGGATTTTGGGGGGTATTAGCTGGATTTTGGGGGGGGCAGTAGCTGGATGTTGCGGGGCAGTAGTTGGATTTTGGGCTGCAGTAGCTGGATTTTGGTGGGCATTAGCTGGATTTGGGGTGCAGTTGCTGGATTTTGGGGGCAGTAGCTGGATTTTGGGGGGTAGTAGCTGGATTTTGGGGGGCATTAGCTGGATTTTGGGAGGTAGTAGCTGGATTTTGGGGTGCAGCTGCTGGATTTTGGGGGCATTAGCTGGATTTTGGGAGGTAGTAGCTGGATTTTGGGTGACAGTAGCTGGATTTTGGGGGACAGTAGCTGGATTTTGGTGGGTAGTAGCTGGATTTTGGGGGCAGTATCTGGATTTTGGAGGGTTTTATCTGGATTTTGGGGGGTAGTAGCTGGATTTTGTGGGGCAGTAGCTGGATTTTGGGGTGCAGTAGCTGGATTTTGGTGGGCAGTATCTGGATTTTGGGGGTTATTAGCTGGATTTTGGGGGGTAGTAGCTGGATGTTGCGGGGCAGTAGTTGGATTTTGGGCTGCAGTAGCTGGATTTTGGTGGGCATTAGTTGGATTTTGCGGGACAGTAGCTGGATTTTTGGAGGCAGTAGCTGGATTTTGGGGGTAATAGCTGGAATTTGGTAGGCAGTAGCTGGATTTTGAGGGGTAGTAGCTGGATTTTGGGGGTAGTAGCTGGATTTTGGGGGACAGTAGCTGGATTTTGGGGGGCAGTACCTGGATTTTGGGGGGCATTAGCTGGATTTTGGGAGGTAGTAGCTGGAGTTTGGGGGACAGTAGCTGGATTTTGGTGGTAGTAGCTGGATTTTCGGGGGCAGTAGCTGGATTTTGGGGGCAGGAGCTGGATTTTGGGGTGCAGTAGCTGGATTTTGGGGGCAGTAGCTGGATTTTGGAGGACAGTAGCTGGATTTTGGGGTGCAGTTGCTGGATTTTGGGGTGCAGTAGCTGAATTTTGGTGGGCATTAGCTGGATTTTGGGGGGCAGTAGCTGGATTTTGGGGGCAGTAGCTGGATTTTGGATGCAGTAGCTGGATTTTAGGGTGCAGTTGCTGGATATTGAGGGGTAATAGCTGGATTTTGGGGGCCGTAGCTGGATTTTGGGGGACAGTAGCTGGATTTTGGTGGGCATTTGCAGAATTTTGGGGTGCGGTTGCTGGATATTCGGGGCAGTAGCTGGATTTTGGGGGGTAGTAGCTGGATGTTGGGTTGCAGTTGCTGGATTTTGGAGGCATTAGCTGGATTTTGGAAGGTAGTAGCTGGATTTTGGGGGCAGTATCTGGATTTTGGAGGGTTTTAGCTGGATTTTGGGGGGTAGTAGCTAGATGTTGGGTTGCAGTTGCTGGATTTTGGAGGCATTAGCTGGATTTTGGAAGGTAGTAGCTGGATTTTGGGGGCAGTATCTGGATTTTGGAGGGTTTTAGCTGGATTTTGGGGGGTAGTAGCTGGATTTTGTGGGGCAGTAGCTGGATTTTGGGGTGCAGTAGCTGGATTTTGGTGGGCAGTATCTGGATTTTGGGGGGTATTAGCTGGATTTTGGGGGGGCAGTAGCTGGATGTTGCGGGGCAGTAGTTGGATTTTGGGCTGCAGAAGCTGGATTTTGGTGGGCATTAGCTGGATTTGGGGTGCAGTTGCTGGATTTTGGGGGCAGTAGCTGGATTTTGGGGGGTAGTAGCTGGATTTTGGGGGGCATTAGCTGGATTTTGGGAGGTAGTAGCTGGATTTTGGGGGACAGTAGCTGGACTTTGGTGGGCAGTAGCTGGATTTTGGGGGGCATTAGCTGGATTTTGGGAGGTAGTAGCTGGAGTTTGGGGGACAGTAGCTGGATTTTGGGGGGTAGTAGCTGGATTTTCGGGGGCAGTAGCTGGATTTTGGGGGCAGGAGCTGGATTTTGAGGTGCAGTAGCTGGATTTTTGGGGGCAGTAGCTGGATTTTGGGGGCAGTAGCTGGATTTTGGGGGACAGAGGCTGGATTTTGGTGGGCATTAGCTGGATTTTGGGGGTGCAGTTGCTGGATTTTGGGGGCAGTAGCTGGATTTTGGGGGGTATTAACTGGATTTTGGGGGCAGTAGCTGGATTTTGGGGGGTAGTAGCTGGATTTTGGTGGGCAGCGGCTGGATTTTGTGGGGTAGTAGCTGGATTTTGGGGTGCAGTTGCTGGATTTTGCGGGCATTAGCTGGATTTTGGGAGGTAGTAGCTGGATTTTGGGTGACAGTAGCTGGATTTTGGGGGACAGTAGCTGGATTTTGGTGGGTAGTAGCTGGATTTTGGGGGCAGTATCTGGATTTTGGAGGGTTTTATCTGGATTTTGGGGGGGGTAGTAGCTGGATCTTGGGGGCAGTAGCTGGATTTTGGGGGCAGTAGCTGGACTTTAGGGTGCAGTAGCTGGATATTGAGGGGTAATAGCTGGATTTTGGGGGCAGTAGCTGGATTTTGGGGGGTAGTAGCTGGATTTTGGGGGCGGGTAGCTGGATTTTGGGGGACAGTAGCTGGATTTTGGTGGGCAGCAGATGGATTTTGGTGGGCATTAGCTGGATTTTGGGAGGTAGTAGCTGGAGTTTGGGGGACAGTAGCTGGATTTTGGGCGTAGTAGCTGGATTTTCCAGGGCAGTAGCTGGATTTTGGGGGCAGGAGCTGGATTTTGGGGTGCAGTAGCTGGATTTTGGGGGCAGGAGCTGGATTTTGGGGTGCAGTAGCTGGATCTTGGGGGGGTAGTAGCTGGATTTTGGGGGCAGTAGCTGGATTTTGGGAGGTAGTAGGTGGAATTTGGGGTGCAATAGCCAGATTTCTGGGTGTAGTAGCTGGATTTTGGGGGTAGTAGCTGGATTTTGGGGGACAGTAGCTGGATTTTGGGGGGTAGTAGCTGGATTTTGCGGGGGGCACTAGCTGGATTTTGGGTGCAGTAGCTGGATTCTGGGGGCAATTACTGGATTTTGGGGGGTATTAGCTGGATTTTGGGGGGTAGTAGCTGGATTTTGGGGGCAGTAGCTGGATTTTGGGGGGTAGTAGCTGGATTTTGGGGGCGGTAGCTGGATTTTGGGGGACAGTAGCTGGATTTTGGTGGGCATTAGCTGGATTTTGGTGTGCAGTTGCTGGATTTTGGGGGCAGTAGCTGGATTTTGGGGGGGTAGTAGCTGGATTTTGGGGGCAATAGCTGGATTTTGGGGGTAGTAGCTGGATTTTGGGGGTAGTAGCTGGATTTTGGCGTGCAGTAGCTGGATTCTGGAGGCAGTAGCTGGATTTTTGGGGTGCAGTAGTTGGATTTAGGGGGAAGAAGCTGGATTTTGGGGGCAGGTAGCTGGATTTTGGGGGGTAGTAGCTGGATTTTGGGGTGCAGATGCTGGATTTTGGTGGGCATTAGCTGGATTTTGGGGTGCAGTAGCTGGAGTTTGGTGAGCAGTAGCTGGATTTTGAGGCAGGAGTTGGATTTTGGGGGCAGTAGCTGGGTTTTGGGGGGTAGTAGCTGGATTTTTGGGGGCATTAGCTGGATTTTGGTAGGTAGTAGCTGGATTTTGGGGGGCAATAGCTGGATTTTGGGGTGCAGTAGCTGGACCTTTTGGGTAGTAGCTGGATTTTGGGGGGTAGAAGCTGGATTTTGTGGGGTAGTAGCTGGATTTTGGGGGGAGTAGAAGCTGGATTTTGGGGGGCAGGAGCTGGATTTTGGGTGCAGGAGCTGGATTTTGGGGGCAGGAGCTGGATCTTGGAGGACAGTAGCTGGATTTTTGGGGGGAGTAGAAGCTGGATTTTGAGAGCAGTAGCCGGATTTTGGGGTGCAGTAGCTGGATTTTGGTGGGCATTAGCTGGATTTTGCGGGGCAGTAGCTGGATTTTTGGGGGCAATAGCTGGATTTTGGGGTGCAGTAGCTGGATTTTGGGGGCAGTAGCTAGATTTTTGGGTGCAGTAGCTGGATTTTGGGGGGTAGTAGCTGGATTTTGTGGGGTAGTAGCTGGATTTTGGGGGTAGTAGCTGGATTTTGGGGGGAGTAGAAGCTGAATTGTGGGGGGCAAGTGCTGGATTTTGGGGGGAGTAGAAGCTGGATTTTGGGGTGCAGTAGCTGGATTTTGGGGTGCAGTAGCTGGATTTTGGTGGGCATTAGCTGGAATTTACGGGGCAGTAGGCTGGATTTTTGTGGGCAGTGGCTGGATTTTTGGGGGCAGTAGCTGGGATTTTGGGGGTAGTAGCTGGATTTTGTGGGGTAGTAGCTGGATTTTCGGGGCAGTAGCTGGATTTTTGGGGGCAGTGGCTTGATTTTGGGGGGGCAGTAGCTGGATTTTGAGGGGTAGTAGGTGGATTTTGGGGATAGTAGCTGGATTTTGGGTTGCAGTAGCTGGATTTTGGGGGCAGGTAGCTGGATTTTGGGGTGCAGTAGCTGGATTCTGGGGGCAGTAGCTAGATTTTGGGTGCAGTAGCTGGATTTTGGGGGGTAGTAGCTGGATTTTGGGGGGGTAGTAGCTGGATTTTGGGGGGTAGTAGCTGGATTTTGGGGGGAGTAGAAGCTGAATTGTGGGGGGCAGGAGCTGGATTTTGGGGGGAGTAGAAGCTGGATTTTGGGGTGCAGTAGCTGGATTTTGGGGTGCAGTAGCTGGATTTTGGGGGACAGTAGCTGGATTTTGGTGGGCATTAGCTGATTTTTGGGGTGCAGTTGATGGATTTTGGGGGCAGTAGCTGGATTTGGGGGGTAATAGCTGGATTTTGGGGGCAGTAGCTAGATTTTGGGGGGTAGTAGCTGGATTTTGGTGGGAAGTAGCTGGATTTTGTGGCGTAGTAGCTGGATTTTGGGGTGCAATTGCTGGATTTTGGGGGCATTACCCGGATTTTGGGAGGTATTGCTGGATTTTGTTTGACAGCAGCTGGATTTTGGGGGACAGTAGCTGGATTTTGGTGGGTAGTAGCTGGATTTGGGGGCAGTATCTGGATTTTGGGGGGTATTAGCTGGATTTTGGGGGTAGTAGCTGGATTTTGTGGGGCAGTAGCTGGATTTTGCATGCAGTAGCTGGATTCTGGGGGCAATATCTGGATTTTGGCTGGATTTTCGGGGGTAGTACCTGGATTTTGGGGGCAGTAGCTGGATTTTGGGGGGTAGTAACTGGATTTTGGGGGCAGTAGCTGGATTTTGGGGGACAGTAGCTGGATTTTGGTGGGCATTAGCTGGATTTTGGTGTGCAGTTGCTGGATTTTGGGGGCAGTAGCTGGATTTTGGGGGGTAGTAGCTGGATTTTGGGGGCAGTAGCTGGATTTTGGGAGGTAGTAGCTGGATTTTGGGGTGCAATAGCCAGATTTCTGGGTGTAGTAGCTGGATTTTGGGGGTAGTAGCTGGAATTTGGGGGACAGTCGCTGGATTTTGGGGGGGTAGTAGCTGGATTTTGGGGGGCATTAGCTGGATTTTGGGAGGTAGTAGCTGGATTTTGGGGGACAGTAGCTGGATTTTGGTGGGCAGCAGATGGATTTTGGTGGGCATTAGCTGGATTTTGGGAGGTAGTAGCTGGAGTTTGGGGGACAGTAGCTGGATTTTGGGGGTAGTAGCTGGATTTTCCGGGGGCAGTAGCTGGATTTTGGGGGCAGGAGCTGGATTTTGGGGTGCAGTAGCTGGATTTTGGGGGCAGTAGCTGGGTTTTGGGGGCAGTAGCTGGATTTTGGGGGGGTAGTAGCTGGATTTTGGGGGCAGTAGCTGGATTTTGGGAGGTAGTAGCTGGATTTTGGGGTGCAATAGCCAGATTTCTGGGTGTAGTAGCTGGATTTTGGGGTAGTAGCTGGATTCTGGGGGGCATTAGCTGGATTTTGGGAGGTAGTAGCTGGAGTTTGGGGGGACAGTAGCTGGATTTTGGGGGTAGTAGCTGGATTTTCCGGGGCAGTAGCTGGATTTTGGGGGGCAGGAGCTGGATTTTGGGGTGCAGTAGCTGGATTTTGGGGGCAGTAGCTGGATTTTGGGGGCAGGTAGCTGGATTTTGGGGGGCATTAGCTGGATTTTGGGAGGTAGTAGCTGGAGTTTGGGGGACAGTAGCTGGATTTTGGGGGTAGTAGCTGGATTTTCGGGGGCAGTTGCTGGATTTTGGGGGCAGGAGCTGGATTTTGGGGTGCAGTAGCTGGATTTTGGGGGCAGTAGCTGGATTTTGGAGGACAGTAGCTGGATTTTGGGGTGCAGTTGCTGGATTTTGGGGTGCAGTAGCTGAATTTTGGTGGGCATTAGCTGGATTTTGGGGGCAGTAGCTGGATTTTGGGGGCAGTAGCTGGATTTTGGATGCAGTAGCTGGATTTTTAGGGTGCAGTTGCTGGATATTGAGGGGTAATAGCTGGATTTTGGGGGCCGTAGCTGGATTTTGGGGGACAGTAGCTGGATTTTGGTGGGCATTTGCTGAATTTTGGGGTGCGGTTGCTGGATATTCGGGGCAGTAGCTGGATTTTGGGGGCTGGATGTTGGGTTGCAGTTGCTGGATTTTGGAGGCATTAGCTGGATTTTGGAAGGTAGTAGCTGGATTTTGGGGGCAGTATCTGGATTTTGGAGGGTTTTAGCTGGATTTTGGGGGGGGTAGTAGCTGGATGTTGGGTTGCAGTTGCTGGATTTTGGAGGCATTAGCTGGATTTTGGAAGGTAGTAGCTGGATTTTGGGGGCAGTATCTGGATTTTGGAGGGTTTTAGCTGGATTTTGGGGGGTAGTAGCTGGATCTTGGGGGCAGTAGCTGGATTTTGGGGGCAGTAGCTGGATTTTAGGGTGCAGTAGCTGGATATTGAGGGGTAATAGCTGGATTTTGGGGGCAGTAGCTGGATTTTGGGGGGGTAGTAGCTGGATTTTGGGGGCGGTAGCTGGATTTTGGGGGACAGTAGCTGGATTTTGGTGGGCAGCAGATGGATTTTGGAGGGCATTAGCTGGATTTTGGGAGGTAGTAGCTGGAGTTTGGGGGACAGTAGCTGGATTTTGGGGGTAGTAGCTGGATTTTCCGGGGCAGTAGCTGGATTTTGGGGTGCAGTAGCTGGATTTTGGGGGCAGGAGCTGGATTTTGGGGTGCAGTAGCTGGATTTTGGGGGGGTAGTAGCTGGATTTTGGGGGCAGTAGCTGGATTTTGGGAGGTAGTAGGTGGATTTTTGGGGTGCAATAGCCAGATTTCTGGTTGTTAGTAGCTGGATTTTGGGGGTAGTAGCTGGATTTTGGGGGACAGTAGCTGGATTTTGGGGGGGTAGTAGCTGGATTTTGGGGGGCAGTAGCTGGATTTTGGGTGCAGTAGCTGGATTCTGGGGGCAATATCTGGATTTTGGGGGGTATTAGCTGGATTTTGGGGGTGTAGTAGCTGGATTTTGGGGGCAGTAGCTGGATTTTGGGGGGTAGTAGCTGGATTTTGGGGGCGGTAGCTGGATTCTGGGGGACAGTAGCTGGATTTTTGTGGGCATTAGCTGGATTTTGGTGTGCAGTTGCTGGATTTTGGGGGCAGTAGCTGGATTTTGGGGGGGTAGTAGCTGGATTTTGGGGGCAATAGCTGGATTTTGGGGGTAGTAGCTGGATTTTGGGGGTAGTAGCTGGATTTTGGCGTGCAGTAGCTGGATTTTGGAGGCAGTAGCTGGATTTTGGGGTGCAGTAGTTGGATTTAGGGGGAAGAAGCTGGATTTTGGGGGCAGTAGCTGGATTTTGGGGGGTAGTAGCTGGATTTTGGGGTGCAGATGCTGGATTTTGGTGGGCATTAGCTGGATTTTGGGGTGTGCAGTAGCTGGATTTTGGGGGCAGTAGCTGAATTTTGGTGGGCATTAGCTGGATTTTGGGGGCAGTAGCTGGATTTTGGGGGCAGTAGCTGGATTTTGGATGCAGTAGCTGGATTTTAGGGTGCAGTTGCTGGATATTGAGGGGTAATAGCTGGATTTTGGGGGCCGTAGCTGGATTTTGGGGGACAGTAGCTGGATTTTAGGCTGCAGTAGCTGGATATTGGTGGGCATTAGCTGGATTTGGGGTGCAGTTGCTGGATTTTGGGGGCAGTAGCTGGATTTTGGGGGGTAGTAGCTGGATTTTGGGGGGCATTAACTGGATTTTGGGAGGTAGTAGCTGGATTTTGGGGGACAGTAGCTGGACTTTGGTGGGCAGGTAGCTGGATTTTGGGGGGCATTAGCTGGATTTTGGGAGGTAGTAGCTGGAGTTTGGGGGACAGTAGCTGGATTTTGGGGGTAGTAGCTGGATTTTCGGGGGCAGTAGCTGGATTTTGGGGGCAGGAGCTGGATTTTGAGGTGCAGAAGCTGGATTTTGGGGGCAGTAGCTGGATTTTGGGGGCAGTAGCTGGATTTTGGGGGACAGAGGCTGGATTTTGGTGGGCATTAGCTGGATTTTGGGGTGCAGTTGCTGGATTTTGGGGGCAGTAGCTGGATTTTGGGGGGTATTAACTGGATTTTGGGGGCAGTAGCTGGATTTTGGGGGGTAGTAGCTGGATTTTTGGTGGACAGCGGCTGGATTTTGTGGGGTAGTAGCTGGATTTTGGGGTTGCAGTTGCTGGATTTTGCGGGCATTAGCTGGATTTTGGGAGGTAGTAGCTGGATTTTGGGTGACAGTAGCTGGATTTTGGGGGACAGTAGCTGGATTTTGGTGGGTAGTAGCTGGATTTTGGGGGCAGTATCTGGATTTTGGAGGGTTTTATCTGGATTTTGGGGGGTAGTAGCTGGATCTTGGGGGGCAGTAGCTGGATTTTGGGGGCAGTAGCTGGACTTTAGGGTGCAGTAGCTGGATATTGAGGGGTAATAGCTGGATTTTGGGGGCAGTAGCTGGATTTTGGGGGGGTAGTAGCTGGATTTTGGGGGCGGTAGCTGGATTTTGGGGGACAGTAGCTGGATTTTGGTGGGCAGCAGATGGATTTTGGTGGGCATTAGCTGGATTTTGGGAGGTAGTAGCTGGAGTTTGGGGGACAGTAGCTGGATTTTGGGCGGTAGTAGCTGGATTTTCCAGGGCAGTAGCTGGATTTTGGGGGCAGGAGCTGGATTTTGGGGTGCAGTAGCTGGATTTTGGGGGCAGGAGCTGGATTTTGGGGTGCAGTAGCTGGATCTTGGGGTGGTAGTAGCTGGATTTTGGGGGCAGTAGCTGGATTTTGGGAGGTAGTAGGTGGATTTTGGGGTGCAATAGCCAGATTTCTGGGTGTAGTAGCTGTTTTGGGGGTAGTAGCTGGATTTTGGGGGACAGTAGCTGGATTTTGGGGGGTAGTAGCTGGATTTTGCGGGGGCACTAGCTGGATTTTGGGTGCAGTAGCTGGATTCTGGGGGCAATTACTGGATTTTGGGGGGTATTAGCTGGATTTTGGGGGGTAGTAGCTGGATTTTGGGGGCAGTAGCTGGATTTTGGGGGCTAGTAGCTGGATTTTGGGGGCGGTAGCTGGATTTTGGGGGACAGTAGCTGGATTTTGGTGGGCATTAGCTGGATTTTGGTGTGCAGTTGCTGGATTTTGGGGGGCAGTAGCTGGATTTTGGGGGGTAGTAGCTGGATTTTGGGGGCAATAGCTGGATTTTGGGGGGTAGTAGCTGGATTTTGGGGGTAGTAGCTGGATTTTGGCGTGCAGTAGCTGGATTCTGGAGGCAGTAGCTGGATTTTGGGGTGCAGTAGTTGGATTTAGGGGGAAGAAGCTGGATTTTGGGGGCAGTAGCTGGATTTTGGGGGGTAGTAGCTGGATTTTGGGGTGCAGATGCTGGATTTTGGTGGGCATTAGCTGGATTTTGGGGTGCAGTAGCTGGAGTTTGGTGAGCAGTAGCTGGAGTTTGAGGCAGGAGTTGGATTTTGGGGGCAGTAGCTGGGTTTTGGGGGGTAGTAGCTGGATTTTTGGGGGCATTAGCTGGATTTTGGGAGGTAGTAGCTGGATTTTGGGGGGCAATAGCTGGATTTTGGGGTTGCAGTAGCTGGACCTTTTGGGTAGTAGCTGGATTTTGGGGGGTAGAAGCTGGATTTTGTGGGGTAGTAGCTGGATTTTGGGGGGAGTAGAAGCTGGATTTTGGGGGGCAGGAGCTGGATTTTGGGGTGCAGGAGCTCGATTTTGGGGGCAGGAGCTGGATCTTGGAGGACAGTAGCTGGATTTTTGGGGGGAGTAGAAGCTGGATTTTGAGAGCAGTAGCCGGATTTTGGGGTGCAGTAGCTGGATTTTGGTGGGCATTAGCTGGATTTTGCGGGGCAGTAGCTGGATTTTTGGGGGCAGTAGCTGGATTTTGGGGTGCAGTAGCTGGATTTTGGGGGCAGTAGCTAGATTTTTGGGTGCAGTAGCTGGATTTTGGGGGGTAGTAGCTGGATTTTGGGGGGGTAGTAGCTGGATTTTGGGGGGGTAGTAGCTGGATTTTGGGGGGAGTAGAAGCTGAATTGTGGGGGGCAGGTGCTGGATTTTGGGGGGAGTAGAAGCTGGATTTTGGGGTGCAGTAGCTGGATTTTGGGGTGCAGTAGCTGGATTTTGGTGGGCATTAGCTGGAATTTACGGGGCAGTAGCTGGATTTTTGTGGGCAGTGGCTGGATTTTTGGGGGCAGTAGCTGGATTTTGAGGGGTAGTAGCTGGATTTTGGGGGTAGTAGCTGGATTTTGTGGGGTAGTAGCTGGATTTTCGGGGCAGTAGCTGGATTTTTGGGGGCAGTGGCTTGATTTTGGGGGGGCAGTAGCTGGATTTTGAGGGGTAGTAGGTGGATTTTGGGGATAGTAGCTGGATTTTGGGTTGCAGTAGCTGGATTTTGGGGGCAGTAGCTGGATTTTGGGGTGCAGTAGCTGGATTTTGGGGGCAGTAGCTAGATTTTGGGTGCAGTAGCTGGATTTTGGGGGGTAGTAGCTGGATTTTGGGGGTAGTAGCTGGATTTTGGGGGGTAGTAGCTGGATTTTGGGGGGAGTAGAAGCTGAATTGTGGGGGGCAGGAGCTGGATTTTGGGGGGAGTAGAAGCTGGATTTTGGGGTGCAGTAGCTGGATTTTGGGGTGCAGTAGCTGGATTTTGGGGGACAGTAGCTGGATTTTGGTGGGCATTAGCTGATTTTTGGGGTGCAGTTGCTGGATTTTGGGGGCAGTAGCTGGATTTGGGGGGTAATAGCTGGATTTTGGGGGCAGTAGCTAGATTTTGGGGGGGTAGTAGCTGGATTTTGGTGGGAAGTAGCTGGATTTTGTGGCGTAGTAGCTGGATTTTGGGGTGCAATTGCTGGATTTTGGGGGCATTACCCGGATTTTGGGAGGTATTGCTGGATTTTGTTTGACAGCAGCTGGATTTTGGGGGACAGTAGCTGGATTTTGGTGGGTAGTAGCTGGATTTGGGGGCAGTATCTGGATTTTGGGGGGTATTAGCTGGATTTTGGGGGTAGTAGCTGGATTTTGTGGGGCAGTAGCTGGATTTTGGGTGCAGTAGCTGGATTCTGGGGGCAATATCTGGATTTTGGCTGGATTTTCGGGGGTAGTACCTGGATTTTGGGGGCAGTAGCTGGATTTTGGGGGGTAGTAGCTGGATTTTGGGGGCAGTAGCTGGATTTTGGGGGACAGTAGCTGGATTTTGGTGGGCATTAGCTGGATTTTGGTGTGCAGTTGCTGGATTTTGGGGGGCAGTAGCTGGATTTTGGGGGGTAGTAGCTGGATTTTGGGGGCAGTAGCTGGATTTTGGGAGGTAGTAGCTGGATTTTGGGGTGCAATAGCCAGATTTCTGGGTGTAGTAGCTGGATTTTGGGGGGTAGTAGCTGGAATTTGGGGGACAGTCGCTGGATTTTGGGGGCATTACCCGGATTTTGGGAGGTATTGCTGGATTTTGTTTGACAGCAGCTGGATTTTGGGGGACAGTAGCTGGATTTTGGTGGGTAGTAGCTGGATTTGGGGACAGTATCTGGATTTTGGGGGGTATTAGCTGGATTTTGGGGGTAGTAGCTGGATTTTGTGGGGCAGTAGCTGGATTTTGGGTGCAGTAGCTGGATTCTGGGGGCAATATCTGGATTTTGGGGGGTATTAGCTGGATTTTCGGGGGGTAGTACCTGGATTTTGGGGGCAGTAGCTGGATTTTGGGGGGTAGTAGCTGGATTTTGGGGGCAGTAGCTGGATTTTGGGGGACAGTAGCTGGATTTTGGTGGGCATTAGCTGGATTTGGGTGTGCAGTTGCTGGATTTTGGGGGCAGTTGCTGGATTTTGGGGGGTAGTAGCTGGATTTTGGGGGCAGTAGCTGGATTTTGGGAGGTAGTAGCTGGATTTTGGGGTGCAATAGCCAGATTTCTGGGTGTAGTAGCTGGATTTTGGGGGTAGTAGCTGGAATTTGGGGGACAGTCACTGCATTTTGGGGGGGTAGTAGCTGGATTTTGGGGGGCATTAGCTGGATTTTGGGAGGTAGTATCTGGATTTTGGGGGACAGTAGCTGGATTTTGGTGGGCAGCAGATGGATTTTGGTGGGCATTAGCTGGATTTTGGGAGGTAGTAGCTGGAGTTTGGGGGACAGTAGCTGGATTTTGGGGGGTAGTAGCTGGATTTTCCGGGGCAGTGGCTGGATTTTGGGGGCAGGAGCTGGATTTTGGGGTGCAGTAGCTGGATTTTGGGGGCAGTAGCTGGGTTTTGGGGGCAGTAGCTGGATTTTGGGGGGTAGTAGCTGGATTCTGGGGGCAGTAGCTGGATTTTGGGAGGTAGTAGCTGGATTTTGGGGTGCAATAGCCAGATTTCTGGGTGTAGTAGCTGGATTTTGGGGTAGTAGCTGGATTCTGGGGGGCATTAGCTGGATTTTGGGAGGTAGTAGCTGGAGTTTGGGGGACAGTAGCTGGATTTTGGGGGTAGTAGTTGGATTTTCCGGGGCAGTAGCTGGATTTTGGGGGGCAGGAGCTGGATTTTGGGGTGCAGTAGCTGGATTTTGGGGGCAGTAGCTGGATTTTGGGGGCAGTAACTGGATTTTGGGGGGCATTAGCTGGATTTTGGGAGGTAGTAGCTGGAGTTTGGGGGACAGTAGCTGGATTTTGGGGGTAGTAGCTGGATTTTCGTGGGCAGTAGCTGGATTTTGGGGGCAGGAGCTGGATTTTGGGGTGCAGTAGCTGGATTTTGGGGGCAGTAGCTGGATTTTGGAGGACAGTAGCTGGATTTTGGGGTGCAGTTGCTGGATTTTGGGGTGCAGTAGCTGAATTTTGGTGGGCATTAGCTGGATTTTGGGGGCAGTAGCTGGATTTTGGGGGCAGTAGCTGGATTTTGGATGCAGTAGCTGGATTTTAGGGTGCAGTTGCTGGATATTGAGGGGTAATAGCTGGATTTTGGGGGCCGTAGCTGGATTTTGGGGGACAGTTGCTGGATATTCGGGGCAGTAGCTGGATTTAGGGGGGTAGTAGCTGGATGTTGGGTTGCAGTTGCTGGATTTTGGAGGCATTAGCTGGATTTTGGAAGGTAGTAGCTGGATTTTGGGGGCAGTATCTGGATTTTGGAGGGTTTTAGCTGGATTTTGGGGGGTAGTAGCTGGATGTTGGGTTGCAGTTGCTGGATTTTGGAGGCATTAGCTGGATTTTGGAAGGTAGTAGCTGGATTTTGGGGGCAGTATCTGGATTTTGGAGGGTTTTAGCTGGATTTTGGGGGGTAGTAGCTGGATTTTGTGGGGCAGTAGCTAGATTTTGTGGGGCAGTAGCTGGATTTTGGGGTGCAGTAGCTGGATTTTGGTGGGCAGTATCTGGATTTTGGGGGGTATTACCTGGATTTTGGGGGGCAGTAGCTGGATGTTGCGGGGCAGTAGTTGGATTTTGGGCTGCAGTAGCTGGATTTTGGTGGGCATTAGCTGGATTTGGGGTGCAGTTGCTGGATTTTGGGGGCAGTAGCTGGATTTTGGGGGGTAGTAGCTGGATTTTGGGGGGCATTAGCTGGATTTTGGGAGGTAGTAGCTGGATTTTGGGGGACAGTAGCTGGACTTTGGTGGGCAGTAGCTGGATTTTGGGGGGCATTAGCTGGATTTTGGGAGGTAGTAGCTGGAGTTTGGGGGACAGTAGCTGGATTTTGGGAGTAGTAGCTGGATTTTCGGGGGCAGTAGCTGGATTTTGGGGGCAGGAGCTGGATTTTGGGGGACAGAGGCTGGATTTTGGTGGGCATTAGCTGGATTCTGGGGTGCAGTTGCTGGATGTTGGGGGCAGTAGCTGGATTATGGGGGGTAATAACTGGATTTTGGGGGCAGTAGCTGGATTTTGGGGGGTAGTAGCTGGATTTTGGTGGGCAGCGGCTGGATTTTGTGGGGTAGTAGCTGGATTTTGGGGTGCAGTTGCTGGATTTTGAGGGCATTAGCTGGATTTTGGGAGGTAGTAGCTGGATTTTGGGTGACAGTAGCTGGATTTTGGGGGACAGTAGCTGGATTTTGGTGGGTAGTAGCTGGATTTTGGGGGCAGTATCTGGATTTTGGAGGGTAGTAGCTGGAATTTGGTGGGCAGCGGCTGGATTTTGTGGGGTAGTAGCTGGATTTTGGGGTGCAGTTGCTGGATTTTGAGGGCATTAGCTGGATTTTGGGAGGTAGTAGCTGGATTTTGGGTGACAGTAGCTGGATTTTGGGGGACAGTAGCTGGATTTTGGTGGGTAGTAGCTGGATTTTGGGGGCAGTATCTGGATTTTGGAGGGTTTTATCTGGATTTTGGGGGGGTAGTAGCTGGATCTTGGGGGCAGTAGCTGGATTTTGGGAGCAGTAGCTGGATTTTAGGGTGCAGTAGCTGGATATTGAGGGGTAATAGCTGGATTTTGGGGGCAGTAGCTGGATTTTGGGGGGTAGTAGCTGGATTTTGGGGGCGGTAGCTGGATTTTGGGGGACAGTAGCTGGATTTTGGTGGGCAGCAGATGGATTTTGGTGGGCATTAGCTGGATTTTGGGAGGTAGTAGCTGGAGTTTGGGGGACAGTAGCTGGATTTTGGGGGTAGTAGCTGGATTTTCCGGGGCAGTAGCTGGATTTTGGCGGCAGGAGCTGGATTTTGGGGTGCAGTAGCTGGATTTTGGGGGCAGGAGCTGGATTTTGGGGTGCAGTAGCTGGATTTTGGGGGGTAGTAGCTGGATTTTGGGGGCAGTAGCTGGATTTTGGGAGGTAGTAGGTGGATTTTGGAGTGCAATAGCCAGATTTCTGGGTGTAGTAGCTGGATTTTGGGGGTAGTAGCTGGATTTTGGGGGACAGTAGCTGGATTTTGGGGGGTAGTAGCTGGATTTTGGGGGGCAGTAGCTGGATTTTGGGTGCAGTAGCTGGATTCTGGGGGCAATATCTGGATTTTGGGGGTATTAGCTGGATTTTGGGGTGTAGTAGCTGGATTTTGGGGGCAGTATCTGGATTTTGGGGGGGTAGTAGCTGGATTTTGGGGGCGGTAGCTGGATTTTGGGGGACAGTAGCTGGATTTTGGTGGGCATTAGCTGGATTTTGGTGTGCAGTTGCTGGATTTTGGGGGCAATAGCTGGATTTTGGGGGGTAGTAGCTGGATTTTGGGGGTAGTAGCTGGATTTTGGCGTGCAGTAGCTGGATTTTGGAGGCAGTAGCTGGATTTTGGGGTGCAGTAGTTGGATTTAGGGGGAAGAAGCTGGATTTTGGGGGCAGTAGCTGGATTTTGGGGGGTAGTAGCTGGATTTTGGGGTGCAGATGCTGGATTTTGGTGGGCATTAGCTGGATTTTGGGGTGCAGTAGCTGGATTTTGGGGGCAGTAGCTGGATTTTGGAGGACAGTAGCTGGATTCTGGGGTGCAGTTGCTGGATTTTGGCGTGCAGTAGCTGAATTTTGGTGGGCATTAGCTGGATTTTGGGGGCAGTAGCTGGATTTTGGGGGCAGTAGCTGGATTTTGGATGCAGTAGCTGGATTTTAGGGTGCAGTTGCTGGATATTGAGGGGTAATAGCTGGATTTTGGGGGCCGTAGCTGGATTTTGGGGGACAGTAGCTGGATTTTGGTGGGCAGTATCTGGATTTTGGGGGGTATTACCTGGATTTTGGGGGGGCAGTAGCTGGATGTTGCGGGGCAGTAGTTGGATTTTGGGCTGCAGTAGCTGGATTTTGGTGGGCATTAGCTGGATTTGGGGTGCAGTTGCTGGATTTTGGGGGCAGTAGCTGGATTTTGGGGGGTAGTAGCTGGATTTTGGGGGGCATTAGCTGGATTTTGGGAGGTAGTAGCTGGATTTTGGGGGACAGTAGCTGGACTTTGGTGGGCAGTAGCTGGATTTTGGGGGGCATTAGCTGGATTTTGGGAGGTAGTAGCTGGAGTTTGGGGGACAGTAGCTGGATTTTGGGAGTAGTAGCTGGATTTTCGGGGGCAGTAGCTGGATTTTGGGGGCAGGAGCTGGATTTTGAGGTGCAGTAGCTGGATTTTGGGGGCAGTAGCTGGATTTTGGGGGCAGTAGCTGGATTTTGGGGGACAGAGGCTGGATTTTGGTGGGCATTAGCTGGATTCTGGGGTGCAGTTGCTGGATGTTGGGGGCAGTAGCTGGATTATGGGGGGTAATAACTGGATTTTGGGGGCAGTAGCTGGATTTTGGGGGGTAGTAGCTGGATTTTGGTGGGCAGCGGCTGGATTTTGTGGGGTAGTAGCTGGATTTTGGGGTGCAGTTGCTGGATTTTGAGGGCATTAGCTGGATTTTGGGAGGTAGTAGCTGGATTTTGGGTGACAGTAGCTGGATTTTGGGGGACAGTAGCTGGATTTTGGTGGGTAGTAGCTGGATTTTGGGGGCAGTATCTGGATTTTGGAGGGTTTTATCTGGATTTTGGGGGGGTAGTAGCTGGATCTTGGGGGCAGTAGCTGGATTTTGGGGGCAGGAGCTGGATTTTAGGGTGCAGTAGCTGGATATTGAGGGGTAATAGCTGGATTTTGGGGGCAGTAGCTGGATTTTGGGGGGTAGTAGCTGGATTTTGGGGGCGGTAGCTGGATTTTGGGGGACAGTAGCTGGATTTTGGTGGGCAGCAGATGGATTTTGGTGGGCATTAGCTGGATTTTGGGAGGTAGTATCTGGAGTTTGGGGGACAGTAGCTGGATTTTGGGGGTAGTAGCTGGATTTTCCGGGGCAGTAGCTGGATTTTGGGGGCAGGAGCTGGATTTTGGGGTGCAGTAGCTGGATTTTGGGGGCAGGAGCTGGATTTTGGGGTGCAGTAGCTGGATTTTGGGGGGTAGTAGCTGGATTTTGGGGGCAGTACCTGGATTTTGGGAGGTAGTAGGTGGATTTTGGGGTGCAATAGCCAGATTTCTGGGTGTAGTAGCTGGATTTTGGGGGTAGTAGCTGGATTTTGGGGGACAGTAGCTGGATTTTGGGGGGTAGTAGCTGGATTTTGGGGGGCAGTAGCTGGATTTAGGGTGCAGTAGCTGGATTCTGGGGGCAATATCTGGATTTTGGGGGGTATTAGCTGGATTTTGGGGTGTAGTAGCTGGATTTTGGGGGCAGTAGCTGGATTTTGGGGGGGTAGTAGCTGGATTTTGGGGGCGGTAGCTGGATTTTGGGGGACAGTAGCTGGATTTTGATGGGCATTAGCTGGATTTTGGTGTGCAGTTGCTGGATTTTGGGGGCAGTAGCTGGATTTAGGGGGGGTAGTAGCTGGATTTTGGGGGCAATAGCTGGATCTTGGGGGTAGTAGCTGGATTTTGGGGGTAGTAGCTGGATTTTGGCGTGCAGTAGCTGGATTTTGGAGGCAGTAGCTGGATTTTGGGGGGTAGTAGCTGGATTTTGGGGGCGGTAGCTGGATTTTGGGGGACAGTAGCTGGATTTTGATGGGCATTAGCTGGATTTTGGTGTGCAGTTGCTGGATTTTGGGGGCAGTAGCTGGATTTAGGGGGGTAGTAGCTGGATTTTGGGGGCAATAGCTGGATCTTGGGGGTAGTAGCTGGATTTTGGGGGTAGTAGCTGGATTTTGGCGTGCAGTAGCTGGATTTTGGAGGCAGTAGCTGGATTTTGGGGTGCAGTAGTTGGATTTACGGGGAAGAAGCTGGATTTTGGGGGCAGTAGCAGGATTTTGGGGTGTAGTAGCTGGATTTTGGGGTGCAGATGCTGGATTTTGGGGTGCAGTAGCTGAATTTTGGTGGGCATTAGCTGGATTTTGGGGGCAGTAGCTGGATTTTGGGGGCAGTAGCTGGATTTTGGATGCAGTAGCTGGATTTTAGGGTGCAGTTGCTGGATATTGAGGGGTAATAGCTGGATTTTGGGGGCCGTAGCTGGATTTTGGGGGACAGTAGCTGGATTTTGGTGGGCAGTATCTGGATTTTGGGGGGTATTAGCTGGATTTTGGGGGGGCAGTAGCTGGATGTTGCGGGGCAGTAGTTGGATTTTGGGCTGCAGTAGCTGGATTTTGGTGGGCATTAGCTGGATTTGGGGTGCAGTTGCTGGATTTTGGGGGCAGTAGCTGGATTTTGGGGGGTAGTAGCTGGATTTTGGGGGGCATTAGCTGGATTTTGGGAGGTAGTAGCTGGATTTTGGTGGACAGTAGCTGGACTTTGGTGGGCAGTAGCTGGATTTTGGGGGGCATTAGCTGGATTTTGGGAGGTAGTAGCTGGAGTTTGGGGGACAGTAGCTGGATTTTGGGAGTAGTAGCTGGATTTTCGGGGGCAGTAGCTGGATTTTGGGGGCAGGAGCTGGATTTTGAGGTGCAGTAGCTGGATTTTGGGGGCAGTAGCTGGATTTTGGGGGCAGTAGCTGGATTTTGGGGGACAGAGGCTGGATTTTGGTGGGCATTAGCTGGATTCTGGGGTGCAGTTGCTGGATGTTGGGGGCAGTAGCTGGATTATGGGGGGTAATAACTGGATTTTGGGGGCAGTAGCTGGATTTTGGGGGGTAGTAGCTGGATTCTAGGGTGCAGTAGCTGGATATTGAGGGGTAATAGCTGGATTTTGGGGGCAGTAGCTGGATTTTGGGGGACAGTAGCTGGATTTTGGTGGGTAGTAGCTGGATTTTGGGGGCAGTATCTGGATTTTGGAGGGTTTTATCTGGATTTTGGGGGGGGTAGTAGCTGGATCTTGGGGGCAGTAGCTGGATTTTGGGGGCAGTAGCTGGATTTTAGGGTGCAGTAGCTGGATATTGAGGGGTAATAGCTGGATTTTGGGGGCAGTAGCTGGATTTTGGGGGGTAGTAGCTGGATTTTGGGGGCGGTAGCTGGATTTTGGGGGACAGTAGCTGGATTTTGGTGGGGAGCAGATGGATTTTGGTGGGCATTAGCTGGATCTTGGGAGGTAGTAGCTGGAGTTTGGGGGACAGTAGCTGGATTTTGGGGGTAGTAGCTGGATTTTCCGGGGGCAGTAGCTGGATTTTGGGGGCAGGAGCTGGATTTTGGGGTGCAGTAGCTGGATTTTGGGGGCAGGAGCTGGATTTTGGGGTGCAGTATCTGGATTTTGGGGGGTAGTAGCTGGATTTTGGGGGCAGTAGCTGGATTTTGGGAGGTAGTAGGTGGATTTTGGGGTGCAATAGCCAGATTTCTGGGTGTAGTAGCTGGATTTTGGGGGTAGTAGCTGGATTTTGGGGGACAGTAGCTGGATTTTGGGGGGTAGTAGCTGGATTTTGGGGGGCAGTAGCTGGATTTTGGGTGCAGTAGCTGGATTCTGGGGGCAATATCTGGATTTTGGGGGGTATTAGCTGGATTTTGGGGTGTAGTAGCTGGATTTTGGGGGCAGTAGCTGGATTTTGGGGGATAGTAGCTGGATTTTGGGGGCGGTAGCTGGATTTTGGGGGACAGTAGCTGGATTTTGATGGGCATTAGCTGGATTTTGGTGTGCAGTTGCTGGATTTTGGGGGCTGTAGCTGGATTTAGGGGGGGTAGTAGCTGGATTTTGGGGGCAATAGCTGGATTTTGGGGGTAGTAGCTGGATTTTGGGGGTAGTAGCTGGATTTTGGCGTGCAGTAGCTGGATTTTGGAGGAAGTAGCTGGATTTTGGGGTGCAGTAGTTGGATTTAGGGGGAAGAAGCTGGATTTTGGGGGCAGTAGCTGGATTTTGGGGGGTAGTAGCTGGATTTTGGGGTGCAGATGCTGGATTTTGGTGGGCATTAGCTGGATTTTGGGGTGCAGTAGCTGGATTTTGGGGGCAGTAGCTGGATTTTGGAGGACAGTAGCTGGATTCTGGGGTGCAGTTGCTGGATTTTGGGGTGCAGTAGCTGAATTTTGGTGGGCATTAGCTGGATTTTGGGGGCAGTAGCTGGATTTTGGGGGCAGTAGCTGGATTTTGGATGCAGTAGCTGGATTTTAGGGTGCAGTTGCTGGATATTGAGGGGTAATAGCTGGATTTTGGGGGCCGTAGCTGGATTTTGGGGGACAGTAGCTGGATTTTGGTGGGCATTTGCTGAATTTTGGGGTGCGGTTGCTGGATATTCGGGGCAGTAGCTGGATTTTGGGGGGTAGTAGCTGGATGTTGGGTTGCAGTTGCTGGATTTTGGAGGCATTAGCTGGATTTTGGAAGGTAGTAGCTGGATTTTGGGGGTAGTAGCTGGATTTTGGGGGACAGTAGCTGGATTTTGGGGGGTAGTAGCTGGATTTTGGGGGCGGTAGCTGGATTTTGGGGGACAGTAGCTGGATTTTGGTGGGCATTAGCTGGATTTTGGTGTGCAGTTGCTGGATTTTGGGGGCAGTAGCTGGATTTAGGGGGGGTAGTAGCTGGATTTTGGGGGCAATAGCTGGATTTTGGGGGTAGTAGCTGGATTTTGGGGGTAGTAGCTGGATTTTGGCGTGCAGTAGCTGGATTTTGGAGGCAGTAGCTGGATTTTGGGGTGCAGTAGTTGGATTTAGGGGGAAGAAGCTGGATTTTGGGGGCAGTAGCTGGATTTTGGGGGGTAGTAGCTGGATTTTGGGGTGCAGATGCTGGATTTTGGTGGGCATTAGCTGGATTTTGGGGTGCAGTAGCTGGATTTTGGGGGCAGTAGCTGGATTTTGGAGGACAGTAGCTGGATTCTGGGGTGCAGTTGCTGGATTTTGGGGTGCAGTAGCTGAATTTTGGTGGGCATTAGCTGGATTTTGGGGGCAGTAGCTGGATTTTGGGGGCAGTAGCTGGATTTTGGATGCAGTAGCTGGATTTTAGGGTGCAGTTGCTGGATATTGAGGGGTAATAGCTGGATTTTGGGGGCCGTAGCTGGATTTTGGGGGACAGTAGCTGGATTTTGGTGGGCAGTATCTGGATTTTGGGGGGTATTAGCTGGATTTTGGGGGGGCAGTAGCTGGATGTTGCGGGGCAGTAGTTGGATTTTGGGCTGCAGTAGCTGGATTTTGGTGGGCATTAGCTGGATTTGGGGTGCAGTTGCTGGATTTTGGGGGCAGTAGCTGGATTTTGGGGGGTAGTAGCTGGATTTTGGGGGGCATTAGCTGGATTTTGGGAGGTAGTAGCTGGATTTTGGGGGACAGTAGCTGGACTTTGGTGGGCAGTAGCTGGATTTTGGGGGGGCATTAGCTGGATTTTGGGAGGTAGTAGCTGGAGTTTGGGGGACAGTAGCTGGATTTTGGGAGTAGTAGCGGGATTTTCGGGGGCAGTAGCTGGATTTTGGGGGCAGGAGCTGGATTTTGAGGTGCAGTAGCTGGATTTTGGGGGCAGTAGCTGGATTTTGGGGGCAGTAGCTGGATTTTGGGGGACAGAGGCTGGATTTTGGTGGGCATTAGCTGGATTCTGGGGTGCAGTTGCTGGATGTTGGGGGCAGTAGCTGGATTATGGGGGGTAATAACTGGATTTTGGGGGCAGTAGCTGGATTTTGGGGGGTAGTAGCTGGATTTTGGTGGGCAGCGGCTGGATTTTGTGGGGTAGTAGCTGGATTTTGGGGTGCAGTTGCTGGATTTTGAGGGCATTAGCTGGATTTTGGGAGGTAGTAGCTGGATTTTGGGTGACAGTAGCTGGATTTTGGGGGACAGTAGCTGGATTTTGGTGGGTAGTAGCTGGATTTTGGGGGCAGTATCTGGATTTTGGAGGGTTTTATCTGGATTTTGGGGGGTAGTAGCTGGATCTTGGGGGCAGTAGCTGGATTTTGGGGGCAGGAGCTGGATTTTAGGGTGCAGTAGCTGGATATTGAGGGGTAATAGCTGGATTTTGGGGGCAGTAGCTGGATTTTGGGGGGTAGTAGCTGGATTTTGGGGGCGGTAGCTGGATTTTGGGGGACAGTAGCTGGATTTTGGTGGGCAGCAGATGGATTTTGGTGGGCATTAGCTGGATTTTGGGAGGTAGTATCTGGAGTTTGGGGGACAGTAGCTGGATTTTGGGGGTAGTAGCTGGATTTTCCGGGGCAGTAGCTGGATTTTGGGGGCAGGAGCTGGATTTTGGGGTGCAGTAGCTGGATTTTGGGGGCAGGAGCTGGATTTTGGGGTGCAGTAGCTGGATTTTGGGGGCTAGTAGCTGGATTTTGGGGGCAGTAGCTGGATTTTGGGAGGTAGTAGGTGGATTTTGGGGTGCAATAGCCAGATTTCTGGGTGTAGTAGCTGGATTTTGGGGGTAGTAGCTGGATTTTGGGGGACAGTAGCTGGATTTTGGGGGGTAGTAGCTGGATTTTGGGGGGCAGTAGCTGGATTTAGGGTGCAGTAGCTGGATTCTGGGGGCAATATCTGGATTTTGGGGGGTATTAGCTGGATTTTGGGGTGTAGTAGCTGGATTTTGGGGGCAGTAGCTGGATTTTGGGGGGGTAGTAGCTGGATTTTGGGGGCGGTAGCTGGATTTTGGGGGACAGTAGCTGGATTTTGATGGGCATTAGCTGGATTTTGGTGTGCAGTTGCTGGATTTTGGGGGCAGTAGCTGGATTTAGGGGGGGTAGTAGCTGGATTTTGGGGGCAATAGCTGGATCTTGGGGGTAGTAGCTGGATTTTGGGGGTAGTAGCTGGATTTTGGCGTGCAGTAGCTGGATTTTGGAGGCAGTAGCTGGATTTTGGGGGGTAGTAGCTGGATTTTGGGGGCGGTAGCTGGATTTTGGGGGACAGTAGCTGGATTTTGATGGGCATTAGCTGGATTTTGGTGTGCAGTTGCTGGATTTTGGGGGCAGTAGCTGGATTTAGGGGGGTAGTAGCTGGATTTTGGGGGCAATAGCTGGATCTTGGGGGTAGTAGCTGGATTTTGGGGGTAGTAGCTGGATTTTGGCGTGCAGTAGCTGGATTTTGGAGGCAGTAGCTGGATTTTGGGGTGCAGTAGTTGGATTTACGGGGAAGAAGCTGGATTTTGGGGGCAGTAGCTGGATTTTGGGGGGTAGTAGCTGGATTTTGGGGTGCAGATGCTGGATTTTGGGGTGCAGTAGCTGAATTTTGGTGGGCATTAGCTGGATTTTGGGGGCAGTAGCTGGATTTTGGGGGCAGTAGCTGGATTTTGGATGCAGTAGCTGGATTTTAGGGTGCAGTTGCTGGATATTGAGGGGTAATAGCTGGATTTTGGGGGCCGTAGCTGGATTTTGGGGGACAGTAGCTGGATTTTGGTGGGCAGTATCTGGATTTTGGGGGGTATTAGCTGGATTTTGGGGGGGCAGTAGCTGGATGTTGCGGGGCAGTAGTTGGATTTTGGGCTGCAGTAGCTGGATTTTGGTGGGCATTAGCTGGATTTGGGGTGCAGTTGCTGGATTTTGGGGGCAGTAGCTGGATTTTGGGGGGTAGTAGCTGGATTTTGGGGGGCATTAGCTGGATTTTGGGAGGTAGTAGCTGGATTTTGGTGGACAGTAGCTGGACTTTGGTGGGCAGTAGCTGGATTTTGGGGGGCATTAGCTGGATTTTGGGAGGTAGTAGCTGGAGTTTGGGGGACAGTAGCTGGATTTTGGGAGTAGTAGCTGGATTTTCGGGGGCAGTAGCTGGATTTTGGGGGCAGGAGCTGGATTTTGAGGTGCAGTAGCTGGATTTTGGGGGCAGTAGCTGGATTTTGGGGGCAGTAGCTGGATTTTGGGGGACAGAGGCTGGATTTTGGTGGGCATTAGCTGGATTCTGGGGTGCAGTTGCTGGATGTTGGGGGCAGTAGCTGGATTATGGGGGGTAATAACTGGATTTTGGGGGCAGTAGCTGGATTTTGGGGGGTAGTAGCTGGATTTTAGGGTGCAGTAGCTGGATATTGAGGGGTAATAGCTGGATTTTGGGGGCAGTAGCTGGATTTTGGGGGACAGTAGCTGGATTTTGGTGGGTAGTAGCTGGATTTTGGGGGCAGTATCTGGATTTTGGAGGGTTTTATCTGGATTTTGGGGGGGTAGTAGCTGGATCTTGGGGGCAGTAGCTGGATTTTGGGGGCAGTAGCTGGATTTTAGGGTGCAGTAGCTGGATATTGAGGGGTAATAGCTGGATTTTGGGGGCAGTAGCTGGATTTTGGGGGGTAGTAGCTGGATTTTGGGGGCGGTAGCTGGATTTTGGGGGACAGTAGCTGGATTTTGGTGGGGAGCAGATGGATTTTGGTGGGCATTAGCTGGATCTTGGGAGGTAGTAGCTGGAGTTTGGGGGACAGTAGCTGGATTTTGGGGGTAGTAGCTGGATTTTCCGGGGCAGTAGCTGGATTTTGGGGGCAGGAGCTGGATTTTGGGGTGCAGTAGCTGGATTTTGGGGGCAGGAGCTGGATTTTGGGGTGCAGTATCTGGATTTTGGGGGGTAGTAGCTGGATTTTGGGGGCAGTAGCTGGATTTTGGGAGGTAGTAGGTGGATTTTGGGGTGCAATAGCCAGATTTCTGGGTGTAGTAGCTGGATTTTGGGGGTAGTAGCTGGATTTTGGGGGACAGTAGCTGGATTTTGGGGGGTAGTAGCTGGATTTTGGGGGGCAGTAGCTGGATTTTGGGTGCAGTAGCTGGATTCTGGGGGCAATATCTGGATTTTGGGGGGTATTAGCTGGATTTTGGGGGTGTAGTAGCTGGATTTTGGGGGCAGTAGCTGGATTTTGGGGGATAGTAGCTGGATTTTGGGGGCGGTAGCTGGATTTTGGGGGACAGTAGCTGGATTTTGATGGGCATTAGCTGGATTTTGGTGTGCAGTTGCTGGATTTTGGGGGCTGTAGCTGGATTTAGGGGGGTAGTAGCTGGATTTTGGGGGCAATAGCTGGATTTTGGGGGTAGTAGCTGGATTTTGGGGGGTAGTAGCTGGATTTTGGCGTGCAGTAGCTGGATTTTGGAGGAAGTAGCTGGATTTTGGGGTGCAGTAGTTGGATTTAGGGGGAAGAAGCTGGATTTTGGGGGCAGTAGCTGGATTTTGGGGGGTAGTAGCTGGATTTTGGGGTGCAGATGCTGTATTTTGGTGGGCATTAGCTGGATTTTGGGGTGCAGTAGCTGGATTTTGGGGGCAGTAGCTGGATTTTGGAGGACAGTAGCTGGATTCTGGGGTGCAGTTGCTGGATTTTGGGGTGCAGTAGCTGAATTTTGGTGGGCATTAGCTGGATTTTGGGGGCAGTAGCTGGATTTTGGGGGCAGTAGCTGGATTTTGGATGCAGTAGCTGGATTTTAGGGTGCAGTTGCTGGATATTGAGGGGTAATAGCTGGATTTTGGGGGCCGTAGCTGGATTTTGGGGGACAGTAGCTGGATTTTGGTGGGCATTTGCTGAATTTTGGGGTGCGGTTGCTGGATATTCGGGGCAGTAGCTGGATTTTGGGGGGTAGTAGCTGGATGTTGGGTTGCAGTTGCTGGATTTTGGAGGCATTAGCTGGATTTTGGAAGGTAGTAGCTGGATTTTGGGGGCAGTATCTGGATTTTGGAGGGTTTTAGCTGGATTTTGGGGGGTAGTAGCTGGATGTTGGGTTGCAGTTGCTGGATTTTGGAGGCATTAGCTGGATTTTGGAAGGTAGTAGCTGGATTTTGGGGGCAGTATTTGGATTTTGGAGGGTTTTAGCTGGATTTTGGGGGGTAGTAGCTAGATTTTGTGGGGCAGTAGCTGGATTTTGGGGTGCAGTAGCTGGATTTTGGTGGGCAGTATCTGGATTTTGGGGGGTATTACCTGGATTTTGGGGGGCAGTAGCTGGATGTTGCGGGGCAGTAGTTGGATTTTGGGCTGCAGTAGCTGGATTTTGGTGGGCATTAGCTGGATTTGGGGTGCAGTTGCTGGATTTTGGGGGCAGTAGCTGGATTTTGGGGGGTAGTAGCTGGATTTTGGGGGGCATTAGCTGGATTTTGGGAGGTAGTAGCTGGATTTTGGGGGACAGTAGCTGGACTTTGGTGGGCAGTAGCTGGATTTTGGGGGGCATTAGCTGGATTTTGGGAGGTAGTAGCTGGAGTTTGGGGGACAGTAGCTGGATTTTGGGAGTAGTAGCTGGATTTTCGGGGGCAGTAGCTGGATTTTGGGGGCAGGAGCTGGATTTTGAGGTGCAGTAGCTGGATTTTGGGGGCAGTAGCTGGATTTTGGGGGCAGTAGCTGGATTTTGGGGGACAGAGGCTGGATTTTGGTGGGCATTAGCTGGATTCTGGGGTGCAGTTGCTGGATGTTGGGGGCAGTAGCTGGATTATGGGGGGTAATAACTGGATTTTGGGGGCAGTAGCTGGATTTTGGGGGGTAGTAGCTGGATTTTGGTGGGCAGCGGCTGGATTTTGTGGGGTAGTAGCTGGATTTTGGGGTGCAGTTGCTGGATTTTGAGGGCATTAGCTGGATTTTGGGAGGTAGTAGCTGGATTTTGGGTGACAGTAGCTGGATTTTGGGGGACAGTAGCTGGATTTTGGTGGGTAGTAGCTGGATTTTGGGGGCAGTATCTGGATTTTGGAGGGTTTTATCTGGATTTTGGGGGGTAGTAGCTGGATCTTGGGGGCAGTAGCTGGATTTTGGGGGCAGTAGCTGGATTTTAGGGTGCAGTAGCTGGATATTGAGGGGTAATAGCTGGATTTTGGGGGGTAGTAGCTGGATTTTGGGGGGTAGTAGCTGGATTTTGGGGGCGGTAGCTGGATTTTGGGGGACAGTAGCTGGATTTTGGTGGGCAGCAGATGGATTTTGGTTGACATTAGCTGGATTTTGGGAGGTAGTAGCTGGAGTTTGGGGGACAGTAGCTGGATTTTGGGGGTAGTAGCTGGATTTTCCGGGGCAGTAGCTGGATTTTGGGGGCAGGAGCTGGATTTTGGGGTGCAGTAGCTGGATTTTGGGGGCAGGAGCTGGATTTTGGGGTGCAGTAGCTGGATTTTGGGGGGTAGTAGCTGGATTTTGGGGGCAGTAGCTGGATTTTGGGAGGTAGTAGGTGGATTTTGGGGTGCAATAGCCAGATTTCTGGGTGTAGTAGCTGGATTTTGGGGGTAGTAGCTGGATTTTGGGGGACAGTAGCTGGATTTTGGGGGGTAGTAGCTGGATTTTGGGGGGCAGTAGCTGGATTTTGGGTGCAGTAGCTGGATTCTGGGGGCAATATCTGGATTTTGGGGGGTATTAGCTGGATTTTGGGGGGTAGTAGCTGGATTTTGGGGGCAGTAGCTGGATTTTGGGGGGTAGTAGCTGGATTTTGGGGGCGGTAGCTGGATTTTGGGGGACAGTAGCTGGATTTTGGTGGGCATTAGCTGGATTTTGGTGTGCAGTTGCTGGATTTTGGGGGCAGTAGCTGGATTTTGGGGGGTAGTAGCTGGATTTTGGGGGCAATAGCTGGATTTTGGGGGTAGTAGCTGGATTTTGGGGGTAGTAGCTGGATTTTGGCGTGCAGTAGCTGGATTTTGGAGGCAGTAGCTGGATTTTGGGGTGCAGTAGTTGGATTTAGGGGGAAGAAGCTGGATATTGGGGGCAGTAGCTGGATTTTGGGGGGTAGTAGCTGGATTTTGGGGTGCAGATGCTGGATTTTGGTGGGCATTAGCTGGATTTTGGGGTGCAGTAGCTGGAGTTTGGTGAGCAGTAGCTGGATTTTGAGGCAGGAGTTGGATTTTGGGGGCAGTAGCTGGGTTTTGGGGGGTAGTAGCTGGATTTTGGGGGCATTAGCTGGATTTTGGGAGGTAGTAGCTGGATTTTGGGGGGCAATAGCTGGATGTTGGGGTGCAGTAGCTGGACCTTTTGGGTAGAAGCTGGATTTTGGGGGGTAGAAGCTGGATTTTGTGGGGTAGTAGCTGGATTTTGGGGGGAGTAGAAGCTGGATTTTGGGGGGCAGGAGCTGGATTTTGGGGTGCAGGAGCTGGATTTTGGGGGCTGGAGCTGGATCTTGGAGGACAGTAGCTGGATTTTGGGGGGAGTAGAAGCTGGATTTTGAGAGCAGTAGCCGGATTTTGGGGTGCAGTAGCTGGATTTTGGTGGGCATTAGCTGGATTTTGCGGGGCAGTAGCTGGATTTTTGGGGGCAGTAGCTGGATTTTGGGGTGCAGTAGCTGGATTTTGGGGGCAGTAGCTAGATTTTTGGGTGCAGTAGCTGGATTTTGGGGGGTAGTAGCTGGATTTTGGGGGCTAGTAGCTGGATTTTGGGGGGTAGTAGCTGGATTTTGGGGGGAGTAGAAGCTGAATTGTGGGGGGCAGGAGCTGGATTTTGGGGGGAGTAGAAGCTGGATTTTTGGGGTGCAGTAGCTGGATTTTGGGGTGCAGTAGCTGGATTTTGGTGGGCATTAGCTGGAATTTACGGGGCAGTAGCTGGATTTTTGTGGGCAGTGGCTGGATTTTTGGGGGCAGTAGCTGGATTTTGAGGGGTAGTAGCTGGATTTTGGGGGTAGTAGCTGGATTTTGTGGGGTAGTAGCTGGATTTTCGGGGCAGTAGCTGGATTTTTGGGGGCAGTGGCTGGATTTTGGGGGGCAGTAGCTGGATTTTGAGGGGTAGTAGCTGGATTTTGGGGATAGTAGCTGGATTTTGGGTTGCAGTAGCTGGATTTTGGGGGCAGTAGCTGGATTTTTGGGGTGCAGTAGCTGGATTTTGGAGGTAGTAGCTGGATTTTGGAGGCAGTAGCTGTATTTTGGCGTGCAGTATCTGGATTTTGGGGGCAGTAGCTGGATTTTGGGGGCAGTAGCTGGATTTTGGGGGACAGTAGCTGGATTTTGGTGGGCATTAGCTGATTTTTGGGGTGCAGTTGCTGGATTTTGGGGGCAGTAGCTGGATTTGGGGGGTAATAGCTGGATTTTGGGGGCAGTAGCTAGATTTTGGGGGGTAGTAGCTGGATTTTGGTGGGAAGTAGCTGGATTTTGTGGCGTAGTAGCTGGATTTTGGGGTGCAATTGCTGGATTTTGGGGGCATTACCCGGATTTTGGGAGGTATTGCTGGATTTTGGGGGGTAGTAGCTGGATTTTGGGGGCAGTAGCTGGATTTTGGGGGGTAGTAGCTGGATTTTGGGGGCATTAGCTGGATTTTGGGGGGTAATAGATGGATTTTGGGGGCAGTAGCTGGATTTTGGGAGGTAGTAGCTGGATTTTGGGGGGCATTAGCTGGATTTTGGGAGGTAGTATCTGGATTTTGGGGGACAGTAGCTGGATTTTGGTGGGCAGCAGATGGATTTTGGTGGGCATTAGCTGGATTTTGGGAGGTAGTAGCTGGAGTTTGGGGGGACAGTAGCTGGATTTTGGGGGTAGTAGCTGGATTTTCCGGGGCAGTAGCTGGATTTTGGGGGCAGGAGCTGGATTTTGGGGTGCAGTAGCTGGATTTTGGGGGCAGTAGCTGGATTTTGGGGGCAGTAGCTGGATTTTGGGGGGTAGCTGGATTTGGGGGGCAGTAGCTGGATTTTGGGAGGTAGTAGCTGGATTTTGGGGTGCAATAGCCAGATTTCTGGGTGTAGTAGCTGGATTTTGGGGTAGTAGCTGGATTTTGGGGGGCATTAGCTGGATTTTGGGAGGTAGTAGCTGGAGTTTGGGGGACAGTAGCTGGATTTTGGGGGTAGTAGCTGGATTTTCCGGGGCAGTAGCTGGATTTTGGGGGGCAGGAGCTGGAATTTGGGGTGCAGTAGCTGGATTTTGGGGGCAGTAGCTGGATTTTGGGGGCAGTAGCTGGATTTTGGGGGCAGTAGCTGGATTTTGGGGTGCAGTTGCTGGATTTTGGTGGGTAGTAGCTGGATTTTGGGGGCAGTATCTGGATTTTGGGGGGTATTAGCTGGAATTTGGGGGGTAGTTGCTGGATTTTGCAGCACGGCTGCTGGATTTTGAGGGGTAGTAGCTGGATTTTGGGGGTAGTAGCTGGATTTTGGCGTGCAGTAGCTGGATTTTGGAGGCAGTAGCTGGATTTTGGGGTGCAGTAGCTGGATTTTGGGGGCAGTAGCTGGATTTTGGGGGCAGTAGCTGGATTTTGGGGGCAGTAGCTGGATTTAGGGGTGCAGTTGCTGGATTTTGGTGGGTAGTAGCTGGATTTTGGGGGCAGTATCTGGATTTTGGGGGGTATTAGCTGGAATTTGGGGGGTAGTAGCTGGATTTTGCGGCGCGGCTGCTGGATTTTGAGGGGTAGTAGCTGGATTTTGGGGGTAGTAGCTGGATTTTGGCGTGCAGTAGCTGGATTTTGGAGGCAGTAGCTGGATTTTGGGGTGCAGTAGCTGGATTTTGGGGGCAGTAGCTGGATTTTGGGGGTTAGTAGCTGGATTTTGGGGTGCAGATGCTGGATTTTGGTGGGCATTAGCTGGATTTTGGGGTGCAGTAGCTGGAGTTTGGTGAGCAGTAGCTGGATTTTGAGGCAGGAGTTGGATTTTG